>JAWQUT010000014.1:451339-486786 GCA_033807755.1 Ellobium chinense | reverse complement strand
GACATTTTCTCCATTCACTGTAGAGCTGTTAATGCATTCACTCTGCAGTTGTGATGGGTAATATAAAAGTATAAATCTGACCTACCCAGTTTTGATTTCTTCTTTATGGGTGGTTCCACTGGCTCCTCTGCATCACTGTCACTGTCTCCAGTTTTACCACCAGCTTCAACATTATTTGCAGCTTTCTCACTGGAGCTACTTTTCATGTCAGAAATAGCTTGTTGTTTTACTTTTTTCTTTTTTCTCTTCCTCTTCTTCTTCTGTGTACCCTCAGAAACCCCAGCTGCATCACCAACCACTTTATCACCACTTTCAGATGGGCTATGCACATTTTGAATGTCACCACTGTTTGTCAATTTAGAACCTGTTTCATTCCCAGATGCCTTCTTCTTTCTTTTCCTTTTCTTTTTTGACAAAAGTTCAGACCTTTCACCAGTGCTACATTTGGCATCAAGAGATATTGCATCACTTTTCTGAGGTCCTTTGCTCACAAGTTTATCATTACCATCTGAGGTTCCATCTTCAACAAAGAGTACATTCTCATCCTTAACAAACACACCACTACTACTAGTACTATCACTTTTTCTTGACTGAGCTAAAGATTTCTTTGGTCTTGTTTCTGTTTTATTCTTTTTGCTTCTCTCGCTGGACAGGCTGTTATTTTCAACTCCTACATCAAGCATAGCCACACCACTCTCACTGACTGCATGTTTGCTGGCTCCATCAGCTGGACTTGGATGTTTCTTCTCCTTTCTTCTTTTCTTCGCTTTTTGTGATATTTCAGTCTCATCATTATTTACAGGAAATGTCACTGTCTCTTCTATGTCCTTTCTCTTCCTTTTGTGTTTTCTGGACTTCTTAGAAGTTAAAGTTGACTCACCGCCCTGCTGAAATTAAAAGTTTGTCAAATCAAAACACATGTAATTGTACTGGCTAGATACACAATACACAAGGATATCATCAGACAAAACTGAACTCAGCGGCTTTAGCAGGCCTAGACCTCAAGCAGTGCTATTAATCTCTGAAATATCTTCATACAAGGTTAAACATACAGTTGGCATGTGTTAATAGTAAAATAGCTGATTTTAAAGATACACAGCAATAAAATGCTTATCCAGACTCTACATAAAATTTTACCAAGAGCAACTAGACCCTTAGATCAAGGTCTAGGTATGTAATGACACCAGACCATCATTACCAAAACAGCAGATCAATATGCCAATGAAAAAATGTATGTTCAATCGACCAATACTAACCACCAAACCACACTCTTGCATTTGCTGAGTCACTCTACAGTTTGCCAATCCAACAGGCTGGAATCTCAACCGTAACCAGTTCCTATCACTTTGGTGTAAACACCAAAAGAATGATTTCCTAACCTTCACCTTCAACACATCACAATGTCTGACCACCTAATTTCAAGCCAACCATCAGCCATGAGACTAACCAGTCATCTTAATAAATAATAATGAATGATTAATATTGTTTTCTGACTGTTTTTGATACATTATAGTCAGTACTACCTTCCACCATCCACATACAAGAAAGGTGAAGATAAGAAGCACTGCATGCCTAAGTCACATGCAATCAAAGATACAAAGTGGTGCAAACTGGTAAATAAAGTGTAGAGGAACAGACTGAGTTTTAATCAAAGTACCTTAAACTGAGAGTCCTATTTAAAAATACGTTATCAGTTGAGAGTTCAGATTTGAGCAAGGGTAGGAATTCACCACGTATGTGTAGGAAATCAAATCCTTTCAGTTTCAGTTCTGAGTTGGTGGTCAGACATGGCCTTAACACCAACATACCAACCCATGTCTGAATAAGAATACCTTAGTTTTGCTGGTGTAGCCAGCTGGACCAGGGAGGCCACTAGTTGATTTTATTTAAGTTAATGTTTTCCAAACACTGCTGAATGGACATAGCTTAGTTACTGGAAAATGCTGAAAATAGGTTTGAGATGCTTTTACAATAGCCTCAAGCAAACAGACAACTTCCTTCAGATCTAAATTTCCCAATCCTACAAACCAACCTGATGTTAGATTTTCAGTGATTTCTCCTCAGTCTCAGAAACAATGGTCTGCGTCACATTAAAGCAATAGCAAAATGAGGCCAACTCAACTAACTGATGAGTTTACTAACACTAACATTGTTATGATTGTCCCAAGTCCCTCACAAGTAATCAAAAGTGTTTGGACTTGGAAGGGTGGTTGAACAAAGGGCTTTCCCTAATGACAGCACAGATTTAGCCGATATATTTTTATATATTTTATTAGTTATAAATTCGATACTGGTTTTGATATCACAATGTTGTGACTACTCCACAGTGCCCTGTGGGCGGCGCCAACTCACATGTTCTTATCGATCAATGGCAGTGGGTGATGAGAGAGACAGTTCAATTCCTTTAGTCTGATGCATGTTGTTCTACAGAGCGCCGCCATACCAGACCGCTTCGCGAACTGTTTGTGCAAGGACTACTCCACGGTGCAGGTTGGAGAGCTCCCACATTTCCTACAGTCTTATAATACTCCACTGTCAGCACACATGATCAAATTTTGTCTCTTTGGCTATAGGGAAAATCTAAGGCGTTTGGGTGAATCGGTGTTGTTCCATGAGTATATTATAGGGACACTAAATGCAACTGGCGGCGCGCGATCAGCAAGTGCAATGATAGGGGCTCGTGGGTGAGAGAGAGCTCACATTCTTCGACTGTCTTATAATACTCCACTGGAGAGCTCCGATAAGCAAGATTTGCCCTCTTTGCTATAGTCAAAACAGAGGGTTTTTCAACAGGCCGGTGCTGTGAGTTGAGTATATTATATAATTAGATATAGGGACTAAA
The DNA here is from genome assembly GCA_033807755.1 of Ellobium chinense. Lineage (NCBI taxonomy): Eukaryota > Metazoa > Mollusca > Gastropoda > Ellobiida > Ellobiidae > Ellobium > Ellobium chinense. The sequence continues at coordinate 483,944 of JAWQUT010000014.1, read as the reverse complement.
TGAATTGCATTCCCCAAGCCTCATTGTGTCTGAAAGGGAGAAAAGGGTTTTTCTTTTGGGGACAACAACAGAAAAAAATGGGGCTTGATTTGTTTTTTTCGGGGGGGGAGTTAAGAAGATGAGCTGAAAGTGCCAATGCTGTGAGTTGAGTATATATTTAGGGATGAAATGAATTGCATTCCCGGAACCCCATGCACCGGGACTGGCGGTGCTGGGAGTGGGCAATGCGTAAAACGAAATGAATTATATCTATATAAAGAATTAACTTACCATAAAATCCGGATCCTGTCGTAATGATTTACTGTCACTGGCACATGGCTGGGCAGGTGAGAGTTCATAAACTTACAGAAAATCCGGATCCTGTGGTAATGATTTACTTTCACTGGCACATAGCCGAGCGGGTGAGAGAGTTTCAATCAGAAACCAGAGAGACTAATTTAGTCTCTCTGTCAGAAACGGAGGGGGGCCAAATCTGGCCTATGAAGAGTATGAGCGTAGAGGTGGGGAGAGACTGTGGGAACGCTGTTAACGGCGCACTGGGTATCGAAAATAATTGTTATCAATTGATATCGTGTATGAAAAAATCAAAGTTAATAATAATATCGAATGAATCGGTGCTATCATGTGGGATAGCCGAACAAAGAAGATAACTCTAGTCAGGAAAACAGGGTGGACTTTTCAAAATACCTTTTGGAGGGCTCTTGACTTGGTCCTCCTCCTAGTTACCTAGTAGGAGGTTTGTAGGGTTCGGGTTATTCTAAATCTAGACTATCTTAGTATCTAGCTGACTAGACTAGGTATATCGAACAGCAGTGTGAGGTGCATCTGCAAAACCTTCCATAAGAAGTAGACTATATTGGATTTTTCCAATACTCATTTTTGAGCTTTGCAGTCTCCAAGAACCCTCCCATTCTCCCCATCATCAGACTGCTTCTCTCACATTGCATATATATGTGTGTACTGTCAAAAGTCGGCACTCCTTAAGAATCGTGGTCCCGCCTAGTGTTTACATCCGATTCAGATGGGCAGACATGAATATGTTGAGGTAACGATATTGTACTTGATATCGATACTTAATTTTTGTTAAGATGAAGGAGCACTTATCCTTGTAGTAATTGATTTGATTCAAATGAATTTGGCAATTTCTAACGACAGCACTGATGATACAGTTCATTTAGTCGTAGACAAGTCATGGAATCGGTTCTGTCATTAGAGAAGGCCATGAATTTATTAGTAATAATCGGAATTTAGGCGATATTGTGTATTTGATACTTGATATCCATCAAATATCACCCTGGACGAGTATTACAGACGGGACCACGATTCTTAAAGGGACAGGGGAAGCTATTTGCTTCACAGCCTAAAAAATCCACAGTATTTTTTCATAAATTTTCAACCCCTTACCCGTTTCCTTCGCCCAAGCGCTTCCGAGAAAATGCAGCTTGAAAGTCGGGATTTTCACACCCTGCGGGCCGCCATGACTCGTCGTCCGGTCAGCGCGGGAATAAGGCTTGACGTCAGAAAGCGAGAGGCAAGCTAGTAGTAGTCATTATGTGAAGAGAATTATCCACATGCAATAACTTTGGTTAGCTCTAAATGTTATGCCTTTTTTTCATTTATCGTTGAGAAAAGTGTTTTGTTAAACTGTGTGAACAACTGCCCGGCTTTGATCGCAGTGCTGTAACCTTAGAAAAGAGAGGATAAAATAATATTTGAGAAAAAGGAACATCTGTCTGACCACTATTTGAGTCTATTTATTAATGTTTGCACTGTCTTTGTATTGTTGTCTGCTGTGTGGTTTAGTGAGCTCTCACTGGCCTAAGATTCTGACAATATAAAATTATTATATGCTTGAGGAGCAATTTCAGATAATTGGATAATAGTTGTGTCCTTAGTCATAAATCAAAAGGCTTACAAGAGCAAATCAAAAAAGGGGCACATCGATGTGAAATTTATTTTGACTTTCATATTTTTGTCAGAGATGACCACGGGAACATTCTCATAGAATACCCGTGAAAACTTTTGTAGTTCTGTAAAATTGAATCGGTCAATCGGTCTTCACTATCACTGAGAGAAATGAGATAGATCCTAGTATGAGTTATGTGGGCACAATTCCAGGGATGAATAGAAAAGGACGGGAGGGGGAATAAGGCAAGGAGTAGTAGGCTGATGGAATAAGATTCTAGGAAAAAAAACAGGGGGTAAGAACAAAAACACTAGACTCTCATAGAGAGAGAGAGAGAGAGGGAGAGAGAGAGAGAGAGAGAGAGAGAGAGAGAGANAGAGAGAGAGAGAGAGAGAGAGAGAGAGAGAGGCCAAGATGCTTTTGTCCCCTGAGTCACTGTTCACAGCCTGCTTTCTCGTTTTTATTCCTTTTTTTTCCTTAGCAACTCAGGCTCTCACTTTCTCTTATTGCTTCTATTTATTCCCTCTTTCTCTCTCTCTCTCTCTCTCTCTCTGTGTCTCTCTCTATCTCTCTCAACCCCAAAGACATTGTAAATGTAACGTCTTTGCTTCACCCCTGTATTTGTGCCCATCCATCTATCCCCTCTCTACCCCTCCCCCTCCCCATCTCGTAACTGTTGCTATGCTCAACAAGGCATATCCATGCTAACTGCTATGGCCCTTTTCATTTTTCTCTTCGATCGCGGAGGCCGCTTCTTTCTTTCCAAAGATTTCACAAGTATTCTCTAAATTATTCCCGTGGTCATCTCTGGCCAACATAAGAGTGTCAAACTAAACGCAGAAAACACTGCCTGAGACAATAGTTTGCTGTCAATCAAATCCTATCCTGCTGTGCAACATCTGAACAACCTATGTACCCCTCAGGCAAAAGATAGAGAATGTCAGAATCGTAGACCAATGAGAGCTCATTAAACAATACAAGGGGAAAAACGGCACAGACAACCATACATAGGTTATGCGACTCACTCAATGCTCAGACAGATGCTTCTTTTATCCAAAATTCATCCTGCCTTTTCTAAGATTACAGCATTGCGATCAAAGTCGGGCACTTGTTCACAGTCTTCAACAAAAGGCTTAATGATCATATGTGAAAAAAAGGCATAAAATTTAGCACCAAGGAAAGTTATTGCATGTGGATAATTCTCTTCGCACAATGACTACTAGATTGCCTCTCGCTTTATGACCAGGGATGCCAATGCCTGACCAAAAAAAATCCTGAAAATTGCTCGAGCGCGCAGCGTAGCGACATTTTCGATGGAAACCAACCCAACCGTTATGCTTTTAATTCTGAATCATTTTCCACAATTATAAGGCATTAAAGTAAACATTAAAACCAAATAATAAATGTTAAAGAAAAATCAATTTTAGAATTGTGAGTGTCCACATAACTTAAGGCCTAAATTTCTTCTGCACAGATAAAGTATAGAAATTAATATATCTACACACAGCAAGGAATAGCCATATCAGGGGTGACTGGGAACTGCAAACTGTCACTTAGGATAAAAATCTAATTTTTCCTTTCATAATTTCACTTCTGAATACATCACCGTGAAATTTAAACAAAGTGCACGTTATTTTCCTTTAACCATCTCTTTACTCATAACTTACATTTGTCATCTCCTATTTGGTCCTGATAAAATATGCACAAATGAGTAGTGCTTAGACGCAGAGTTCAGACTAAGCTGGATTCAATGGTTCACGCCAAGTTCACAAAAAAGCTGCTGAAAGCTTGGCTGCATTCTCTTTCTCTTTAATGTCCTTGAAACTCGCCGGAATCCTGTTTGTGTTACGATGACGATGTGACCATTCCTTGAAGCGTAGCGTAGAGCTTAGTGCCTTCTTTCCCGGTGTGCCGTAGTTTATTACTGCACAGTGTGCACCACACGTATCCATCTTCTTTCAGCTTACGGATGTAATCAGATTTATAATAATAAATATATTTTATAGAAAACAATGGATTCTGAGTAGGACTATTCATTTTACATTATTGTCCTTTCTTGATTGATGGCCGAACGCGCTGTTTACATTTTCCGCGAGTTCTAGTGCTAATTATAGCACCGATATCCCTCTGACCCCGTTAGAGGTATGTGCGCGCGCATTCCGGAAGTTTGAAAAATATCTAACTTCCGGTTTTCGTGCGATTCGTCCTTCGCGTATTTCATTTTCATGAACATTATCAGGATAACGCTGGATTTTTTTTCTCCGTCGCTCAAAACGCCGAAATATCCGGATTTTCTTTCCCGCCGCTAAAAACGTCGAAAAATCCGGAAATCCGGATTTATCCGGAAAATTGGCATCCCTGTATGACGTCACGCCTTATTCCCGCGCTGACCGGACGACCAGTTATGGCGGCCCGCGCGGTGTGAAAATCCCGACTTTCAAGCTGCATTTTCTCGGAAGCGCTCAGGCGAAGGAAACTTGTAAGGGGTTGAAAATTTATGAAAAAGAATTTGTGGATTTTTAAGGCTGTGAAGCAGATAGCTACCCCTGTTCCTTTAAGGAGTGCCCAAAAGTCTGGCAACTCTTCACACACCAATTTCTCCATTAAAAACCCATACATTCAAAAATGTCTGTTTTTCTAGGGAGAAAATACTCTGATCTTCCATAAACTAATTTAACTTGATTTCATCTTTGAAATTCATATTTTGGGAGACCTACAAACGCTTAGGTTTTGGTGTGCAGACAGATAGAAGCATGCTATCGATAATTAGCATTCATAGGAGATGCACTTTTAACCATGAATTCTCTGTTCGACATATATCCTTACTTCTGTGTCAACATCGAAAGGCACAAGTTCATAATCAGTCAATTCCTGTATGTCAACAAGACCGTCGAAAGCTTCTGTATCAAGCAAATCCTGTGGAATTTTCAGAGTTTTCCATGCCGATTTTTCTTTCACACGCAAGGGCGTCGCCATCTTGGTTTAACATGTAAACAAAAACTTAAAACATGTCATGGCTTCATATCACGGAAAAAAAATAAACCTAGATGAAGGTATATATTTTATTCTACGCTTGACATTCTATCTCTAGCGATCTCAGTTGCTCATTGTGTCTAGTTAAAATGTGAAATTTCATAAAATGATAATACATTTGGATAAAAATACTCTTTTCTGGACTTGAAAGCGCACTTTATAATAATTTAAATCGTTTGCCGATGATTGTGACTTTTTTATTTGCCTTGGAGGGAAACAAATAAATGAATGTTGTCTAGGCCTAGCCTAGCAGTTTCAGCAGTCATTTCACTGGTCAGCAACATAAGAATAAACTTAGACTAGATCAAGACAGTGGTCTGTTTAGTTTGACAGTGACAGACTGATTTCATAAATAATGGGTGACAACAAAGAAAAGCGGAAGATGTTCATACAAAGTTTCCTTTCCAAGGGCATACTGAATGGCAGGGAAGTGAAGGAACTTTTGTCAGGTGAGGTAGACTAGTTTAGAATAGAGTTAGTTAGTCAGTTAGTCTAGACAACTTGGAGACTAGACTAGCAAGTAGCTGTGGCCTGGGTTTAGCCTGAGTGTAGTGTAGGTCTAGTCTGTATGCCATAAATGATATGCGGATCCTCGTCAGTGTTTCAGTTTGATGGACTGAATACAGCTGAGGTTTAGGCCTAGTGTACATAGGAAATTTGAGTGGTGCTGGCACCACCCAAATTTCTACAGTGATCACCGGATGATTTCCATTATAGTCTAAGTGACTGAGTGGAATCACTCTAAGCACAGTCATTGTTTTTTTTGTCCCCTTTCCCCTTCCATGTTTCTCTTCAAGATATAATGAAATGTCAGGTTCTGTTTCAAGAATTTGAGCTCCCAGCTTATTACTATTATTATTATTATTACTTTATTCACATGCACTCACCATTATAAGCCTTTGTATTTGGGATCATTTTCAGTGTCCATGAAACTATAAATGAACATTGCATTAAAAAATATTGTTTTCATACTTTACAATTGGTTATGCTTAAACGCCTATTATGAAGCAGTGTTAAATCTCCTTCACTCGTTTTTTTTGTAGGATGAAATCATAGTCTCTCACTCATTGCAATAAATTAGTCCCCTGTACGCACCACATCCACCCATGACTTCCTCAATTCAAATCAAAGACTATCTAAAATTCATTATTATTAGTCGCAGCAGGTCTATGAGCTAGACTAAGGTTATTGCACAAAAATATGCTTAATGTGAAGTAGTTTAGCAGGTCCCCTTAGTTCTGCATATAGGGTGCTCGGGTATACCTAGTGTCATTAAAGATAAATATATATAAGCATCACATTATTCTCACTAAGCTTAAGTAATTGAGATGCAATTTAGGTTTAAAAAAAGAGACAGTTTTTAGATTGGGGTACAAACAGAGGTCTGCCAAGTAGGCATGGAAGTCAATGATTAAATCTGACTGATAATATTAAACACACCCACTGAAAAGCAGCTCTTTGGGATTTCCTACATTGACATTATGTCCTTTCCAAGTGTAAGTAGATAAACAACACTTGCTGACTCTTTTTTTGTTTTTTTCACAGACTGTGGTGTTGATACAGATTCAAAGGAACAGATTGCCACATATGTACAGAATATCAATGCAGCCATCACACCATTCAATTTGGAGATCAAGAAAGCTGTTCAGGAGGAGGATGGAGTCAACTTCTATTGCCTGGTCAGTTAAGAGACAAAATATATTAAAATGTTATGAGATGTAGTTAACAGATTTCCAAATTCGATAGAATTCTAGGAAATGTAGCCATAATAGAGTGCAGTTATTTCATGTTGGAAAGAATCAGTTTAAGGTCTCATGATCTAAGTGTGAGCCGAGGGATGGGAGAGGGAGAGTTAGAGTGATTATTAATAGGAAAGGGAATGGAATGGGATGATGAAATCAAGGAGGGAACCGAGAGAGGGAGAGGGGAGAGATATGGAAACAGGGTGATGTTAGGGTAAGGGTATGGACTATCGGGAACGACAACACCAATAGGAAGTGAGCCAAGGGAGAGGGTGTCTTAAGTCAAGGGTGCAGACAGGACTTCAATGGGCACATCCACAAATACACAATGCAAAGGACTGAGGCCGCAGGTAAGCTTGAGGACTTTTATTGACGGTACTAGATCATCATAGTAAAACCTAGAGAAAAAAAATTAAAAAAAACTAAAAACCCAACGAGAGGCAGGCAATGCCTAAGGAGGAAAAGAAACAAAAGAACACATCAACAACATTGGTAGGATAATAACACAACTCACATGATACTGTACTAAACTAATTCGGTGCCACTCATATAAAGGGACATAATCTAAGGGCTAACTAAATGACAGGATAATATTCTCATGATTATCTCCCCTTGACTGTGCGCCCGCAATTTCACAAAGGCACGCAATACACGATCAACATCAACGTTTAAGGGCACAGGGATAAAATGGACACTGGGTCAGCGTGACATATATATGACATGCTACAGAAGTAATGATACGTCAAACTATGGAAAAATGAAATTAGGATAACAATTCTCTCCTGGCAATGCATCCTCATTTCTAATTAAAAACTTTCTCTTTTCCAGTAGCTCAATCAGTTCATTAAGGAACTTTCTGACATTTATATACTTCAGCCTACAATAATGTTGTACGAATGCAATAGTCAATATATCACCCCATTTCCATATCTCTCCCCTCTCCCTCCTCAGCTGACACTTGGTTTTCCCCTTCCTTATTATTTACTATAACTTCCCCTCTCCCATCCCTCGGCTCACATAAATAAAGCTGTTTGTCATATAAAACTGCACAGGCATAACTTATTTGTTGCAACTGATTTGTCCGTTATCCATTTTCAAGTCTGTGAAAGGAAGTTTAAGGATACACAACACCTATTGTACTAGGAGGCAGACTGAAGAGAAATAAAGAGTAAGATCAGTCGTCTTCATTGAATACAAGCTCATTTCCTGAGATCAAGTTTACACAGTGTTTATCTTGATAATACCAGACAACATACTAATGTTACTCACAACGTATGTGAAATGCACAGTGGAGCATGGATAATGTGTAAACTTTGGGACCGACCAAGAGTGTACTATACTTACAACATAAATACATATTAACTATAAATGTACACTTAGAGAAGAAAAATAAGGACCGAATAATACTGTGTTCAGTATCAGTGTTTATGTTTTGAGCATTTTATATTAAGTGTGCTACACTGTGTTTGAATTTTTATCATTTTTTCATTTTCAGGTCAACACTGTTGAGACCCCCATCTCCCGTCTTGCATCAGTTTATTCACCTAATGAACTGGAACTCTTTAAGAAATTGGTATGGTCAAAAGTACACAGCTATTAACTGCAAACTTCATTTGTTAGTGAGATAATAGTTGTAGAGATTCACTCTTTCCTTGGTAGACATTCCAAATACATGTTTATGAAAAATACTGATTAAAACTAAAACACTAATCTTTATTCAGAGAACTGAATTGCATTCATGTGTGCCCATTTCTTTGAAGTTTTTGAGACCAGCTATCTGCATTCATTTGATAGACTTGATAATTCATCACAACCCAGGTGAGCTGGTTTTTCTGTTTGTTATAATCAAGTAATTAAAAAGTAATGGTAGTAATTGAAAAAAGGATTGCCACTCTTATATGATTAAGATGCCTTGAGACACCTGAGTTTCAGGTGTTGATTTTTTTTTTTTTCCTTTTCCTTTGGTTGTTTCAGGTTGAACAGATAGTTTACACAGAGGATGGAAAATTCGGGTCATTAGCTGCGCTGGGCTTAACAGATGAACTACAGAAAAGCATGGGAAAGGAAGAGGCACAGAACTTCCTGGATAGACTGGAGAGAGACAAATGGATTAAGAAGGTTGAAAATGAGAGGGTATATTTTGTAACAAAATGATTGCCTTCATGGTGTTGGTTGGCTTTTAGCTATGATTTAAAAGGCTAATTGTAGTTTCACTAGGCATGCTTCTTATGGCCATCCCAGAAGCTCCATATCTATATACAATGTTCCGACACTTCATTCCTGTGTTTGCTTTAGTATTGAATGTATTGTACGGATATTATTTATGGTTCAAGCTTTCTTTGTCATGTCAATACAAAATCATTTGTGTCAATTTTGTAGCTTTTTTTTTTTTTTTCAAGATCACCAACTTTTTTTTTATTTCATTCAGTTTGCTATATAGCTTATCTTTTATTTTCATTTTGTCTTTTTTTAAATTATTTGCTTATCATCTTACAATGCATGGCTTATTAATATTTTGTCTGAAAGAAATATTGCATGAAACATAGAATTCTAGAAATTGAAGTAGACATATTGAACAAGCTCAGAAAGCTTGCAAGTTCTGTGGTTGCCATGGTTTCTTTATAGTGGCTGCTGCAATGGAAAATCAGTGGGTTTTTGTTTGTAAAAGAAGTGATACATATCTTCTCATCACCTGGGAAAAAACACAAAGTATCGATTGTCATAATAATATGTTCTGTCACTCCCAGTACTTCTAAGAATATAACCACATGGGCAAACATTTGATATGGCTGCTGAAGAGCAGTAGACATGCTTCACTTTTGCCACCAAACATTACTGTCTTCATCCAGATTATATATGTTCTATAATATAGCCATAAGCCTAATAAACTTTAAAATCAGAGCATAGCTAATCAAAAGACAGCACAACACCTACTGAGCTGTGACAGTAGCTTGGAACAATCACTTCAAAGTCTGTGCCACTCTACAATTTGCCCAACTAGTCTGTCCCGCTGGGAGATAACTTATGAAAGTACACCTGTAAAGCTTTCATGTCACACTAATAATATGCTGCGAAAGAGTGTGGCCGACCTGAAGATTTTGAATTCAATTCCCGACCACATCTTGGGAAAATATTTCATTCACATTTCCCTCAGTTCACTTGTTGTAGAATGGGTGCCTGGCTGTAGACAGTGGAAGATATTATCAGAACACTAATGATCAGTGCCTGAAAATGAAAACACTTCTGTATGCTTCCCAGGGAGTTAAGAAAGTCTTGAAATGATCAGGCCTGCAGGGGTTATAATCATGTGAGGTCGTGTGAGCAGACATTAACCTAGTTATAAGATTTATTAAGTGCATTTCTATTATTATTTACCCAAACAGTGACATAAGCCGCAGTTTAACTGGGCTGCCAGATAAAGGGTCTGCTATAATTGGCCTATTTTGAAAATATAAATAAGCAAGCAATCTAAATTTCTGAAGATTGTTTGTAAATTATGGTTAAGGGAAAAACAGAAGTGCAGATTTAGTATGGGAAATTTAATACTATGCTATCTAGTGGAGAGGCTTGTTGATACAATTGTTTCATATCAATTTATGGTTTTGCTGCAGGGCTCTGGTGGAAAATTATCATTGACAGTTCGGAGCATCTTGGAGCTGGAACAGTATTTGAAGGACATGTACCCAGAATTCATTAAGCTGTGCCACTTTTGCCAAAAAATTTGTTTACTTGTGAGTAAAACATGATTGAAGTCTGTTCTGCCATTTCATGATTTAACAGAAACTACAGTCATAAAGAATTTTTAAAAAATTATAATACATATAAATTATGAAATAGTTTTCTAGGGATATGATTGTAGCTCATCCAATGTTCAAGGATGTGAAATCATTTTACAGTGATTTATTAAGAGTCTTAACAACCTTTCTGCATGAGCTTCACTGGACATCATTTTTACACCTCTGTTTTGGTTTCTTTCCTGTAAGGGGGGGAAGAACACTGGTGAAGGGAAGGTCTTTGCTTTGCTCAAGGAAGCTATCAGAATCTCTCTTTTATTACATACTCGCAATTGTCTGTCCTCACTTGCACAAAATATACCGTAGAATGTTTCTTCCATCATATGTGGATTTCAGTTGAGCTCATTAACAGAAAAATAGGGACTTTCAGAATCATCCCATTACTGCTGTGCCCCACTATTGCTAGGGTATTGAGACATAAAGAAAATAAGCTGAGAAATATAATGGATTATAATTTCATGGTCTGAATTAACACATGCAGTTTTTGAGTTGGTGATGCTACAGGCAATCACTTCACTGCCAATGTTATTAATCCAAATTATCAGGCTTTAAATGATGAGAAGACCTGCCGTAGGCAACAGCGCAGTGCCCCGCTTCGACATTTTGGCTTATGCAAACCTATTTGTTTCCACAAAATCACAGCACAGTGAGTTATACAGTGAACCTCGAATACAACAAGCTCGGATCCAACAAGACCTCGCATTCAACGAGGGAAATGAAAATCCCATGTTTTTTTTTTCCTTATTTGTAATAGTAAATATATCTTTGATCCAATGGATACAAAATTCTAGCAACCTCGGCTCTAATGAGGTCATCAACCTGAAGTTAGGCCGTCGCACATCCTTTTTACTCGCAATAAAACTGTCAGCAGCGAGCAACTCCCGAAGTTTACATAACAGTTGCTAACAACTGTCTACAAGACTAAGTCAACATGNTAAGGAGATTTTGGGCCGATTTCTGAAAAAAATAATAAATTTGGCCTCCATAACTAGTAAAAATGTGGCCAACAATTTCCCCACTTCCCAGTTTGACCTTTTCCAGCCAAAATATCCACCTTAGCGTCTTTTCCAACAACAAAAAAAAATTGGCCCTTATATATATATAACGCTGGCCTTTGAATTTCCGAGTTCAAAGATTGGCCTCTTGCCGCCAAAAAAGGAGATTTTGCCCTATTTTTTAGAAAAAAAAAATTTGGCCTTTTAAAGTAATTAAAGTCTGGCGAACGATTTCCCCACTTGCCTGGTACTCAGAGCCATCGTGTGGTTAATTCCACACCCACCGAGTCTGCCAGGTCCTCCCCTCCCCCCCCCCCCCCCCCCAAAAAAAAACCACTAATGAAATAAATCAGTACATGTCTCAGCTCACAATGTTGTCAAATTGATGGTGTCTGGAGTCAAGGGTAGCAACCAGCGTTATTTTTGAAGTGCAAAATACCTCTTTAGTTTTAGCTAAAGATTCTCATTAGTAGAGATAGACCAGTTTTCACATGACTTGCAGGACCTTGTGTTCAACGAGACCTCAGCTTCAACAAGGACTGAAGGTCAGTCTCCGGCGATGTCGTTAGATCCGAGGTTCACTGTACAATTCTTGGCATGTTTTTTTTTTATTTTATGTAACAGTCACAATTTGAAAAATTAACAGTTACGGAAAAGAGGGAGAAAGAGGCGTTAAGAATTTCCCATATAAAACTTGATTCCTGTTCTTGTCATTTTCATTATAAGTAGGTTCCATTGTATATGCAGTAAATGTGAGATTGTTTTCTTTAAAAGGAATGTGTTATGGGCAGACTTTGTGATCTGTTTCAGTACTATCTCAGGTTAAGTGTTACATTAATTTGACACATGTGCATCGTTCTTCATTAGCCCTGGAATGTTAATTTCAAAATAGCTGTGCATTAATCATGTGGTGTCAAAGATAAATGTTACAGTTAAGAATGTTTAATTCATCTGCAGGGTGAAATATGTGGAAACTGCGGCATCAAGCTTCACAGAAAGTGTGCAAACAATTTATTCACAAGACTGAAAAAAGGGGAGGAGAAAAAGTGTCCGGCAAGAGACTGTCGAGCCCTGTGGGGACAGGTTGATGTGGAGCAATCTTCATGATAGCTGTGAACATGAATGCTTATGAATAGTTCTTATGTTTGTGGATGAGTAACTATGTATGCATCTGTGTTATGCATGAATGAAGTGCGTGAGAGTGAGATTATGAGCTGTGTGTATGAACTATGGTGGAAGCAAAATCTTTTAGGGATGCCACTCTTCCAAAAATTCTCGGAAAACAGTACGGCTAGATCAGCATTTACAATAGGGGTGGGTGTTTCAGTACAGCCGACATATAGCTGGATATATTAGAATTAGGAAAAGGTCACTTCCAACCTAAATAAACACGTTCTGCACATTCCGAACTTCTTGGAGGCGGTTAATTTGGTTTTGAAAACTCATCTGCAAAACAGAAACCATACAAGACACACTAATTTGGCATTATGCTTTCCTCAGCCAGCAGGCATTGCCTTATAGGCCTAGCTTAGACAGTACTAGGACTGGCTGATTGCTCATCGCTCTTGCTCGTCTTCCTCAGACGGTGTGTGGGTTAGGCTGGTCAACTTTGCAGAACACATGGATCTAAGCTAATATGCTGAGATAGTCTGAATCATGATTGAAAGCAAGAGATCCAGGCAGCAAAATCTTTAGGGACATCCCAAAGAGAGCTTTCACTTACCAGTCTTAACCCAGGTAGTTGGAGAAACAAGATTTTGAAGCAGCTTGTCCTAGCCTTTGTGTTTAAAGTCAGTTTCTGACACTAACGAAGAACATGTTTGAATGACTAATCAGAAGAATCAAAACTATGTAATTAGTTTTATTCAAAAAGCCTCATCTGCTACCCGATCCTTGATAATCTGGGGCTGGCAAATCCACTTTTGATTTCTGTACTGCATAATTATGCAGTAAATTTATAAATTAATTTTTATTAAAATTCTTCATTGTTTAAGAGATAGCTTTATTTAGAGATAAACATGATTTGGCTCTTTGAAAGTAGAGGTTAGAGATCAAGTCCACACGAATTTTCTGCGAAGCCGCAAAAGGTATTTTATTAAAAGTTAGTGGCATCCCTGATGTTCACTGCACTCATTCTTGTAAGACAACAATTTCCATATGTTCCAGGATGTAAATAAATATTAATTTGAAGTTGGTATAAACACACTCTTTGTATTATGTTGTGATGAGCGCTGTGTGAATCAGTAATATACAGTAGAACCTCAATATACAGTAGAACCTCAATATACAGCATTTCCTTGGTACATGGAAAAAATAAACTTATTACTGAGCTACACTTAATATCAAGTCCACTTTAGTTATGAAATGATATGACAGTGAAACTGCATCAGAAATTCACTCTTAATAATGAGTGTACTTCTTAAATAAATATTTAGTGTTGACGTTTCACTGTACCAATAATGTTCTTTGAAAACCAGTAGTGCACAGATAAGAAGAAAAATTATCAAGTCTCCTTTGTGTTGTCTGGTGTATTTCAAAGGTAACAACTTGTGGTGAAATCAGTAGTCAAAAATGGAAATGTGCATGATGCACTGAGTAAGCCCTATGGTGTTAACTTGTTCAAAACATGCCATGAAGTAGTGATATGACAGCATGGCTATAAAACTGTATGATTCACAAGTTCATTGGTGGATTATAGACTACTATCGAGAAACAGCTGTTACATCATCACAAAAAAAAATAATAATAATCGGCAGACATCATCATCACCAACCATGGCTGTGAACGGGCAGCATCCCAAAGCTTTATTTATTACCATCAATTCTGAAATCATGACAATAGCGAAATATGTATCACTCAAATATTTACATAATCTGAAATTTACAGCATTTCTTCAAGCATAAATTATACAGTCAGCAAACTGAGCCATCTGACCACAACACAGGACATGTGGCTTTTGTCCACAGTACCAAAATATATGAAAGAAAAGTTGAACTTTGGATGGTCAAGAAAACAACAATCTTCATAAAGTATCACAGTGATAAACAGGTGCAGATTAAGTAAACAAAAAATGTAAATGGAATTAAATTACATGAGAAAAGAAAATAAATGTAAAATTATGTTACAGCTGTTTGGTTTTTTGGGCAAATAATAGTACTTAGTAGTGACACCCATTTTCAATTCTAACTTTACTTAGCAGGCTGCTGCCAGAAGATTCATATCTTATCACTATAAGTTTATGGCTTTAATTAAAAGATTCTGAGATTGATATATTTTCTTTCTTCTGTTATGGATTAGTAAGTCAGATATTTACAACTTTTAGCTGGTCAAAAATCTCTTTATCAGATCTTCAATATCAGCCTTGCTAATATTGAATCAGATCACAGCCTAATAAATTACCTATTTCAGCCATTTTGCAAATCACATGGTGTGCACTGATACCAATACATAGCCAGTATTGATTACAATCATGTGTCCTCTTGAAATAATGGACACAACTGTAAATAAAACTGCCCATGATCAGTCAGTAGATCTTTATTCAGCAAGGAATCAATAATGTGCCATGAGTGGGGTTTAAATAATATGTTTTTTCACACAGAAACCAACTAGCAACATATGTACTTAATACACTGTTTTAGTAATAGATCACTTGACCAGTCACATGAGAAAGACTGACTGCTGTCTTCCTTAGAAAAGATTAAGAAACAAGGGGAAGGCAGAAATCCAAGACTTGGGTGTCACAAAAATAATACTGATTATATGTGAGTAAGGAGTAGCAACAGAAATATAACAAAAATCAAAACAGTGCATAAGGGACTCTTAACCAAAGTTTATCTCATTTTTAGAAAAATGAATTAAAATTTCTAACACAAATTCATTAACAATATTTAACGAAGTCAAAAGTATAAACTTAAAGCATTAACAGAATTTTTAAAAAAAAGCTCGGCAAGATGTTCTAGTGTTCGATGGCAGTTCATTTATTCCAACAATGGCTATGTTCCATTTGGACCTTAATCAAAGTTTACCACCTGCTTTATCTTATAAATACAGCATGCTATTACCAGTGTCTACGCACTTAAGCCTAGATTTCTCAAAGATTTCAAAGGTCTCCCAGAATTTGTATTTCGAAGATGAGTCAAAAGTGCTGAACTAAGATGACAGTGTTTTCTGACTAAACCAGCAAAAAACTTTAAAAATACGAGTTATTAACAAAGAAACTGCCTCACTGCGCAGACAATGGACATGCACGGGCTGTTCGTGTAAATGGAAACCTGCCATATTAATAAAATAATGAAAAGAAGCCTAGTCCTCGTATACCTTCAAGCCAATCAAAATGAGGCTGAAGTCATATTTTTACCACATCAAGTTACTAGTATAATATGAAAGCTATTTGTTTTGTCACTAGGGAAACAAATTTTTGACTCAGCACTATTCTGGCTAAAGACAGACTTCAGTCGTTTGAAGTGGTAGGAGGGTCACCTTTATGCATAAGAAAAAATTATGAGAAAACTGACTGAAGAACAATTTTACACTATGAAGGTCATCTGATCTGCCTAAAAAAAAAGTCAGATTTATATACAATAACTTCCCATTTGCCCATCAAACTAATATTTTTATGTCCAGAAATTATTTTATTCTCAATTTCTGCAACAAACAAAAATTTGCTTCAGATGGACCCACTAACCTTTAGAGCCTAATAGCTCAGTTCCTATTCAAGTGACATAAGCCTCATTTTGACTGGTTGCAAGACAAATTCATAACAGTAGTCAGCAGGCCTAAAAGTTCAGATCAGCATGAAGTCTATCCTGATCACCTTGTATTCAAGAAATTGCACAAGTCATTACCAGACCTCTGAGTAGGCCTAGACTGATAAGATAGTGCTATATACATATATTTTTTCTCATTCTAGCTATAAAAAAATATCAGCAGTTCTAACTAAACAAACAGCTTGGCTGCATCTATTTAGAATTAAGAAAAACTTCTAAATCTTAAATACTACACTCATTTAATTGTTCCCTCATCTCTAATATGAACATAAATGTTCGAAAGAAGATGCATGTACACTTAACCATCACAGCAATGTGATCTGGCATACCAGCAGTGTCCATACATTTTGCACATAATGTAAAGCCAGAGAGCTGAAAGCAAGCATGGGATGAAATAACATTAGCTAATACTGGAGTAGGGTTTTCAAAAGTAAAAAGAACCTGGGCAGAAATAGATCAGCAAATATAAAATCAATATGTTTGAGAGAAATAAATACTGAAAAGGTATCCTGATATAAGCTGGAGTTAACCAAATAAATGTAATTTATACAGTGTTGGTCACATGGAAAACAGTAATGATGAGGTACATTGAAAGAATGTTGCAAATGTGGTAATGCTTCAGTATGTGGGGAATAGGTACTTACCTAGGATAAATTTTGTGGAATTTTACAGGTATGCATCATAAACACCAGCATCAGTAACACAACACTGGATGAAATTTTATTTAATAAGAATTTGTTTTGAGCACATACAGCATACAAACATCTCATACTAACTTGTGGGACATGTTATAAGATACTCAAACTAATTACGTGTGTCTTTATATTGCTTTTCACCATTTCAGATAACAGCCAGAATTCACGGCAAGCACGAGATACTCCTCTGTCGTCTGTGCCAGTGGTATGACAGCCAGAGTGATGCAAATGTATCCCACAGATTACAATGTGTTACTAAGCTGTTATATCACACCATCATATTATGGTCATGGAAATGTACTGACATTGTTCATGGCTAAATGTTGAAAAGACTTCAGCAGAAAAACGAGGAAAGAACATCACTAAGACCTGAAGTTCTGGTGGCATAACTTTGAAAGTTAAGTTCTTCAAGAACAAGAACTAAAAGAAAAAAAAAATATCAGCACAGAGCTCCGGCTCTGGGTGTTTTCGCTCTCATGTATAAATTGAGTATGCAGGCTGTACTTCATGTACACAAATAGTGTTTATATGTCTCAAGTTGTTTCCCAAAACTAAATTTTGTACCATGAGGGAAAACACACACAGCATACAGCATGGTACCAATTAGTAAGTACCCAAATCAAGGAAAGATGGTTTCAACAAGCCAAATTTGGTATAAAACAGTACAATGAGATTCTGATTTAGAAAAAAAAAAAGACTAACTCACAACAAGACTGCATGTGGCAGATAGATACCCAACTAGTGAAGGATCTTCACAAATCTACAACATTTTGCAAAAAAATTGTAACTTTGTTATTTACTTGCATAAGGATACCACCACTGCTGCCAGCAAGCTGTAAATCTAATGGCATAAACATAAAATATGCCTCAGGTGAACATTTTGCAGCAAAGCAAGACATATCTTATTTTGTCACTACAGGCAGCCATGAAATAGATTTCTCAGGAATACTATAACCAAAAGTGTCCAGTGTTACTTTCCATATCACTTCACATGCATGTGATAGAACGAGTCATTCTTGTTGGATTACTCAAGAACACTCGATCCTCCACTTTCACATCCTTGGCTCGTATCCTCTCTCTGTGAAAAAGCAAGAAGACAGAACTATAAAATTGTAATTTTCATGCAAAAAGTGCTTGATCATAACCTCCATCTAGTCACAACACTTTTTGTACACAACACAATGTGGCAGGCTCGCTGGAGAAATTTAACGTTTTTTATTGCAACTTTCTCCACTGCTCTCAAGGAATTGAAATTAAGCAACCATGTCCAAAATCATTTTTAAAAATGTTTGAGCCTGAAATGATACTGGACCTGAATGGCTCAAATGAGTTTGGTCTACCATTAATAGAATAATAATCATACCCAAGTGATAGATCTACTCTCAAACCTTCCAGTCGCTGATAGCTGACAGATAATATGCAGCGCCTATGAACTGAGTTCCGATGCCCCTGATAAATCTGCTAGTACATGTATTCATTTTCACTCAAATTTAGCACACTACTTTGTTGTGTAGTCAAGATGACACTGTTCTACCCTTTTTGTATATGGTGGCAATGTGAGCTTCAAATGATTTATTTACATTGTTCAACTAAATTTCGTGAAGAAAACTAGGCACAGGGTTTACATTATGAAGAACATTTTCAGATGTAGTAATTATCATGGCCTTGACATTATACATGTACATGCTTATAAGCATAGAAGTGGCTTCCTCAGTGCAAAATTTCAACTTGACTGGACTATTAGTTTTTGAGACAATAATAGTACAAGAGCAGGATTAGACAAGTTCGCCAAATAAGTCAGTTCAGATTAAGTTCAGTCCACAAAGGGAAAAAAGCCCTAGGATCAAGTTTAGCTCATTTCCATGCTGAGTGGTTTTCAGATCAGATCAGTCCGTCATGGTTTTTTAAAATAGCATTTGGCTCTGATTTTCAAGGTAAATGTGAACTGAAGTAAAATTAGACAGAAAATCAAAGTTCACCCAAAATAGCTACAGTTCAGATCCAAATCAGTTCATCCATAATAGCTATTAGGTTCAGATCAAGTTCACATGAACTGAACTTACATTCATGAACTGCATTTATATGATCTCAGTTCTGCTCAACCCTGTACAAGAGACATGACAGTGAGAGAATCATAACTTGGAGCTTCACCTCTCTTGATACACCATGACCTCAACATTATGTACTCTGGAAACCACATACCAGCAATCAGCACATTACAGTTTCTTCAAAATACAGCAATGACTGAAACAAAGTGAAACAGATAGAATACAAACAGATATGTAAGGAAGACGTACTGCAAAAATTTGGCCATCTGTAGATTTGGCTTTCCTGACTTTGACTTGAATACACTATTATGGCCATTCGCATCTTGTGCCTCTTCAAACTTCTGTATATCATAGCGACCAGGACCAACAGGATTCTAGAGGATATGAGAGTAAAGAGTTTAGTTAAATAAAGGTCTATTACACCAACATTTTGAATACTGGTACAATCATCTGGACGGTTTTAATTTCACCACAAAGAATGGCTGAAACATGTAGCAAGGTGGAACTACATGAATGTGAAGACTGTTAATATTTCTTTCCTACGAAAGTTGATTTATTTAATGCTGGGATAGGCTATTCAGTGAATTCTGGGCTTTGACAGCAGATTTGCCATAGACATACTATATAACTAAAACTATGGCATAAATATAAACATTACATTTTACATTCCTCATCTTGAAAACTCACAATGTAATTTATTCCCAAACAGAGAAGTTCCCAATACATTTTCAAAGTTGGGCAAACATGAGTTAGAATTGTAAATAACAGCTGCATAAATTTATCACTTACAAAGTTCCTAGTGAAAAACTTCTGTGAAATTTTGTCATCTCGTTTGGCTGATGACAAAAAGCCTGGACTGTTGACAGAATGAGAGCAGGTTTGTTCCTGCATTTCATATGCACCTGGTCCAGGGGAATCCTGTGGAAGTAGATGGCACATCAAGCGTTATTAATATAGTGAGAATGTTCTTAGTTCTTAGTTTCACAGCAGCACAAACTCTAAGTAATGTACCAGGTGTGGCTGTGCACTGAGAAAAGGATTGTTTTTATGTTATTAGATTTCAAAGCAGTTGGTAACAGGCTTATTGCACCGAGGTGATTTTACAGTATGATAATATGACTTGAATACACATAATAATGCATTTTCCTAACATACTGTACATTTTCAAAATTTCAAACCCGTACATAGTGGATACGGTGTTTTTTCATGAGTTTTACTTAAAGTTCTATTCTCAATATTATTACTTCGGCTTGATGACTGTGTAAAGGCATATTTTTAAGAACTCATCTTTTTGCGTGATTTCATGTAGTTTCTACACAAGGATAATGTTTCAAAATGTTATGGTTGTGCGATAAATAATATCACAGCAGCACAAACTTTAACTTTGGTAGATGTATCTGGTATGGCTGTGCATTGAGAAACAGAACATTTTTCATGTTGTTAAATTTTAAAATTGTTAAAAACAAGGTTATTGCACCTTGGTGAAGATACAGTTTAATGCTGTGACTTGAATACTGATGCAAGTTCCTAACATGCTGTACCTTTGCTTTTGGATAGTGGGCTTGCGAGAAGAGGAATATTCTGTCTGTGGGAACATCAGGATACTGAGCCATCTTGCCAAAGCGACCGAGGCTTTGCCGGTGAGGTTTGCCCAGCTCATCCACAAACGATCCAATTTCATACTGTCCAGGGCCCAAGTCAGCATGTCTCTGCAATGACGTTTATCAATGTAAGTTTAGGGAATTTCATTTTCTCATCTCAGCAAGTTACTTTTAATATCAGATATCTCACTTAATCCAGACATGCTATACCTACAAGAAATTCCACATCTCACATCAACTAAATTACATCATACCATTCATGTCCAGGAAATTATGTCACAAAATGCAATACAGTCGACTCCGTTTAATCGCCCTCCGCTTAAATGCCTTTTCCGCTTAATCGCCTCTTTTCCCAAGAAACTGAATTTTTTTCTTTATATAAGTCACTGGATAATCGCCTCTCACTCTGGATAATCGACCACTCTTCAGCGTCCGTGCATTCAAAGATCAGCGGTTGAAGGATTACAGTGGACAAATAAATATGTACATAGACGGTTTAACTGCGTGACGCATGGTAGACTGGTTGACTGAGTGACAGATGCCACTCTGAAATAGGTTTTATATGCCTTTCCTCCCCATCTCCCCCTCTCCTTGTCCCCCTTCGTCCCATGCTACGCATCACCGCCGTCGCCCGTCCAATAATGCTGATGCGCCGAAAACCATATAGCCTCCTCCCCCCACACCTTAATTTGCGTCTGTCTGGTGAATTTCAGCTAGATAAGAGAATGTGTTATGTGGACGAACAGTCAGTCCCAACCGTGCCATCCTACTCCTTATTGTCTGCTGGGCTACTGCGAGGTGGTCAATGAGAGAGACTGCGACAGATCAAACATTTTGTGCCCTACAACACCATCAAACTTGAGTCTGTCTTGAGTCCGGTGACGAGAAGGCATCAATGCACGACTTCAAACCATGACACCAAAGAAATTTAACCTCATTACCAAAAATATGGCCAAAATTAATTCTCCACTCAATCGCTTTTTTGCTTAATCGCCCACTTTTTCCGTGATCCCTAGGAAGGGTGATTAAGCGGAGTCAACTGTAGGTTTGTGACACCTATTAGAAGGGCAAATCACTCATTGTGTACAACCCAATTAATCCGCTAATATATAAAATCCCCTTTTTTGGGGCCCTGCCAGACAGTGTTAGGGTGTAGAAATATGTAAAATGACCTGTGATCTAAGTAAAGCATCCAATTTTAAAGTTTGAGTTACAATTTGAGCCTTTTAGATAAAAAAATAAAATGTGTAGGCCTATGTATTCGCACGTGGTCAAAACCAGCCAAATAAAAAATTGGGGACCAAATCAGAATTTGAGATGATCTTTTTCAAAAGACATTTGTGAAAAATTCTGGGCATTGACCCCCCTTTTTCTTCCCGTTAAAAGATCGGGCAAAAGAAGTACTTTGACCTTCATGGAGGAAATTGCCCCAAATCACAGCGGTATATGTAGAATAACACAAAATGTTAATAGGGCCAACAGAAGAAAAAAACAATAAGTGTCAAAGACCTGTATATTCCAGTTGTCAAGGGAGATTATCCACAACCAAGATATTTTTACTGAATACACACTACTACTAACAGGCAATAGGGAAGTTTTCATATATATATTCAACATTTGAACCAAGTGCCATGGTACTTAAGGCCAGCACAGCTAACTTTCAGCGTCAAAAGCATGCAAGTTGCTGAAAAAATCTGGAATTATAATATTATATAGTGTTTTCTCTATTTCATAATTCTGTTACTAGGTATCCTCAGAAATGTTTCTGTTTGATGGACTGATCCCAGCCAGGGTAAAAACTGAGGCATTCAAGGATATGTGTAGCCCTCCGATGACTGCATTGGTTTAATCTCCACACCTCGACTGGGATCATTCCATCAAACAGAAACACTGGCAAAAATTCCCCATATCCTCCTCTGCTAATGATCTAGTGAATAATATTCTTGCTAAAATATAACAAGTTAACATCAGTGTCTACATAATCTGACATTTGCAATACATTTATTAACACTGAGCTCCAACAAGTATTAATTAAGATCCTCCCTGAATTCCTGTGTCCAAAGCTGTGCAATTCCTGCTTGGAGAAACTAACAAATATTTCCACAGCCATAGAAGCTACTGTCTCCTTCTTCAAACTCTCATCCATCACGCACATCACTGTTACCAGAATAAATGTTGAATTCACATACTAAATATATCTGATAACATCAACAAAGGTAGAAGAGTCTCAATATAGAGAAACAACTGAAGATAAAAAAACAACAACTGAATGTACATCTTGGTCAGACTTCCTATTTTGATTCATGTAAAAGTGATAGCTGAAGACTGACCATGGTGCATTTTCATCTTACTTTCTTTCACTCTCATGACATTTGACACTTGGAACAACTTCTATAACTTTTTTCAAAAACATGTGATGTGCATGTGGTGATCTCTTATAAACTAGCAAGAATGTCAAGATATGGAAGTACAGCAGCCATCTTGTTTTCTTCTTATTCCCTTATGGCTACCATACATACGACCAGTCCTCATGACACTGGTGGACATCATCTTTGATTCACTGTTCTCTATAGAAGTTATACTTACTGGTGCAGCAAAGTAACCCTCAGAAATGGGTTTATTTCTGTCCCCTGAGAACAGCTTGTATGGTCCCTTTACGCTGGTGACCTTATTAAGTAGTTCATCTGTGCAGGATTTGTAATTGTAGGTGCCTGGACCCAGATGTGACCCCTGTGATAAAGAGAAAGGGATGGCATCACTAGTTTAAATACTTTCAGAGCAAAGATTATGTCAAACCTCCATGCTTTTATTAGTAATGCTTGCAAGCCTTCCACATATTGTTGCTAAATGCAGACATTTTTTGCACATAACCACCACCGCAGCTGACCACATCACTCAATAACATTTTCAGCTCTGTAAGTGCCATGGCCATTTTCAGGCACTGTCAGAACCACTATTCATGCCCTTTTCTCACCACAGATGGTAAATTCCTTTTGCGATCACCAGCATCCAGCATTCCTTTAGTGGTAGCTGATTTGGTATCTTTGTCCTCCAGTGCTCTTTGTGGTACACCACCTATTCCATAAGTTCCTGGTCCTGGGGTGGCACTCTTAAGAATATAAAGGAAACAGTTCAAGGGATTAACATTGTGAGGGTTACAATCTGAAATGTAACTCATGCAGGATTTAAGAAAACTGACTTAATGACCACCTTTCTCAACTTAAGCAGGCAAATGGTTTAAAACGCAAAATCTGTGGTTGGGTTTGTGCTTGGCTGACCAGGCTTATGCGCCATATAAATCCAAAATGTTTGTCACAGAGCTACCAGAACTGGCAGGAATTCTAAGGATAAGGAAAAAGAGACTGTATGGGATATCTCCTTTATCCCATCAATGCAGCTAGGGCCAAAGGGGGCCCCATAACTAGAAAAAAAGAGTAGGTTATACTAATCTAATCCCATTCCGTTCTGGTTCATTGCCATACAGTGCAGTCAGTGGTGTGCTGCAATGCATTGGCTTTTTGCTGTGCAATACAGCTCAGTGCAGAGGCAATAGTTTGTTGTCTGCTATGCATACCACCAAATTTGACAGGAAAGCCAACTGTAGCTAAAGATACTGAATGTATACAGACTGCTCAATTTTAGAAGTGGTGGGGCAGGGGGGAGGAGGGGGGTCAATTTATAATGGGCATGTATAAAAGCTGCATTTCTCATACACTTTCTCACCCCCTCCTGTTCCGATTTAAGTGTCATACAGTGCAATGTTATTTTTATGCTTTCAGCTAACATTTTCATCTTGTTTTGATAATCTAAAAATTGTAATAAACTCTGTGTAAAAAACTATTTATCTGTTTGTTGTCAGTAATTGTGTTGTTTTTTTTTGGTCCAGTTCTATGTAAAACTTAAAAACACTCATAAAACACAATGCTCTGCCTAACTACAATCTCCATTCCACCATAATTTGTTCCAAGATCAAGTGGAGGTGCAGAGAGGCAGTCAGTTATACCAGATACGAAAACAAACACAAACAAGAAAAGCAAACTTCTACAGCATCCTTCTTTGTTAATAATGAAAGTGGTGTCAAAAATATTTGAGCAAAGAGATTCAGGCAAGAAATGCACATTACTAGTCAGTGGGGTCAGTCAAGACACATTTACAACCAACAATATCCATGTTTTTTTTAAAAGCATGGAATGCTGCCCCACAAATCTCTACATGGCTGCCTTTCAATTTAGTCCAAGAAATGCACATATTACTGATACTTCAACATTCCAAAATTTAATGGGCACCAAACACACCAACCTGTACTGTCTTTTCAAATCTGGGAGCTAGGTTGTCACAGATACCTCTGCCACTTCTATGTTTTTCATTTCCAAGTTGTATAAAGTCCTTGATTTCATAAGAACCAGGCCCCAGTTTTCGTTTCTGCCAAAGGAAAGAATACAAGAAGTAATGTTCATTTAAACACTATATTTTCCTGCTTTATTCTGTCACTTGAGAAGAGATCTTTATACATTAATATTACAGTAATTCATAATTTTCACCAGGTTTTAGGTTATGCTTAGACCACAGTTTTTTACTCTACCAACTCTTAAAAAAAAAAGATACTGATCAGCCTAAAAATGAAATGTAAATCATTAGACCCAAAATACAAGGTAACTCACCAGCATCTTGTTTTGCTCCCACTGTTCCTTATAAAGCAGGTGTGGAAGAGCAGCCAGTCTCTCTACTTCTAGCTGCCGTGCCCAGCCTGGGCCCGAGGCTCTTCCTTCCACACTTTTCTGGCTGAAGCCACCCATGACAACATTGTAAGCACCTGGTCCAAGCTTGCGTTTCTGGGCAATGGAAAGTTTGTTTTGTCTTGTTTTAACACTAAAACAGGGAGCTATGCTTCTTAACATCTCACTACTTTCCTCATATGATCAAGGCTTATTTGATCAAAGAAGAAAACATACAGTTTCTATATCGTAAACTGAATGTGAAAAAAAAATATGATTAAATACTGATCATGACAGAAAGAGAACAAACAAAAAAAAAATTGCCGTATCTAGACTATCAATCAAGACATTATTCTTTTCTTCTCAGCAAGCTAATTTTAATGTGAGACGTCTGGCTTACCCAAGACATGAATGATGAGACGCTGACATGGTGTCAACTAAACTACACTACGTCATGTCTAGACAACTCCGTCGCCAAAAACGCGCCGCATTTAAGTCGTCAAGAGAGGTTATACAGAATAATCCGACGTGTTTTTCCTGAATACGCATCAACAGGCAATAATTTGTAACTACTCACCAAATTAAAATAATAAGTCACCTGGAATATCCGATATTCATACATTCAAGAGTGGTTAAAGGATTTAATTTCGCCTCTCAAAATGTTGGTGACGGCATACTGCTTTTGAATACATTAAATACACTATCGAATGGTAACACTGATAGATCTATATGAACGCATCGAGTAGCGATTTTGAACAATCCAGGGAAGAAGAAATCTGAAATCCGGCAAACAGGAAGAACCCGGCCGATGATGTATAAGTGCGAACATGTGGACGTTTATTTTCTTTTATAATATATTATATACTGGTATGTACGGTCTCTCACTATCCTCCCTTGCAGCTTCAAACTGTAGACTAAAACTGAGGGGCAAAGAATCTGCGTTCTAAACCTTGGCTGAGATCAGTCTATCAAACAAAAACACTGACGAAAATTCCCCATTTCTCTCCGCAAAGGAAAAAAAAAGGACACAATTATAGTTGCTAGGAAAACAGTATAATTATCTCGCTCACAACTGATCATGAGAAATTTATCATTCCTTCTTCTTTTCTGGTAATGTGTGTAGTTTACTGAACTGGGAGAACACTTAGCATTAAACCATTCCAAAGCCTAATAGTAATACGTATGTCAGAGCATTATGTGAATGGTGAGCAGGTCTATGCCATGCAGATTCAAAACGGAGAGGCAAAGTCTGTTTGGATAATCAAATAAGTACAATGCAATAGTTGTAAGCCAAACAACACAAGTAAAATTCGTCTCAGATAACTTTCATATGTAATGCACTAGAGAAATGAAAACTGAACACCAGACAACCAGGCTGGAATGATTCAAAAACTGTAATCTCAACAAGTATATAAAATCCAAAATTAAGGGGAGGCACTATACCCTTTTCCAGAAGTTGTCCCGCACAAAACATGGTGTGCAACTTATTACCATGAATACAGAGGATGTTTATGCAAACTTGCGCACCACAGCGCCGAATGGTGCATTTTCCTCCTCAAGGGTGATGATTTTAGAACAGTTATCATTTGCGATGGGCCCAGCTGTTCGGCACCGGATTTCACCTACGTCTCTTAGACAGCTATATGCATGATCGTATGGAGACGTTTGCCAATTTCCTGTCTAGATATACAGTTATTCTGTTTAATATTAAAGGGTGTTGCCAGTCTCTGCTATTTCTGCGTCAAAACAGAAATTCCAAAAAGGCCTCCATAGAATCATGCATAAAGATTTTTAAGAGACATGTGAAAGCTGGTGTCAAACAACTGGTACTATCACTGATGACACGTGTTCTAAGATCATCATCTCTGAGGGAGAAGAATGCACCATTCAGCATTTTGGTGTGTAATATTGCATAGAAATCCATTGTGCTCATGGAAATAAGCTGCATACCAAGTTATGTTCATAACAGTCTCTAGTAAAGGGTAGTACCTCCCCTTAAGTAGTACATGAACACACTTCAAAAGGTCAAAAGGAAAATAAATGTACATAAGCTGAATCTCGATAACTGATCTATCTCCCATGATATTTTCATGAAATTCACTGAATCAGTGCAAAAATTTGATCGATGATAGTCTTGGAACAACACAATAGCAATTATTGCTAGTTCATCGCATATTATATTCTATACCTATCTTATAAGCATGGAATATGTACTTTGGATAGATAGGAGGAGAGAAATCGCGCAAATAGACTGCCACCCCTGCGTTACTAATTGAGCAAATCTGAATTTTGTTTAAAGCAAATTCTAATGCGGTGATCCTGATAATCAAAGAGTGACGACAACAGAACTGGAGCATGTCACAACAAACCCCCAAGAGAAATTAGGTAGCAAACATCTGTTCCAGAAGTTACTACTCAAGGAATATTTTTAATTTCCCTGTAAAATGTGATGATTATATCACACTATCTCGTATAGATTTCACGTCTTACTGCAATGCTTTCATTCAGCTGTGTATCTTCTGATGAGTAATTCTCCGTTTTAATCTCTAAAGACTACCGTACACTGACTTACCAAAGGTGATCTTATACTGTAGATGTCCAACAGCACCGGTAATAATTAGAGCATTCTTTCCCGTCACATTAGCTGAATCAAGATTCCAGTTTCCTATGAATTTGTATTTTTTTTTTATTGCTTTTGTGAAGCTTATAATCGTGAACAGTTTGTCATCAAAATTTTTAACATCCAGACAAACTTTCATGAAAAGTTAAGCTCTGAAATCAGACGGCTCCCTTAGATAATAGAGGAAACTAGGAAAACATTAGTGCTTACTTTGTCCCACTGTAATATTTAGGAAGATCACTGATTCTTGAAATGCAAACAGCCAACCAGGTCAATATCCCTTTTATTTCAGCTAGTGTATGCCCTTTATTTTATCTGTACGGGAGGTAGGCCTAACTTTGCCAGCTACAGTCGAGACCTCATAAAGTGAGCAGAATACGAAACTAATCCTTTTGTTAGTATAGAAGGAAGACAGGCTTGAATTCTCTAGTAAAGGATCTGGAATCCATTTTCAGTTCCGTAACAACTTCACTGACATCAGCTGAAAGCTGCTTGACTCGAGATTTCACAAGAGGCCCTAAGCAAGAAATCTCCAACAAGTGACTTTCCAAATTTAGCCTGTTTACATATGATGAACAGCTTCATCTTTCACAATTATCCCAACTCAAGCATCAACCAAAATCAAATCAGTTTGATAATATTTGTGGAAATACAAAACAAAAATTATAACTTGAATTATAATAACAACACGCGGGATTCCACTCATATGGAACAGAAATAACTGCAGTTAAAACTCTGTGTAGTTAAATGTGCCATACCAGTAAAACATCACAGGGAACTCTCTTGGGACGCTGTTGCTGCTGCCTACTTTCGTATGATCGTTTCATCTTCCTAATCATTGCATCAGATTCACTGATAAGACTATTCGGTGGCACAGGGACAAGAATTTCCTTGCTGCTATATTCAAGTTTCTTCCATATCATAGGTTTTCCATTCTTATATACAATTCTGTCAATAGATCTCAGAGTTTCATCAAGGATTCCTCTTTTAGACTTATCTTTTACAGTTGATTCCGGGCTTTCCACACCCACACTAATCTTTGATGAAGCAACAGATGAAAAATCTGATGGCCTTCCTTCTTCTGTGGAACGAACGCTTTGCAGAAGTGCTTTTGAACTGATTGCAGCAGGACCAGCGCTAGGACGATGTTTTCCATGCAATGACTGTACGGATTCAATAATTGACCCACGAAATGGTGTCCTTGTGTGGTCAGTACTCGGCTTTGGCTGTAGTGATGAGCTTTTTTCTCGCTTCTTTTGATAATTTATAATTTCTTCTAAAGGTGTATCTTCTTCGTGAGCATCCATCTTTGTGGACACTGATGCAGCTGAAACAACATGCTTCCCAGAACGTCCTCCTGGCTCAAAGAATGCAGGTGATTTAGAACCAGACATCACACCTGTACTTTGACTTGGTAGCCGTGTTGTGAGTGACATTGTGGGAGTTAAAACTTCACTGCTTGGAATCGACTTTCTTCTCTCTGTTTCATGCAGAATATTATCATCCAGAGATTCTGTTCTTCTCTGAATTTCGCTATTCAGATGTGTCACAACTACTGACGGACCTTGGTCTTCGGCCACCATTTCTAAAGCTTTGCTGAGGGCATCATCAAATGAGACTCTTCGGCCTTCTTCCTTGGAATGGTCAGATGAGGTTTTCTTCAGAGATGGCTTTTTTTCAACATCGATTTCAATATCGTTTGTGATCCCTGGTCCCTCAACACTTTTGCCTTCGCTGTCACTATCACCTTGGCTTTCATTATCATTATTCACTGACTGATCTGCCTCATTGCTGCCTTCATTGGGCCTGTTCCCTCTAGACCTATTCAAATCCACCAGCTCAGCATCAGGGGCTGTATCTGCTTCTAAAGTATTTGTGAAGCCCCGAAGGGTGCTATTGCGAGAACTGAACAAGTCAGCATATGTGTTTTTCATCCCCTTATCATGAGTCTGTTGACTTCTTTGTTCAGTTCCTAACTTTGGAGCAGAGTGTTTTACTTGTAGGGTTTGTTTCCCTGCGGTTCTTTTGCTGCCCTCACTAATCTTCAAAGAGTGACTGGCAACTTCAGAGACAGATTTAAGGGTCCCTCCATGTGACTGTTTACTTATCCTTGTGGCCTGAATATCTGTCATTGATACCCTGGCCATTGACAGAAGTTGCCTGATCCTGGCCAAACGGCTGTCAATTCGGATAAACTTTGCTTGGTCAACTTTCAGATTTTCATTCATATTCACATTCTGAGCTGTAGGTCTCAGCTGTCATAATTTGCAGAAGATAAAAATATGTGTAAGAAAGAGGTATACAAAAAAAAATCCGCTAAGTACTGTTTTGTTTTATTTTTTTTGTTGTTGTTCCTATTGTTGCAAATTGTTCAACAAAGCAAAGCAGTATATATGCGGACTTGATATTGTATAATGCGGTAGTATGATTTAAAAAAATGCTCTCCCTTATTTTTGCAAGCTTTAACTCTTATGCTCACCTCTCCACCTGTCCTTTCTTTGCTGCCTGTTGTCATGTGCTTCTTAAAGTAGTGACCTATGTTTATTTTATTGTCCCTTGTTCTTTCAGCTAAATGCTATTTCACATCTAATGCCCTCAATTTATAAAAATCTTCTCCTTGCAACCTGCCAGTTGAGCATTTTAATGCGTACAATGACAAATAAGCTTCTATGTTTTTTATTCCTTTCCACATCCTAAAGATACATGCACTAAATCTCATACACCAAATGCAGACTTGTAGCCTCTATACCTCTCTGTTTTTTTAAAGGAAATCTGTTTCACACGA
The DNA here is from genome assembly GCA_033807755.1 of Ellobium chinense. NCBI lineage: Eukaryota > Metazoa > Mollusca > Gastropoda > Ellobiida > Ellobiidae > Ellobium > Ellobium chinense. Next base: position 453,244 of record JAWQUT010000014.1, on the reverse strand, counting down.
TGTTGAAACTCAGTTGCCATATCTAACTAGAGTTGGTGTACCACTACTTGCATCAAAATACGGAGAGAGGTGCACAAATGGGGTGAGAAGGTGATCAATGAATAAGGACATTAATAAATGGGAGAATGTTTACAGTTGCTATCTGCAGGCCATGAAGATGGTGTCATGACAGAGTTCTTGCAAGATATGCTACCTGACAATGTAGATTATTGCAGTTTATCCCCTCATCAACTTGGAAATGCACATAAAGTACTCAAGGGGAAAATCAATATGGGGGCACTTTTAGACTTTATCAGCTCTAACAATTATAGGTTGCATGATAAATAATACAGGAAAAATATCTAAGTTCCTGTATTAGATGAGTAGTTCATGCTCACATCAAGGCATTATGTGTGATACAGCCTATTCCTATGGTCATGGTGTTTACAGTACAGATATAATGCTATCAAGCAAACTTTTTTTTTTCAACAAGAGGACTTGCCGTAAAAGGCTAACTTATCTTATTTGAATATACGCTCAGTTCCACTTAACTGCCTTCTGCTTAATCACAACTTTCACTTAACTGCAATGTTTGCCAGGAAACAGAATTTGTTTTACATATAACACATATTCACAACTTACTCCAGGTAGTCTCAATATTTCCTTAAATGCAAAGATCATTGCTAGAAGGATTAAATTTGACAAAAAATTTACGATCACTGAAGTTATGTGATGAATAGAGACAGAGGGTGAACATGATTGTCAATGTAGTCATAATAATCAGCCAGCAGCACAGTAACAGGAGTGATATGGCTACTTCCCTGGCCACCAGGCTGATGACAGACACAGTATTTGTCTTTATTTTTTAATCCCTCGAAGGCAAATGCTATGAGCTGGGCCCCCAAGACTGTACAGCACTAAGGATTTGTTGTCATGAATACTTACATGTTATCTTGGGAAGTGTGCCACTACGGATTTGACCAAATTTTAATGACAGTAAATGATACATTTTGAGAAGAAAGGGTAAAAATAACCTAAAACTAGAAAATTCCTGTTCCTACTGGAGATCAAACTCAAGGTCTCTCGGCTTGCAACTTGTCTGAATGTGCTACCACTACACCACAGGGACGCTAACTCCACAGCAATTTAAACCTAAAAGGCCCACTATCTGATCTATCTTCCATATGTAAGCCTAGAGTTAAGACCCTAACACACTTCCCAACTGCTCACTTACCTCCCGGCTTATTCGTGTCATGTCCCCATGACAACACACATATCTCAATGAGTATAAGATCATTCTTATATACTGTACATGTATGATATTTCATCTCAGTCAGTAGACTGTCCACAATAAACATGAGGCCCTTCTTGTAAGGTTATCTATGTTTGCTCTATGTCTTCCTACACGCTACAGAACTCTATTCTCTACTGTTACCCACAAGGTCCTAATGAGACATCCAGCTGACATTCACCAAGTGTAACCAGTAACACTGCCTATAGTAATCTAGTATCTTTGATCATTTAGGGAACGTGAGCCCAATCTGATGATATTTTAGCTGTTGCACATTTTCTTGGGACACGTGTCACCAGGGATTTTAACAGACTGCTATGAAAGGTCAATCTTGAAAAGATAGGTCAAAAAATAATAAAACAAGAAAATTTTGTGTCTCTACTAAGGGTTGAATCCAGTGTCTCTCAGCTGGCAAGTTTGAACTTGCTTCCACTACACCATAGTGACGCTAACTCCACAGCAATTTAAATTTAAAATACTGTACCTACTGCCTGAAGAGTGTTTCCTAACTTCCATGCATAAGCCTAGTGTTTACCCATGATCAGGGTTGTTAATCAAAATACTTGTAATTGCGATACAAGTACTCGCTACCTGTTTTGTAGCGAGTAGAGTAATTAACTACTTTTTTTTTGGGG
>JAWQUT010000014.1:383677-450331 GCA_033807755.1 Ellobium chinense | reverse complement strand
TGGTGGTAGCGGAATCAGTGAGATTCCAAGGATCCGGAGGCGTCTCCCTCAGAATTCAGGATTTTTTTTTCTTTTTGAAAAGATAAGCAGAAGACAATGAGCAATTTGAGGCCATTTCTACATCAAATTATGAGAATAAAATAAAATTTTACAAAAAATAATTTTGAAGTGGATCATGCTGACTTAGGACGGGGAGTGACTGGGCTTCTTAGGCTCCCTTGGGACGCCTCTATTTTGATCTCCCTCTTGCGACATTGTGCACAGACTAATAAACTACACTTGGCCATTCTCGTACACGAACATGTAACCACAAACAGGCTACAAAATATGAGGAAAAATGAAACGTTAAGAAGGAGGAGACAAGGAGATAGAGACAAGAAAGAAATGGCACTTCCTCACGTTAGTCCCACCTCTCCCCTCTCCTTCCGTGCCGTTCCCACCACTGTAAGAAAATCAAACAGGCCACCCTCTTATTGACTCATGGCACTTCTCTGGGATTGGGTGTCACCTTCCCATATAACAGCGTGCAAATGACATCCCTACATTACGTTGAACAACAGGCCCGTCGGCTCACAGGAAATGCTATCTGTACTACTGGGTCACCCGTGTATCTTAAGAGATAGTCCCTCTCTCTCCCTTTTTTTCTCTCTGTAATCTTTCTCCCCACTCGCCTCTTCTCTTCCTCTCTTTCTCATCTTCTCTTCCTCTCTTTCTCCTCTTCTCTCTCTCTTCTTTTTCTTTTCTCTTTATCCCGTTTTTCTCCTCCCTTCTTCGAGTGTCTCACAGTAGCTACCCCCCCGCCCCCATGTTGCGAGGACTGCGAGAGTGATCCTTACGACCTTGTAATTAATTACTTTTAAAGTAATTTACTTGTAATTAATTACCTTTTTCTCAAAAGTAATCTACTTGTAATTAATTACTTGTGCTTGGAAAATATTCGACTGGTAGCTAATTACTTTTTACAAGTAATTTTAACAACCCTGCCCATGACTTGACACACTTCTCAACTGCTAACACATGTTCCCAGGAATTGCAAGTAAGTGGATTTGATTGTATTGTGTAGGAAGCACAGGCATTTTCATTTTCCACCAGATAAAGAAATATATGCGTGACAAATGATAATTGTTTTGTTTGAGTAAAAAAATAATCTTTTTGCAGTGATGCAACAACAAATTTGCAATGACCAGGCAGTAAAATGTATGACAAGCACATGTTTTCCTGGATTTTGATAAGTATCGGTGGTATAGCTTATACTGTACCAAAACATGTTCAAGCCTATACACTAGGATAATAATATTTATGAAAACTTATTGGAGCTGATTTTAAGAAATCAGTCTGATTACTGACTTCTTTTGACCAATGTAGGCTTATTACTAATGTAGCTTACCAGCGCCTCCATTGAGTATTTATCATAAGGAATCTGGGTGAAACTGCCAGGCACTTTAGTCTTTGGGTGTACCCCTGAAACATCAAACCTGCAAAGAAAATTTATGTAATCACTGAAACTGTTTGCCTTGCATTTTGCAAGCCATTATTTCATTCAGAAATTATACTGTATAATAGGTCCTCAAGATCTTAATTTCAAGTATTTTAAAATCCTGCAAAGTTACTGTAATGCTTTGGTCAAGAACCCCAAACTTTCCTTCTCAAATTTTTATTTATGATCTAGATGATAAACTCTCCACTTGCTGGTTTATCTATAATTCTGTGAAACCAGCTAACATCTACAGTACTTGCATTTATATTGCCCTTCTTCTAACAAAATAATTCTGAGCAATCGGGCTAATAGCGCCAATTTGTTATGCACTCTACTGACAACTGGCAATCATGGAATACTGTCTTGGCATTTTTGTCAGCCAGTGAAAGTAAGGCTTGCCCTGCCTTGTGTGTTCAGACCTCACATGGCTGTATAATGTCATTCACTGGGTTGAAAAACTCACTGTATCTAATACAGACAGCTGTCTGTCATGATCTCACAAACTGATATGACAGCTCATTATGCAAGCAGTAGTAACATGCAGTATGACCACAATGATGCAGATCAGTAACATTTGATGTAAAGAATATGGAACAGGGATCAGAGTATAAATACGCATTACACATTACCATTCAGTACAAGGCTGCAGGTTTGGGTTTTTGTTTAAGACCATCAGGTTTGGGATTATTGTTGCTAGTCTATTGTTCCTGGTTAGTGACAGAAATTCAAGAAATGTTAGAGGCCATGATTTTTGGAGTTAAAATAAAATATTGACAATTACTGTATATCTGTCCTGATTTTTTTTTTATTTACATTTTTCATACATTCTTCCTTTTTACTTCATATTCATACTGTTTATCTAATCACAAACATGCAGAGATTGGAAGGATTCCTCCTCCCCAAGTGGTGGGTAATAATAGTAGTTCATGAGTAGGGGGGAGAGGGAGAGATAAAGGAGCAGTTACTCCCGTCTTCCGCTCTTTCTACCTAGCCTGTGAGTCAGTGAGATAAGTAACAACAAGTATTTATTTCTAAAGGAGATGAAGATGGTCTGTCCAAAACTATCCACTTGACATGTTACATTCAGTACACATGAGAGTGGAAGAGTATTCCACAAAATCATGAAAAATTGTGCAAGATTTATTAATGATAATCAACCATTATAAGTCAATTCACTGAAATGGAGTAAATAACTTTAAACCCTTATCTAAACTGAAGGGCTTCACATCACAGTAAATCTGCTACTTTATTCAGAAAAAAAATGACTTGCATTTCAACCAAATTGGAATTCAGTATACAATGTATTTTGATTTTTTGGGGCATATGATTGAGATATCCGAATTGAGTACCATAATAAATAGAAACTTCCTTGAATGCCCTTTTGATTAGGAGGAGATGTGAGGGAATTTTGGAGAGAGACTGTGACATAAAACTTACTCGCTTTATGATTCTGGAAGGCAAACTTACCTAGTCTAGTCTATTATTTGTTGAAGTTTATTTTTTAAAAAAAGGAGGCCTTATTGGGTGCCGGCTATCAAATTACATGCAGCCTACAGGGCTCTCAAATAACCTTACATAACATAGTCTAGTTCTTGACTAGTCTTCCTATATCTTTTGTAAGATTATTTAACAGTGACACGATGAAGTAGATTTAATCCCTGGATCAAGACAGAAAAATAAACTCTCAAACGCTTACCTTGCAGTTTGAGTCCCAAAGGGCGCCCCACTGAACTTTTTCTCTGCCATTCTTGTGCCCTATCTAAGTAGGTATGTGTTTAAATTTCTCTTCAGTGGTATTAAGAGGTACTAAATCAACGCCGATAACGCCACTCAGAATGACAAAGTGGACTGGGTGTTTACATATTTCGACTATCCTCGGGTCCGTCTCTCTCAAGCTGGCGGGTCAATCTCTGACCTCAGTAACGTCGCATAGCAACGCGACGCCATTTAAGATGATGCCGTAAGTGTGGATTAATATAACAATGTCGTAAATTTCAATATTGACCTCTCGAAACTTTGGGCATCTGTAAACAGAGCTAATAGTAGCAGTAGCGTCTACAGTTATCTATAATCTTAATGAGTTAAATGTTTATTTTCTTATTTGTAGATTACAATTACAACAACCGAAACTTACTCGACTTCCGCCGTGGCCATAGCAACACGAGTCAAGTTTAGCAATGGCGGGGCACAGCAACAAGATCGGCTAAGATTCAATATTTCAGAGACCTGCTGTGCTTCTATTTGCACCCATAGTGGAGCTTGAACTCAAACAAGATGACGGATATATTGTGTAAATGGCTCAACAACGAGCTGCAACTTTCGACGCAAATAAGTATGTCCTCTAGACAATCAACCATTCATCAATTTCACATCTCATACTGAACATACTCATCCCGAAATTCCACTATCTCACTCATGATCCTTCCTTCCCTCTGCCTGTTGTCTAAAGATGCGCATGACAGATGTGCGGATTGATGCATGTGTGTAATCTTTCTTCTCATACTTTATTTTTGTTGGTAACTGTCATAGACTGACAATATATGTAGTATACAGGAATATTTAGCACATGCCATATACAGTGGAACCTCGATATGAAATACTCATTCATTAACTAAACCTTGTTATTCAGTGAGCTATCCACATGCTGTGAGTCTTGTTTTCCTTGTCTGTTACTGTTGGTTTATGTTTATTTTGTGTTCCTATTGGTATCCATTGCGATAAACAAGGTGTATGATTGTCACTGCAGGTCAAGCAACATTTGCTAAGGAATTTGCATCTGGATATCTCATCGGTGAAGTGTTACACAAGTACCAACTACAAGATGACTTTGATCAGTTCTCTCAGAGCAAGTAAGCCTGTTGTTGCACACTCTTATATTCAGAGGAATGCTGAACTCTGATTGCAGTTTTAGGGGTATTAATTTCAAACAATAGTATTCACAGGCTGGTTTGCAACATACATAAAGCAAGTACAGCCAGTTGTCCTGTGTCTCTGCACCTGAGTAATTCATCCATTAATGACTTACATTTTGAAAATCTTTTTGCGGCACTAGAGAGAAAAAATCTTTAATCACAGCATTTATTGTGACTCTGTCTTCGGAATACATATTCTCCAAAACCTGCTAAAGCTTGGGCTTTGGTATGCGGACACTGGTGGTAGCATGTTAGGTTAGTTTTATTAAACAGCAGGCATGCTCCTGACAATGTCATCATATTGATTTATATGTATACTGGGATGCCGTCATGTTTTCAGTTGCATTAAACTTGATAGATTGCATGTCGCTGCTGCTTCATATTAACGATTATTTTTTTTTCTTAGAACGGCTGATTCAAAGCTTAACAACTTTACACGCCTGGAGCCAATGCTTCACTTGTTGGGCATCCCATTTGACACCACACTTGCACGAGACATCATGACAGAGAGGCATGGCACTGCAACACGGCTACTTTACCAGATGTATATTGCTCTCAACAACAAAAAGAAGGCAAATCTCACAGGTGTCGCCATGGAAACACTTCGGCCTGCTGCTCCTGCTAAGCTGGGTGTTGTGGAGAGTCAGATCTACAAGGAGGTAAGATAACTTTTCTGCAAAACTTTGCACATGTATGTATGTTCCTTAAAGCAAGAAATTAGATCTAATTTTTAAAATGAAAAGGGACAGCTTTAGTCATTCAGATACTAATCGTGTGGTTTGAGTTAGTGATTTTACCTTATTAACATTTTAAACCATCTACACTTGAAAAGTAATTAGTTGTAAAATTGTATGTATTGCTCATTTTAGTAGTCAAGCTGTAGTTCAGAAGCTAATTACATCCTTTTAAAATCAAATTCTAACAGACTTAATAATGACAGTCTGCTTATTTACTAACACTAGAACTACACATCTAAATATATATTTGTAGTACTTTATATTTAATGAATTGTGACAGAATTGTAACACAATGACCACAATTACAAAGAAGTCTAGTGGAAATGCTCAAGGAAATGAATATGCTTTATGAGCACAGAGGTTCATGATGGAAAACAGTCAATTCCACTTATCCAAACTGCTTATTGGCAACTTTTGCACTATCCTACAGTTTTCAGACAACAGTTCATTACCTTTTGTACATGGAACTCTCTGGATAATCACAACTCCATTTAATCATGGAGTTACAATTAAGCATAGTCTGTTGCACTTTGTAAATAGTAACTGATACATCATGTGCTGACCTAATGTGTTGACCACACTCCACAGCAGTGTGCAGTGGTAGTACTGATATAAGCACATTCATGTTAGGATAGGGGTAGGGACATAATGGCTATAAGGTACTATATACAAAGAGCCACACCAAACAGTGCACATGGACACATAGCTTAGTACTGCCATGGCAAAATTTAAGATTAGAAAAAAGGATCAAGGATGTATTGAACAGGACAGGTAGAGGGATCAAGGGAGGACCATATGGAGGAAACAAGTCATTTGTTTCTTACAACATCTTTAAGAATTAGGAAAAAGGATGTAATACAGTCAACTGCTTAATTGCCCTCTGCTAAATCATCACTTCTGCTTAATCGCAACTTTCCTTAGGGAACAGATTTTTTCTATATAAAGGTTACAGGATAATTGCAACTCACTCTGGACAATCGCAACTCCTCAGCGGCCGTAAAAATCCTGTAGAAAGATTACAACTGATGAATAAGTATTTACACTGACAGCTGAAACTGCACAACAGAGAGTAGACCAGTTGACTGAGTGACAGCTGTCACGCTATGATAGGTGTGATAAGCCCGTCCTCTCTAGCTCTCCCCTCTCCTTGGCCTCGGCTATTCCCGAGAATGCATCTGTGCCAAGCACAGTAAGACCTACTCTGCCCCGCCATCCCCCCAATCCCTTTCCCCAAACCATTCTGTCATTGAGAGAGAGAGAGAATGCAAACGCTGAACTGCACTGAACCACTGACCTGTTCGATGGATTTCAGCTAGATCAAAGAAGTGTCATACGGCTAGACTGTCGATCCTGACCTACCCATCCCACTCTTTATTGTCTGCCAGGCTACTGCGAGGTGGCCAATGAAACAGGCCTTTGCGATCAAGCATTCTTAGGCTACAACACAATCCCGAGTTTGAGGGAAAGTTACTCCCCTTCTACCCCCTCCCCCCCACACGCACGTTGCAATAAATGCCCAAAAATGCCAGCTCCACATAATTGCAACGCCACTAAATTGCAACTTTTTACATGAGCCTGAGGAGTTACGATTAAGCAGAGTCGACCGTACTACTTTTTTACAACTGTCTGCAGACAGTATTTTAGAGGAGAGATGAGAAACAAATGTTGAATGAGTACTTGACAGTAGTAGCTGTAGCTTTAGTAAATTTTTTTCTTTATAGGTTATAGCTATTCCTACATTTTCCTAACTGCTGTCTTCAGAGTTGTTAAAACTGTTTCAGTCTTCCCCCCTGTGTGTTACCCTGTTTTTGTCATTGTTGCTCTGATCTGCATGATCCAACCTTCATTTGTATATGGTTTGTCCATGATTTTCATCTTACAGAATAGTTGGCTGTTTGTTTGCCCTTTATTTCAAAGTGTGTTAATTGCCCAAATTATCAGCTTGATGCCATTATACTGCATATGAAACAGTATAACATACTCTAATTTACACTCTTGACTTTGAGAAATCATGGAAAGAAAAGGCATCATATTAACGATCCTGCAATGAAAATGCCATGCGCAGATATTATTAACATTACCACCTATACAACAAATTAGAGATGCCAGACTATAACATATTCACATTTTGACAGGTCAAGAACTCATATTTGCTTATTACAGATTAAATAGGTTAACTAAATCACACCTGCAGAGTCATTGCATCATTGTGGTGATATGTGGTTATGACTCAAATAAAGTCATAAACTGTTGTTTTCTTTTTGTGATTCTAATCATTTCATTGCTGCCTCTAAACAGCGAAAGGCTCAGGATGAGGTAACTGGCTATAACGCATGCATAAGTTATCTTGACATGAAATCAGTCTTGTCTGTTTATGAAGAACCAGTTTCTTTTCTGTCAAAAGAAGTAAACAGTTTATTTCAGAGCTTGTTTTTTCATTGGCTGATATTTATATGACTCCATAAAATGTAATTCCAAGTAACCTTTTCAGTATAACTTCCTGAAGTCTTGCACCCTCAAGGGAACCAGATCCTGTCGTAACTGCAACATTTGCTAGTTTAGATTTCTACCTCAAAACGGAAAGTGTTAGCATAGAAATCAAAGTGATAGAAACTGGTTTTGAATCTTCATACCAAACAATGGTTATGAACATTTTATCGCACCATATCATGTGAAAAAATGTCAGCTTTCTTCATTAATAGGAGATTGGATATATGCTGCCCACATTCAAATGTGCATCAAATGTTTGCAGCTGTAAATAATGTCAGCCATTACAGTTTAAGGCATTGTCAGATAAAAGAGTGCTTCAGAATATTGATGTGCTCTGTAAGTTTTCAGAACATAAGCAAAAATGTTCAGTGTCAATCAAAGTCCTCTGCATTAGTATAGATCATTCTCAGGCAAAGTTGCACACAGAAAGACCAGCACAGGCTATTCCCTGCTATGATAATTATAATCGGGAGAACAGAAGTTTAGGAATTTATTTGTACTTCAGGGGCATTTTTCACATGATAAAATCAGTTACTGAATATCAGTATACACTTTTTAAGACACTTGTGTTTATCTGACTTCATCATTTCAGAAGCTTTATCTGTTTTTTAGATTCAGAAAGCATATTTAGCATGAGACTGTGAATGTTGCAATATTTGTTTCAATTACTGTTGGAATATGTTGCTTCAGTCATTGTTATCACATCTGATGATGTATGTGATTGTTATGCTTTGCTATGGCTATATGCACATGCTGACAAAAATGGACACATACAAATTTCTCAGTTGATTTGAACCCTTTTTTTTTCTATTAATGCATAATTAAGTGCAGCTTTCAGTCATCAAGATCATCTGCATGTTTACCTATCTTATCATTTCACTGACTTCATTTGCTGTCTCACATTTTATTGTCTGTCAGATTATTCAAGCTTGTTGCTTTATTGTTTTTCCACATTATGAAACTCTTCCTTGCATGATGTTTAGTTTTGAATTCTTAGAATTGACAAGCATCACAAATTTGTTTTACTTAAATGAAGCATATTTTCAAGAGGGTCTCTCTATGAATAATCTGCTCTCCCTGACATTTCTTTAGTTAAATCTTTTCAGCAATGTTCAAATAATCAATCGTTCATAACTTCTTAAGAAATAAAAGAGCTTCAGTAAACACCGTTCAATTTGTAACGTGTTTCAGCAGTGTTGCATCCATACTGCTTAGGATTATATGTTTTATGAGTATGCTTGGATTTTACTTCCGCCCTTCTTTCTATTTGTCTTGGCTCTATTTTCTTCATCATGTTTTCCTTTTTGTCATTCATCCATATATGTACTCACCCAGCTATTTACCCATCCATCCATCCATCCATCCATCCATCCATCCATCCATCCATCCATCCATCCAATAATCCATCCATCAATGCATCCATCCATCCAGTTGCCCCTGGACATATTCATAGTCAACTTGCTTTCAAACATCTGTTCAAAATCAAAGGGCACTTAAGAACATGTAAACAGGCAATTCTCTTAGTAACTCTATTTGCCGAATCTTTTACCTTGCAGCGTCTGAAACGTGCCACACCTCGACAGACTGATCTCAATCTTCAATCACTGGTTGGCCGTTTCCATGAGCATCAGATTCGCATGGAACAAACAGCATTCAAAGAGAGGTTTGAAGAGGCAGAACGCCTATATCAGGCTAGGATGGATGAACGTCAAGCTTTGATTGACAGGTCCCGCATGCTGAGGGAGAAACAGAGTGAACTGGTTGCCAAAATTAAGTAAGTAAAATTATGCTTACATTGTTTATTCCCTTACTTACATCTGCATATAAGAAAATGATCATATAAGCTGTATTGAAATTGTGATGCACATTGGACTGTCCCATATCAGAGTCTATCATTTTTATATTCAGTATTTAGTGAAACTCTTCAGAAATGAGCCTTGGAGGGAGACGGTGGAATGGAGGGTGGGGTGGAGGGGATTTTTGTTTAACTAACTGATAAAGAATGTCAGAGCATTTCAGTCAGGGAACAGGATTTTGGGTTTAAGATTCTGAGGTTCTATTGTAATTGTTTTAATAGTACAGTATTATGTTGTGTAGTATTTGTTGATCATGCCTCTTTACCATGTGGTTTGATCCAGTGCTGCAAGTGTTCATATTCCAAAACCTCCACCCAACCGCACCTTGAAGGCCTTAGAAGCTCGTAAGAATGTGAGGAGGAAGAGAGAAGCAGATGAAACTGTCAGTGCTATTCATAATTTTGAGGAGAAGATGAAGACAATTCTGCCACCCACTGAAGAGAGGTATGTCACAGTTTTGATTGTTATAAATGTCCATTGGCTTTGCAATAACAATAAGGCTCAAATTGCAGGGATTAACTGTGGTGGACTGGTATTGATCTAGTGGAAAATGACAACAAGATATCTCTTACAGGTACAATAATAATATTACATTTTGTCTGTGCTCTGGTTTTTTATGCTTTATTATATGGACGAACTTTATAATACAGACATAACATTGTATTTTGCCTGTGTTTTCTAAGATTTCTCATGTTTCTGTTACATAAATATGGACAATCTCTGTAGCTGATACTGAAATAATTTATTAGTTGTCCTAGGGTCATTTGATGATTATATTGTGTCACTGAGTATCAACATGATAGTTACGAGATTATTCTCCGTAATCTATAAGGATGAATAAGAATTTCTGAACTGTGGAGAGCAGCAACCTGTGAAATCATTAAATGGAAAGTAGCCCTGATATACAAATATTGCTGTCATGTGTTAACTAGAACTCTTAGAGGGCAAACCCCCCAGATGAGACAGGCACAACTCAGAAATCATGATGTATCCTCTGTGCTCTTGTGTTATGACCTTCTGTATCTGGTGGGTTTAGTATGGTATGCTTTATTTTGAGGAAGAGAGGACATAAAGTGCAATTTGCGGATGGGTTCATGCACTTAAAGGCATAATCTTGATCTGTTCTGTTTTAGTGATGACATTGACATCCAATACATTATGACGAGAGATGAGGACCGTGGAGAGCCGATACATATGCTCAAGATAGCCCCAAATGATGAATACATTGGGAAGATCAGGAAACGGCTACAGGAGGATGCTAAAGCTAGGGAGGAGAGAGAGAAGAGGAGAAGAAAAGTTCTGGGTGATCAGATGAATGCTCATCAAGCTCAGGAGGTGGGTGTAAAAAGTAAAAGTTTGGACCTCACTGACTTGAACAGAGTCAGGTTTACAAGGATAGACTCACAAAAGATGTCCCAGACTTTTATTTCCTTCCTTGCAAATTATACAGTATCATAGCTCATTGTGATTGAGTTGGAGCTCTTCCTTGCTTACAGCATTACACAGGTGCCGTCATACACTTTTTCTCCAGCATTTCCTGATCATTGAGCAGACTGCTATGGGCCATGAACGGAGTGGTCAGTTGCAGGTCTGCACAGTTCCCCTAAAGCTTTGTTTCATAGTCAACCATTCTCTTAGTTCAGACAAGAGAGGGCAATCCATCTTATAACTCTCAGATTAAAATGTCACAGAAGATTGCCTCTCAGGTATCATGAAGATGAGGATGTTTTGTTTTTTTTTCTGAATCTAATATCTCATAACATAAACAGTATGAAGTTACAGAGTTGAGGTTCACAATTTCTATTTCTGTCATCACCCAGGAGGCCAGAAGAGAAGAGATGATGGTCAACAGGCTGATGCGTCAGTCACAGCAGGAGAGACGCATAGCTGTCCAGTTACTGCAGGTAAGCAGTGCTGTCAGAGTGTATTTACATACCAAATATGTGTGTTCTCAGAAGAGGAAAATATACAGAGTTCCACTGACTTACTATAGAATACACAAACTGTAGTGATTCAAACACTTCATATGAAGTGAATAAAACTAAGTTTATCTCTCAAGGAAAAGGAAAAAAAACTTTCAGATAGGTATTTGTCACTGGGTATTTTTCATTTAGTCCTACAAATAATATTTTGTCATCTGCCAAATCACTGTATGGCAAGATGTGAGCCAATTTAGGTTTGTGACTGTCCTACAACAATATTTTTCTCAACTTCTAGGCTCGCCATGAAAAAGAGGTCATTCGGCAGAACCGCATCTTGAGAGAGAAGCAGTATCAAGAGAGAAGACTGAAAGACTTTGAGGATGCCTTGGATAAGGAAGCGGTTAGTACCTAGCCAAATCACCAGAGATGCAAGCTTTCTAAATATGTGGGAATTTAGAATCATGACATGTTTTGATGATGCATCCAAGGTAAATATGAAAGAGATTTGAAACAACAGTTTCCTGTGGGATAGCTTGCACATTCTTCACACAATTTGCATGCCCTTTCCATTTCCAGTGCAATAGTCTTTGAAAGTCATGTATGTGGAGTGGATGCTTATGAAGATATGTTAACGCTGAGATAAATTCATACCATAAGAATCTGAGGATGAAAGAATATGCTTATTTTCTAAAGTAAATGCTGTCCTTTGGGTTTGCTCCAATAAACATATCTGATATATGATTTTCTAGGAGGTGGCAGCACTGCACAAGATGGAATATTTGGAGCAGATCAAAGCAGAACAGGAGCTTCATGATGCCATCGCTACCAAGCGGGCTGAAGACCGCTATCACAAGCATTACAACATGTGTGCGGAGGTGGTAGGGAGCATTGTGGACTTTGCCTGCAAAGTAGCTGAATACAGGGAGCTCACAAACAAGTGAGTGATGTTGCACATTCAAAGGAATGCCACCGACAGATATGGTCATGTGTCTTATATTGTATTGATTATTAGAGACACAAGTTTGGTCACACAGTACCAGAATGAAAAAATGGAGTGGAATAAACTTTTGTACAAAATGAATAGGAGAATGTTAAATATCATGTAAAAGTTTATGAGGTTTGCACTCCGTGAATGACTCACCAATTACATGATTGTTTCATGAATTGGTTGACCATTTATGAATCATATTATCTTTCAGTCTTTTGCCTGCAAAGTTGATGAGAGAGTGGAAGCTGCTGTTCACCTCTGGCCAACCATTGTTTGAGTATGTGGAACCAGAGATCACAGAGCTGACTCCAGAGCAAGTCCTAGAGGAGGACAGGCAGCAGCTGTTGGATGAGGGAGATTTCATGGAGTATAAGGTCAGATGGATGTAGCTTTCTGTTTCATTTAATTGGGATTGTTGTAGAAACCATAATCAGTTACAGTGACAAGAAGTAACCCAACTGCCCATTTATAAAAGTTTTATTCTTGGCACTGAATGTTTAAACAAAAAACAAAAATAAACTTCCATGAGCAGATCAGATTTCTCAATGGAAAATCTTTTATTTCCTTCATTTCATCCAGAAAGAGCTCTTTTATTATCTGTACTTAGAACAGCCGGTGATACTCTTTTAATCACCAAGCCAAGTTAGAGAAATGCATTTATCATTAGTGCAACACACTGAATAATTATTTAATTACACAGGAATAAAAACCTGTAACCCAAAACACTGTGGTTGGTGCTGTTGCAAAGTGAATGATAATTATAGGCTACCTGGCACGTCATTTTAATCAGCCAGTATCCCTTTCATTAAAACAGCTATATGTGCTTGTGAGTTGTGGAGATTTATCCAAGATAATGTTGTTTGCTAATAAACAGGGCATGACTGGGGAGTGGATACCACCTGAAACCAGTGAACTCAAGGAGCCACCCCGTGACAACCCAGTGGTTGGCCATATTGTGCAGAGGTTGTTCAACATTGTTCACCCACCTACTGTAAGCACCTGTGTTATGGAATCTCTTAAATATGCTTGCCTGAGATTTTAAAATATCTGAAAGCTTTGAAAATAACAGAATCTTATTGAAAACTTATGCTGTTGTTGTGATAAGAAGGCATGTATTTAGTTATCTCACAGCATATTTTTATCATCATTAATGAATTAAAAGTGTGAAATCAGTGGAATTAATATCTCTCAATTATTGATTACTAATCAAAGCTATTCTTAATGAGAGCTTCTTTCTTTCTTTCTTTCTTTCTTTCTTTCTTTCTTTCTTTCTTTCTTTCTTTCTTGCCATTAAGCCAAGACAAATGAAATAGGAATGTTCACAAGTCTGCCTTCAAATAGAAAGAAAATATCATCGACATAAATTTCTGACATGTTATTCCGTTATATTCCTCATGTAAGCCACCACCACCTCCGCCTGAGTTCCCACCTTTCCCTATCCGGGCCTGTGTTTTGGGTAAATGCTTCAGTGGGAAATCATCATGCATCAAGAGACTGGTTGAAGGTGAGTGTCTAATTTATCTGCAGTTGTGTCTGGCTTAGAGGTGGGATGAATACAGGTCTTATTCAGTGTAATGCTTAATAGAGAATACAGAATGTCACAATGTCTTTTGGGCAAAGAGAATCAACTTTCAGTGACATAACCAGATACTTGTCATAATTTGAAATGACTGTTGCAGGAAATAAACATCAATGATAATGACTTTTCAATGCAGTTCTTGATTTGAAATAATAGATCCTTTAGACTAAATTCAGAGATAGTATAGAGCTCATTTTGGTGACATACCTCACCTAAAGTAAATGTTCCTGGATGGCAGGGGTACTTTGACTTCTTTGAGGTATACCAAGAACCATGGCTTTTCTCCATGTAAACATATTGTTCATGTAATTCCAAGCTGTATCCGAAGGATGGGACTGTGGAGTAGAAGGGACAGGAACTCAATGTGTTGTCGATCTAGTCAAAAGGCACAAAGCTTTTTCTTGGGCGCTGATATAATGCATATCATCGCTCTGTTATGAAAATGACCTAGGTCAGACTAAAAGCCATTTTTTATTAAGGTTACTATGTTGTTTTGGACATCTAGACCAATTGTTGACATGTTAAAAAAAAATTAAAATGTTTCAGTCTATTCCTGCAAAGGTTGCAGTTTCATAGGTACACACTGAATTTCTTTTGCTTTGCAATAAGAATGCTTTCCCCGTATTCTGTCAGAAGTGTTAAAAACATTTAAGCTATTTTCATAGCACAGTGACAGCATCTAGGAAAGGTAAGAGCATATTTTTGAGAGGTCAGCCAGTTTTTGCATGTTCCCTCAACCCATTTTTCCGTTTCATACACAAACAATAAATCTGACAATATATTGCTCTGTGGGAATATGATAAAGATAACTATTGTAAAATGTCTTTCCTTCAGAACACCGGCTTCAGATTCTCGTGCCTGACCAGCTGGTCCAGGAGGCTGTGGAGGCTCACAAAGCTGGTGAGGTGGAGACTGCAGAGCAGGTACGTGGGAATTTCTGCTATGGGTGACAGATACTCTATGAGTATGTTGTCATTTGAGTTCTTTTCAACTTTCCATTCACCACTGCTTTTATCAGTGAAAGCTTGAGGGTGTTTCAAAGATTATTCATATTGTCATAGCCATAGATTGCCTATCTTAGAGATCAGCAGTTTGTAGACTGGGCTATTTTTGTGCTTTCTACAACCCAATACAACCGTCAAATGTATATATCACAGACAAAGTAAATCACAAAGGTATTGGTTAAATGACAACATGAAAATTGAGATTGGCATTATGTCCTCACTTTGTCTAATATGTGCCCTGAGTATGACAGTATATTACAGAATATATTAGTTGATGTTGATGTATAATGTCATATTCCAGGTAAATTAAGTCCGTAGGAACATTGGGATTTCATGCAACCTTAGCATTGACATAAAGAGACTTGATTCTTCATAAAATAATTACATTCATAAGTGTTTCAGCTTGCACACCAGTTCTTATATTGTCTTCAAAACAATGTGATCCTAAAATTTGCATATGACTTAATTTGTGGAATATGACATGTAGTTGTGATTATTCTAGATCAATAAATCTAATAACACTCTAAGCACCTTTAGCACTATTACTGTGCCAAGTATGATTTTTCTCACTATTGCTGGCTTAAATATATGGAGACACTAACTCACATTTAACTTTATAAACAGGTTGTTATATTTAGAAGAGATTTAAATTTAGATCCTGCAGTAAAGTATTAATTTGGAAGTTTTGCAAACATTATAATATTTTATAGTGTAAACTGTAATGGTAGTAAAGCATATGTACTTATGCTGAGAATATTATGCATGCCAACTTACAATTAATTTCCACACTGTCAATATATTTATATGTGTTTATGCTTGATTGTTGCATCTAGGGCACATACCAGATAAAATTTTAACTGAAATGAACTTGCTGCAATAATGTCTTGCCAAAGTACTTATAAAGAAGAGCAAGTTTGATACAAGAAAATAACTTCTAGTATTCACTTCAAAGTTCATTTCAGTAAAAAAATTTGCTCCACTTTGTGACTCACCACTTGACACCATTCTTGGGAAGGTTAGATTTTAAAATGTTAAAAGTAAACAGTTTCTCTGTTGTTTACACTTCCACCGGTAATTATGTGTATATATGCAAAGCTTCACTCATGCTTGCCAGTTATAATCCTTGAAGTGAAGCAATTAGTTTTGATAACCCTGTCATAAAAGACATATCCCTATTGTAAAGGATGGCAGGGTAATTCCTTCAGGTAACATCCTGCTATTTGTAATGAATAGTTTCAGCTGACAGCTACTGTTTTTTGCATATATGAAGCCAAACCATGTTACTAAATTGCCCTTTTGATTTTATTACAACCTTTTGCATGCTTTTTTAAGTTTCAGATAAGTTATATAGACTGTATTGGGTATAAAGGGATGAATATATTCCAGGCCACTTGTAAGGTTCCTACTGCATTTTCTACTAAAACACTAATTCTTGCATGTTTACTTTTTTGTACTAACATGCACCAATTTGCTTGCTTCTCTTCACCGTGTGGCTTCATGTGCTGTGACACATCTTGTAGTCAGTGCAAGTTGACTTTGAGGATGAACTAGGAGAATCCATATCCATGCAGGAGGTGCCACCACCAGAAGAAGGGGTCACTGAAGAAGTGTCAGGGGATGCTGCTGCTGCTGATTTGACCAGTGAGTATTCTGAAATGATCTAGGGGAATTTAGGGCAGTAGATTAGCAGAGCAAAAAGGGAAAAGGAGAGCCAGATCATGTTTCTACCAGAACCAGCACTTCATATCATATATATATATATATATAAATATCAAATATATCATATAAAGACATTCCAAATAAAACTTGACTTAAACATAATGCTAAGCTGTACTTTCATCTGATTAAGAGTGAGAAACACTGTGATGGGGTCGTAACTAGCATAACCACAGTCCTTGCAATACTGGGGAGGAAGATGCAAGGGTCAAAGGATCCTCAGAGAAAGAAGAAATACAGTTCATATAAGGGTTGATATATGAGTGATGGTTTGGAGGGAGGTGGGAGGGAGCCAATATGAGATAATTGCAGCCCTCTGGGTATGAATCAAATCCCCGTGAAGTGACATGATGTGCCAATCTGATGGAAACATACCCTGAGGAGGAGAGACACAGCAAAGATAACTACTGAAAACAGCAATAAGAATACCAGCAGTATGGGATGCAGCTAATGAATCTTATACCAGTGATGGCGAATTGGAGCTGCAGCTTCAGAACTATGAGACTGATGAGAAAAGTTATAACTTTGTAGAATCGTGTGATCAAATGGATATGACATTGGGCTCCTGATCAAAAGGTCAAGGTTCGATTTTATTGCTTTATGTGCCTTGGGAAAGCTTTTCATTCTCATTTTCAGAAGTCGATTTGCTTGGGTAATGGGTCCAATGAAATCTAGTATCCAGACATTAGTATTTGACACCTGTATAAAGGCAGTAGCACTGTCCACTCTCTAAGGAGTTGATAAAGTCACTGAGTGACCTGGCCTGCAGGGATAGTAATGATGTGAAGATGCATTAAGTAGGCAGTGCCTGGATACAGAAATTATAACTTTTATTATTATATGTTTGTTCTTTTCTCTTTGCTAAAACTAAACTTTTCATTTTTTTGGTGGATATTTTATCTATTGTGTTTACTGGGAGAGGTCAGCTGAAGACTCATGTCATATAGCAGCTTCACACATCAAAATTAAGAAAGAGCAGTGGCTAAACACAGTCTTGGTAGGACTTTCTCATCTTGAATGACTAGTGTGCTAGAGTATTTGCAGTACAATTAACATTTTACATCCTGTCTCTAGACGGAGGAGTTCCAACCCCCAGAGAAACAGCTGGTACAGTCAGGACAGGTATCATCATTATTTTCCTCTTCCTAGTGATATTGTTACTGCACTGAGCCAGCTGGGTTCTTGCCCTTCTGCTACTCCTATAGAGATCAAGGTCAAGAGTGGAAGTGTTTTTTTGCCCATGTGCACTGACTTGTTGCTCAAAGGGACATGCAAACAGCAGTGGTTCATTAACGTTTCTCTTGACAAGTTGGCTTCCACTCTGACTGGAATACAAAATATCAGTCATATAACTTATTCATTCAAATTGATAACCTACAGTTTTTTTTTAAGATTTCAAGGTTGTTACCTATACAACCTGATGTAATTAACCTTAAATATGGCCACTTTTTTCTCCAGCCATAAACTAACTTATATTTCTTTGTAGAATCTGTGGATGAGAAGACCACTATAGAAGAAGAAGGGGAGCCCCCAAGAACAGCAAGCAGTAGTAAGCGAGAAAGAGAGAGCACCAATGTTTCTAAGACTTCCAGTGTTTTCCAGAAGAAGGATGACAAACCTCAGGTGTCGAACTTGTGTCTGTACAAAAATATTGTTCTGATAATTAGATGGTGGTTGTCTTATTTAAGTCATTGCCAGAGGATGGGGAGATGATCTCAGAGTTAATTTTGGTTGGTGAAAGTGGCAGTTGTTGTGATATGATAGTGGTAATTATCACAGTTTTTGCACTACTGTAATGGCTGTACCTGTCCTCTTCTTGTTACTTTGACTTAAAAGGATTAAGATTTTCATGGTTACCTCAAGGCTTATTTGTCTGTGTCGTTTTGGCTAGGGTCTCTTTTGTGGATGCCTACTTTGTTGAAGATGTCGCATTGTGGAGTAGTCATGTATTAATCAATCACAATGATATTATTTAGAGAAATCTGTGGAACAGTTCATGTTCCCTGTAAAATAACAAAAAGAAGAAAACAAAGATGTAAAATCAGTCATAGTGGTTGCATATAAATTATTTTACATACTTTTCTGTAATTTTCTTTTAATAGCCAACTGTGAGAGCTAAACTTGGATCAAAAGCCCTGAAATTCTTGAGGAAGGGTCGACCTGTAGATGACCAGATTGTCGTGGATACTATTGTGAATGCAATAAGGTAACTTTTTATCAGATGTTTACTGTCTTCATAAAATTTCATGATAGGTTCATGGTAATGTTGAAGAATTCAATACATTCAGGATATACCATCTGTCTTCAACTTGTGTCATCATTATAATGATTCATGTGTAGTGTGCAGATAGACTCTGAGCACTTCTCCACAGACTGATCTAGCTTGTCTAAGAGTCAGTCCTAAATGCTGAGACTACTTTTCTGTCACAAGACCCTTGCAATATGTGGTCAAGGCAATTCAGAAATTTGCATTAATAATGTTTAGATAAAATTATGTGCAATGTACTTTTATAGATTTAAAAGTTTCAATGCCATGTACCATGATATTCTGAATCATCAAAATTGTTTGCACTGCATGTCTCACAGGCAAATCCCAGAAGGTACTGGCTGGATACTGGATAGTTACCCTCAGAACTACAATCAGGCTAAGATGTTGGAGAAGGCCCTCAGCGGCTATGATGTTAATGCCAAAGAAATTGTAAAGAAGGAACCCAAAAAGATGCGCAGATCCAGTCTTGTTCCTGATCCAAGACCTCCACCCCCACCACCTGACCCTCCCAGTGGAATAGATGTGGTCATCTTGTTTGATATTCGAGATGAGCTTTGCCTGAAGAGAGCTGCTGGAAGAAGTGGTATAAATTCCTGTCATCCTTGAATGTTTACCAAAAAAACAAAAAGAAAAGGCAGTTATTCTTTTTGCCATGTATTTCTCAATATCCTGTCTGCTCTGATAACTTAGTCGGTGGAATATGCAAATGACAACTGAAAGGCCTTGTGTTTGTTTGCTCTCAAATAACTCTCCTTTATTCTTATTTTGTATGCTAATATGATCTCTACTGCTTGTGGAGGATGTGACAGAGCATTAAAAAATATAACTTAATGTTTAGCATTGTATTCGTTGATGTATGATGCACTGTGCTTTTCCTCTTTTCATGCTTACACCTTGGCACAAGACATTGCTTTATGCCTCTTCTCTGTTACAAAACATTTTGAGTGACTTTCGCCTCTTCTAGAAATATGATTTTGAACCTGTTTCTGAAAAGTCATTGTGCCCTGGAAAAGAGTGTCATGCTGCCCTGTGCCTTCTGCATCAGTGTTGAATTTGTTGTACAGGCTCTACAACAAGAAATGTTCTCATGTAAATGAATATTTGTAAGCTTTACTGATATTTTGTATGATTTCTTGTCTAACTTTTGCGTTAAGTGGTCTTCTTTTCCATCAGACACATGCCACTATGTAGAAGGAGTTACATTCTTTTTCTTTTTTTTTTTGTTCTTTTGTTCAAAGCATGTTAAAATGAAGATATCACATTTTCACTCTCTTTATTTACAGAACAACTGCAGGCAGAGAAGACATTCCATGAAGAATTCAACCCTCCGCCAGAGGGCAGTGCCACAGGTGTTGGCAAAACAGAGAAGGTCCAGCCTGTGTCAGATCCAGCTTATGATCAGGAGCAGATTCAAACCAGGTCAGTTACTTGTATACACAACTGAGCTAAGGCTGTCTGTTATAGTCATTTTATGGGATGGGTTCATGTGGTCATATTAATGGGTGACTATATGTCTATGTTAGCCATAGAACCCGTAAAGATTATTTTCCAATGCTAGGTTCTGCCACCTGTGCTTGAATTTTTGTTTGATCTGGCTTTTGTTAATACACATGTTTGAGCATTTTTAGGATTCTATGGTGCTCATAACAATACATATAGTTTTAAATGCAGTAGATTCCTTGTCAGATGTGCCTACCAGAATCAATCTGTGCATGCCTCTTTCAAAACAGCACTACACTAATTAGGTCATTGGTGGGAAATTTCAGTCAGTGCATTCATCCAGTAGAAACAGGGACAGTGTCTTGCTTTTCCACAATTGCCACTCAAAGAATCCATATCTTTCACCAGAACGAAGGGGAAGATAACTAGAGTATATGCTGTAGGTGTAATCACAAAGGACCAAACAATTGATAATGTAAATAAAGACCAGAATTTCTGATTGATTCAGTGTGGCCAGAGAGGTCTTGCCTTTGTAGTTTTTATTTCAGTTGTCCTTCAGAATAAGTCTTACACCAGTTACAGTTAATTGAAATAAAACTAGGTCAGTGCTTGTCCCTGTGATTGGCAGATCTTAGTGCTACCATTTATTGCTTTTTCCTTTGACCTACTTTCTTGTGAGTGTGACAGTACATGCAAGTCCCTATGCTGACATCAGCCAAAGTTCTCACACAGTGTCTCATACTGTGTTGTGTCATGTTCCTGTTAGGAAATAATAACTTCAAGGACTTACGGCAGTATTATTTGTGGGCATGTGATCTCTTGTGGAAATCAAAACATAAATTGTTCTAGACCAGCAAAGATGCAGTGATGCAGGAGGAAAAATGTGAAAAGAAAGTATTGGTCACCCAGATATGCAGGTCACAGAATAATGCCTTGACTCTATTTACTTATTTTTTTTTTTGAATTCTGTAGAATCACTGGCTTCCTTGACCAGTGGCCAAAGCTGGAAAAATGGTTTTTGAAGTTTGGCACCTTGAAAACAGTGGATGCCAGTCTGGAAAAAGACTCAGTGTATCTGGAAACCGAGAAAATACTTGAGGATACTTTGACAAGGGTAAGATTTCATGATTGTAGGACTGATTGGAGATGGTAGTGATGGTGGTGGTAGTGATGATGGGGTGGTGGTGGTTGGATATAAAAATGATGTAATGGTAATGTTGATCATAGTGGTGGAGATGAGATGAAATACTTGCCTAAGTCAGCATTCGAAGAAAAGTGAGTTTGTACATTTGTTTTTGTGGTGCCGATGGCAGTAGTTGTGCAATTGTTGTTGGCCAAAATGATTACATGGTGATGGCATTAGTCTTCTTTGCTTTTAGTGTTTTTTTTTTAATTATTTCTATCCAGTTTTGTTTATATAATGATCCTTGACCTTTGCAGATACAAAACAAAGGTCAGGAGGAACCACCAGTTGAGGAAAAACCAGAGGAGAAAGAGGTAAGCACACAGGTGGAGAATGTTAGCAGAATGCATCATTACTTTGTGTTGTTAGCAAAATAGGATTAGACAGAGAAGAGCTTTATCAGTTATTTGAAATTTGGACCAGTGCATCTCTCTTTCTTAAGAGATGAGATGATAGGTTGGTAGTAGTTATCTACCGTTAAAATTCTCCAATATATCATTTGAAAAGTTGGTGTGACAGAAAATAAGACTTGACTTACTGAGAATATTGGCTGAACATCCAAACCTGAGGACATTGGAAGTGATATGCATTTGATCTCGAACCTCAGACTGCTCATGAATTTGATAATCAGGATTTTGTGCAGTGAAGATAACTTTGCTCAGTAGTTCAGACAACACAAGATCAGGGTAGTTACATTGGACAAACTGGGATCCTGTGCTTCTAATAGGTCTAGTTTGCACCTCACCTCTCGGGAAGTCTTTTCCAGTCTATCTCTTATCCCAGTGTTTTTTTATTTGAGGAAAGGGTTGAGAATGTTTCTTTACAGTGCCGGCCAGTGCACAGGTAAAAGGTTGACCACCCTTCTCTTCTGCAGTTCTACATAGCATGAATGAAAATCACTTTACCTGCTTATTCAGTACTTCTTTGATGGCTTAAAACGAATAGCAGTTAACAGACGTAGCAATTATCACCATAGAAACAGTGCAGTATTCTGTTATCTAAAAATTGTTGTGATTATAATATGGAAGCTGAGCTTTAGCAGGCTGCAGTTAAATGATGTGGACAGTACCATTATGTAACTAGGATATCACACATGTTAATGGAGGGCCTGTCTCTGCATCAGTTTGATTACCATAGACTCACGCGTAATTAACATTTTCCTTTTTGCTGTTTTCAGGCTCCTGGTGCACCTCCTGAGGCTCCACCACCCGAACCACCTAAAGAAGAACAGCCTGCACCCGGAGGGCCTGAAACTCGAACCTCCAGACCTTCATCAAAGACTGGCAGTCGAGCAGGTGAGTTGGGTTATGTATAGTGATTGTTAGGTTTGAGGAGGGAAACTGTATTGGCAGTTATCTCCTGTACCTGTACTGGCACTGGAACGTATCTCACCTACACAAGTTCTAGATGTCATGTAATACTTTATTATTAACCATTTCAATTACTTCTTGATTTCTTATGCCAAATTTTATGCCCTGTAGATAAGTTATTCTGTTCTTTATGTAGCCCTTCAATTTTTGACACATGTTTTGTGGTACAAAGTAATAATGAGCCAAGACTGACTTATATGTATAGTCCAGCTTATCCAAAATTCATGCCTGACTGGATAATATACAAGGATGTGTGTGTGTAAAACTAAATGTGGAGCAAAACTGTGTAAAAGTGCATTCCAACTGTGAACTCCCCACTTAGATGAAGTCAAGGAGTCCAAATCAGGTTCAGGGGAGAAATCCGGCTCAAAGGAGAAGTCAGGATCTGAAAAAACAGGCTCAGGAGAAAAGCAGGAATCAGTCTCTGAGGCCAAAGCAGCAGCTGAAGAGAAGGGCATACCACTTCCTCCAATTGAATTTGATGTCAACATCAAAATTGATCTTCCTATAGGTGGCGAAGGAAACCTGGTTATAGATTTGGAGTTGAAAGTTTGGATTTTGAAAGTTTTTTCCCCCTTTCACTTTTCATGTATATTTCTGGTTTGCTTTGCGTGGTTTAATTTTGGAAAACATTTCTTTTGTTGCTGTTATGATTCGAACTCACTTATTTGCAATGTATATGACATGCTTGATTTAGTCAGTTTTGGTGCCATGGTTTCCATGGTATTCTGTGGAAAGGAGATAAGTCTTCTTCAGTGAAATGAAAGCTTGTAGTAATATGTAATGTATGTGTAAATTTGGTCAAGGCTCGGCCCGATCAGGATCTTCAAAAGACAAAAAATCCAAGTCTCCAAAGGGCAAGAAGTCAGATTCTGGCAGCGCAAAGGGGAAGGGAAGCAGAGGTGAGACTTTGAACTGATCTAAACCAATCTGGAGTCAGACTGGTCATCTGCAATTTTTTAATGACATCCTATATTGAGCTTCCATGAATTTTCCCTGAATAGGGCTCAGAGAACAACAAACATGATTAACCTGCCTAGCTTACACAAATTTCAAGCTGCTTAGTGATTAATGATTATTTAAAGCAGATTTTGCAGGCTATCTTGATTGTAAGTTAATGTTCAAATTGCATTTATTGTTAGTGTTGTGTTGCAGAATTTTAAAATGCTCTTAGTCAGTATTATACATTTTAAAGTTTAGAATTTTGTCACTCTTCATTAGTTACTTATTCCTTCTGTTAAAGATATACTGGCTTCTTTAATGTTTATGTTTCATGTCCAAAATAACATAATTCATAGTATAGAAGATCAAATTCTTTATCATCGGCTTTAAACCTGTAGACGAATGTTTACTCCAAAGCTCACTTATAATATAAGTACAACTTGCAAGTGATTATGTAATCTTTAAGTTTCCCACTTCATCAGACAAGTTTTGATTGGCATGACACTATAATGGTTAAATGATTCCGTATGCCACAGTCAGCTGGTGTTGGGTATTCAGAGATTCATTTTTTATTATCCGTCATGAAAGTGTGGGAGTTTTTTTATATAGGTGTGATTTATTTTTCAAAGATTGTGTTCACGTTTTGAAACCCAGGCTCATCCCCCAAATCTGCTGGGAAGAAAGGGTCCAAGAAATCAAAGACTCCTGAACCTGAGCCTGAACCAGAGATCCCAACAGGACCCCCACCTCCAAAACCAGGAGATGAAGAGTGGAACTTTGTGGATATGGATATTGATAATGTAGGTATTCTTAAGGATTGTATTGTGAAATGTTGGCAGTTCCTTTGCTAAGTGATAATCCTGAAGCACAAGTGACCTATGTCTGCAATTGACTTGGAGCAAAATGGCAAATCTTGCTTTTGAAAAGCTCTCCTAATAAGTTTAATGTAACATTGTCATGATCTGCCAGGGAGTAATGTTACTTCTAAAGTTGCTAGGTTTTCTTAACCTTTAAAAATTGTATGCCTGTTAGATTTTCTTTGATGTGCAAAATACAGAAAAAAAACAACAAACCCTTTAGTTTTCTTGGTGTTCTCTGAACAGTTTATGTATTTACATGTAGAAATAAGGATGCCATCTAATGGGTTTTGCATTTGGTGTAAAAGTCTTGAAACACACTGAAAAGCTTCAGATAGGTCTATAGGAAAGCTTGGCACAGTATGGTCTGATAAGCTTGCCTGTCAGGAGAATATTTGGGACTAAGATTTACCATTTGATAATGGCATTGTTTTAGAAGTCTACAATCAGCTGGAAATCTAGTTTAGGCAGCGAAAGATAGTGTCAGAATGCTAGTGATCAGCATCTATAAATGACAGTGGCACTGTAAACTTCCCAGGTGATTGAGAAAGTCCTAGAGTGATCAGGTCTGCTGGGGTAATAATAGTGTGGAGCCGCGCAAGCTTGGAAAAGAGACCAATAAACCACATTAGAATTATTAATATATCAATCTGTGATGTTGATATTGTGTTTGTCGCATGAATGGACACTTGCATAAAAAACGAGACAGATGAACCACATTAGAATTATTATTATTATTGTTATGATTATATCAATCTGTGATGTTGCTGTTGTGTTTATCAGGAGTTGGCCAAAGTGTTGGTGTTACACTGGGAGGAGACAGAGAAAGCCTATGTGGGTAACTGTAAACATGTCTTCCGCAATATCCGCAATGAGAGAGAGAACATCTACCGATATTTCTTCCAGATTAGGTATGTGGGTTATACAATATCGCCCCCTGAAAATGATAGTGTTGTAAGTCCTTAAAGTCATTTTTAGACTTACAACAATATTAATCACAGGTGGCAATATTAATGCACTGAATTATACAAATTACTCCTTTGTTTATTCTGTAATAACCTCTTCTTTGCAAACTTGCTCTGATGGAGCAGAACCGTGGGTCATGCAGTAGATTCTAAGGCTGGGCAGCTCGAGTCAAAAGATCGAGTCGAGTCGATCTTTACCAGCGGCTCGATTCATCGAGTCGGCGAGTTCGGCTCGAGTCAAAAAGATCGAGTTTTGCTCCGAGCTTTTTGAGTCGCTTTAATCTGGCTCGACTCAACATTAATCGAGCCACACACTCAGCGCGAAGTTACCACGGCAGTGTCGCACCTCCTACAATCTAATTAGATTTAATTGACATTGTTTATGTTAAGGAAGGGTTAGCAGTGATAGCAGGAATGGGCTGGGAGGAGAAGGATCGTGACTAAGCGCCAAAGTTTGGTTTGGTACCGTCGATGCTAACTGGGTAACAAAGGGCTCTAATTTGTGAGATACTGTGTGAGTGTGTGTACGTTTGTGTATGTGTTTATATGAATGTGAACATTTAGGGTGCCAGATGAGATTCAGTTACTGAACAACTGATAGGACCTATCCTAGACTGCACTTTCTATAATGAAATGAAACAATAACTGAATGAATGAAAATAAAATAAACAACCCTGAAGTAAAAATGAAACGGCCCCCAGAAGTCAAAAGATCGCCCGAAAAAAAAACAATGCCACGCTACTTGTACGCGTACTAACTTCTTTTTTTTTTGGAGGGGGATGGGGGTGAGGGGAAGGAGGGCAAAATAAGAACTGTGAAACTAAGGGAGGGAAGGCGGTAGTGGTAGTGGCGGAGAATAGGGAGCACGCGAGAATGACTAGAAAGACCCATCCACGAGGAAGGTAATTTATGATGACACTGTATAAACAGATCACTAGTGCAGCTGCAAGCCGCTATACTCGATCTTTAGTCGATCTTATGGCTGCATTACCAGCCTTTACCGCGGACTTTCTTTCCCTACGGTACCGAAAAAGCTCGAGTTTTAAAGATCGAGCTTTAATCGATCCTTACGATCCGGGCCACCAAAAGATCGAGCCGAGTCGACTTTTCAAAATCAGGGATCGGCCCATCTCTAGTGTGAACACGTCAAGATCGATGACATAACTGGAATGAGTGGCAGAAATAACAAGGCCATCTTAAACCAAAGATGCATAAGAATTTTATCTTTTTATTTTAGCCCTTCAAAGGTTNAGTAGATTCATATTTGCTAAGGTGCTTAAATAGTGATTTAGATATTTGATAAAGAAGACATTTACATATATGAGAATAAATAAAATTAAAGATAGAATGTAAGTAGGACTCATAAAATTGAAAGCAATATTATATCAGTTTTTCTTCCACTAAATTAATTTTATTACCTCTGAGATTTGGAACAAACCAACAATAACACTACCAAATTATATTTAGAATTAAGTTTGGTGTAAAATTTTGAAGTTTGAATAAAGTTTACTACATTTTGCTATAGTGTTGAAGTCTAATTTTCATCAGGTTTGAGCCTGCAGCTTGTTTATTGCTTATTTACGTATTGTTGTCATTCACTATTATTCCTGAATTTTGTTTTCTGCAGGAAAGATTTCTTGCAGTATCTCAGGAGACCAGACTGCAAGCAGGAGTATGTTGAACAGTGGCAGAAGGTATATACCCTTTACTTTTTCAGTGAGATTGATAAAAATATGGAAGGCAAAGAATGAGATGGCCCAAGGTTTGAGATCAGATTAATTTAAACTCTATATTATTCACTGTTCAGTGCACATCTATTAGTTTTTCAAAGCAGTCAACTTTCTAGTTGCATTCTGGTTGTCTATTAAGACAGCACAGAAGGCTACTAAACAAGAATGTATTGTTCCCCACCAATCCATATATATCTGCCTATTAAGTAAACAAGTATCTGCATGTTAATGGGTATGGACTCAAAGAATCTGAATGTGATTTAGTTCTAAGATGAAAGAAAATGTTGCAGACAATTTTGTGAATGAATAGAGTCCAATTCCTTGTACTCCTGAATAGATTCATTCCCATAGACAGATGTTTATAAATTTTCTCATTTTTTCCAGACATCAGTCTTGATGTGTCTGATGAATGCAGTCTCAAGAAAATGTAATCCTTCACATTATGTTTTTCTCTTTCATCATTTTTCCCCAAGACCTACAATGCCATGCCTGATGATATGAGGGACGATGAGGAGACAAGAGCAGAAATGCACCAACAAGTGGATGATCTCATTGAAAGACTGTGGAACATTTGTGATGAGAGGAAAGAACAGGCAGAGGCAGAGAGGGAAACAACAATGAAAGATGGCTGGCTAGAAGATAGACTTGGCATCCTTATCAACCACTACCTCACTGTCATGCAGGTAATGGGAGCATTGTAGACTGCTAATTAAATTTGAGGCAGCATGGCAGCATTTTAACATATAAGATTGTATTCCACATAAATGTAGTTCAGAGGGGAAGAAAATTGCATACAATAATTTTAGTCGCTTAGAGAGGCGGTAGTCATTATAAACTGTTTGCTTTCTCAAGTTGTGTTCATGAAGTGCCCTGCAGGATTGACATGGCACAGCACAAGCAGAATAGTGTGCACGTAGTGCAGTTCAGAAATATTCTGTATTCTACAAACTGTTGTCTCCTAGTGAGGTGGATTGCAGTGCTGTATAATATTTGCTGTGTAGTTTGTGCATATCCAAAAGATTTACAACAACTGAATGATGCAGAATGATAAAAGATTGGGAGGAGGATAAGGTTTTGAGTATTATGGTGCTCATCCTACCTATCAGGGTTGAGAGGGAGGTAAAAAGTGTTTGTTTTGAGGTATATTCCTTTCTTCCATGAATAGCACTAGGACACCTTAGATAATGTAAGTTCAGGTTTGCCCCTCCCCCCATTCTTAGATTTTTAGACTCTTCCAGACAAACAAAAGGTAACTGCTCACTTTTAATTAGTTTTTTCCTAGTATGAACCCTGCTTTTAGTTTGAGCCATGGCAGTTGTTAAGCCTGAAATGGTTTGTTAATTTTGTCTTGGTATCCAAACCAGTCTGAAGTGGACAGACTCCAGGATACTGTGAGGTTGCTGAAGGATTACTACAGAGGAATGGATGGATATGTTCCTGATGTACTCAACCCAGACTATGATCGGATACCTCTTGTTGAGGTAAGTTTTGCTGGTGTGCATTCTTATTAGGCACCATTGTATGCTTGTTTTGAGCACCAGTTATCTTCTATCAATGCAAGTTAGAAAATCCTTGTAAGTATGAGCTGTTTTCAGGGATTTATCAAGTTTCTTCTTATCCGCCCCAGCCACCTGCCTTTCCAAAACTTCCTTACTTAATGTTTATAAACCTCTTTAGTTACCACTGCAAAAGAGACTTTCCTCTTCATCATTATTTACTCCTGTAATGTATATCCCCCCGCCTGCCCCACTCACTTGCCCAGCCACAGTAAAGTTTTTTAGTGAAGAACAGTTAGTAGGGCTTCTGTGCCTGCCTGTGAATGTTTGGGACCATCAGATGTGACAAAGCAGATGTGTTGAAAGAACTGACTAGGAAACTGAGGATGAAAGAAGAAAAGGAGTGGACAGAACATCATGGCCTAAAGTGAATGTTGGAAATGGATAGATGTACAGGACAAGGCAGAATTTGCTACCTTGCAAGAGAGGCAAGAAGAATCCATAACCAGATAACCTCAGGGTAGTTAAATAATAACATGATTCTTCACTGGGGTATGAATTTGGGAATAGGGCATGAATGAAGCTGTCCAGCATGCAATGATTTTCTTTCCAGAAACAGATAAAAAGTTATCATCAACGAAATATGCCTGAAAGCACATACTTGTCTTTGAGCATTCCCTTCCAAGTTTCATGCCTGTCTACAAAATCCATTTGATCTGATATACAACTGCTGGACATCTGGTAATAAAGATAGTGGGATATAGCAGCACTACTGTCCTAGGAGATGATATATATGTGAAATCCCATACAAAGTAATAGATTGTGCTTGTGCTTTTTCTACATTTCCAGCTCCCAGTGGAGAGGCCAGAAACCCCAGAGAAGCCCCCCAGTGAGGGTGGCCAAACACCTGATGAAGACAGCAGAGGTTCAGCACGATCAAAGTCCCCTAAAGGTAAATCTCCTACTTTGACACTATGTAGATCTGTATCTGGTTGTCAGCAGGGGAAATTATGTCTGCAGGCAAGTGGTGCTAAAATTTGCAAAAACACTATTTGCTTATCAGTGATCTGAGAAGATAACTGATTGATTTAAGCTGCCTCTTCACAACATTATTGTCAACCATATTACTTTGTGAATGTGGGGTATGAAAGTACTCACAAATACCTCAGATGAAGTGCTGATAAATCATAAGACTACATGTATATAAAAAGTATGCGTCGCTTTCTTATCCACAAATGCCTCCCACCCATCTTGACAGTTCACTGAAGAAAGTGAATAACTTAGATTCCCACGAATGCCTTTGAATGGGACTTTGTGTTAATATTTCTATAAGCTATTTCTACTGCTTTCAGTATTTTCTGTTTTTGATTATCAGCGAATTAAATACAGATATTTTTTACTCCTTGACAAGGACTTCGCATACCTTAGAGGTAAATGAATATCGTGCTTGGAGGGAGGCCAGAATGTACAATGGAACTTCTTTGTCATTATTAAAGGTGGACGTCGTTCAAAGTCTCCGAAAGGAGACCGATCCCCGAAAGGTTCAAGATCATCTAGGGCTGCATCGGGCAAGAAGAAAAAGGCGGAGAAAGAACCAGAGAAACCTGAAAGCCAGGCATCTGAAGGGATTGGACGAAGAATTGTGTAAGTATTGGATCTATTCTACCAAGTGCCAGCATGACTGTGCAGCTTTGTCAGTGGCTCTCATAACTGAAGCCTGTAAAATCTGTGGTTTGTTGGTTTGACTCCCAGTATGGGCAGTTTATGTTCAGATTGCTTGGAAAAGACCCTTCACTCTTATTTCCGTATTTGACACAGTGTGTTTAAGTACCTGACTTTCGAGTTGGGGAGATCCGGGAGTTGCTCTATGGTACTTGCATTAAGTATATTTTAGATTTGGTTTGTGATAATCTAGTGGTATAATGAATTAAGTATATATATGTATGTATAATCATGGATGAAATGTATTGTATTTATAAAACATATTCCCTTCAGGTTAAATAAATGTTGATTTTATCTTTTTTTTTTTTTTAAATTAACTAACAGGGACTCCTTACTTTACTATCAAAAGAAAGTTATAGCAACAGGTCATATTATAATATACAGAACTCATCATTGTCTTGTCATGTTTATTCCCCTTGTTAAAAATTATTATTTAAAACACAGAAACTTCCCAAGTTGGATCTTGTCCTCTGCTATCATTGCCTTTAGAGTGATCATCATGTTTCAGTATGTCCCATGTCAAGTATCAGTATGTTGCACTTCAGACATTCCAATATATGATCCTTTTCCTGTGTCAGCAGCCCTGAGAAATGTATAACGAAAATAAAAGTGATTGCAAAATGGGTAGAGAAGACAGGAAATAAATGTTACAAATTCATTCATGGAGTAAAACTTTATTAGAAGAGGTATAAAAGGAATTAAATGACAATAAAAGACATGCATATTAAAATCCCAAATTTTCAAACACGAGCCCTTTGCCAAGTAATAAAAATTTAACAGAAGAACCACTAGTTATGGTAATGTATTATCCTGCTCACATAAATATGGGACAGCACTGCAAAACCTCATTTTCATTCGGAACACATTCCCCTCCCTCTCCCTTTATCATCTGAGTAGCTCACGTCTTGTATCATCTTTCAGAACTTCTTATTTTCTTCAGATACTATTCAATATATTGAATTGTTTATACTCTAATAGTATTCCACTTGTTCCTCGTCGCCCGATGACCCCAGATGGTGATAAACCAGGGAAAACCCCAAGTAAAGATCTCAAGGGCAAGAAAGATGGGAAGAAGGGCGGTGGTGAGGACACTGCTGGAGCTGGAATGGAGAGTCCAGCTCCAACAACTGACCCAGATGAGCGGCTCATCAATGATGGCTACTCGTACGCTGTTCATGCCATCTCTAATTTGGTAAGCAACTTTAATGGTCTTGAGTTCATATTTGTCTTCCCTGGAAACAGTAAATTGGCTAACAGTTCACTGAAACATTTAGTCACTTATTCCACCTCATATAAGTTTCAGTAACATATACATGTCATATGTGTGGGAGGCCTTTTGCATCCATTATTTCTAATAGTTGATAGAGGTGGTCCATCAGTAAGGCATAATCTGTCTTACTGTTTTATTTGCACCATATTTAAAGGTAACATACAGTAAAACCTCAATATATGCTTTTGTGTATGGAAGAAATATACTTATTTCTGAGGTATACTTAAAATAACAAAGTCTGCCTGAGTAGTAAAATAATAAAATAATGAGTATGTATATTATGAAGTTCATATTTATAACAAGGAATACTCATTAAAGGAGTCCTTAATATTGAGGTTCTGCTGTACATCCCACGTTCCACTGCATTTTCATAGCTCACATATAGAAAAATAGGCTAGAATGCACCTAGAAAACTTTGAAATCTTGCATGGCATGGAGTGAAAGAGAACATTTTTTTTTCATTTTTTTGTGCATGTTGTATCTTGCAGTATTCATAGCAAAATCTTGAATAGATTCATATCAACTGCTTGCAACAATACTCTTGTGATTCATATACCCCGAAATGGCACTCACAGGAATATTACATCAAAATGCCACTACAGTATTTTAGTGGAGAGGACATTTCTTTAAAGAATAGGGCAGTTTGAGAAAACAATCACCTACATTTGTTTCCACATTTAGTTCTGTTATTCCATCGCTTCTTTCTTTTTTTTTTCTTTTGCTGTATATAGGTTACACAGGTGAGATTACGTTTTGGATTATAGTTTGTTGCAGTTTGTTACTTTAGCTTTGTGCTTTCTTACCTTTGAATTTAGCTTGGCTCATGTTTCAATGCAGCTGCTATCAGTGGCACGTGCTCACTCATCTTTTTTTTAAATCCATACTGAAGTTCAGCAAATTCTGCTAACTTTGCTTGTGAAGTTCACTAAAATGCAAACTTCTCATGTTTCAAGGCAAGTTTCCAGTGACACATATATAAGAAGTTGCAGTCTTATTTTAAGCATTTCAATGAATTTCTCCCAGTAATTTGTGAGATGGTAGCAATCTCCTCTTGAGTACAAGAATCAGATATTTTACACATGAGAATGTTTTTGTGATAGAATCAGACTGCGCATCAGTTTGTGTCAATTACACACAAATGAAGCAGCTGACAAAGAAAATTATCACAACACTTAATGTTTCTGCCATCTTTTCAACACTGATTTTACCTGGAAATGCTGTTGTGCTGGCATATTTCTTTGTTCACATTTCTATTGTGGCCACAACTTTATTCTTGTTGTTTGCCTCAGTCTTGTTTGTAATTGCTTCAGGTTTGCATACATGAAGTCTACAGTAGTTGTAAACAAGTGTATGATAGTTTTTCTAGTTCTTAGCTCTTAGACGATAGGTTAATTGCTATGTCCATTTTAGGTACACTCATGCCTGGGTCATAATGCACAGCAACCTCACCATGAGTTTCCAGGAAGAATTTCAATATGCAGTTTATATATGGACATTGATCGCATTATTGCTGATCATCACGCTCATAAGATAATTGCTTAAGTCATTTTTTGCCATTTTTAGCAAAGAAGAAAAAACTGCTTGTTTGTTTGAATTCTAAAGATGCCTAAGTGTTATTCTGCAGTCAAGCAGTTTAAAATGCAATTAGTAATCACCACCCATAACTCAATGATGTCATCGACTGAGATTCCTGCACCAATGGTAACAGCTTCTTCAGCCAAAAATATGACTTAGGCAATTATCTCATGAGCGTGACGTTATGGTGCTTTTGCTGGAGGGAATTGAACTTTTAATGATATGTTACGTCATTGGGAGCTGTGAATGTAGTTGTTATAATCCTGTATTATAGACAGACTATATCTCTGTTATCAGCCAAAGAAGCTTTGTGTGAATCCCATTTTTTTTTTCTGATAGCCTAGTCTATGCATTCCTATATTACATATAAAGTTCGGTGTCATTCGAGTACAGCAAAATCCAATTACTAGTGAAGGTACTGGGAATGTTTGTATTTTCCAGAAATTTCACATTTCATGTTAGCTTACTAATGAGCAGACATAATTGGCACATTTTTAATATGCCAGATTTGACATGGTATGAAAAAATACAAAGCAGGAAAGTAATGAAGATAAATGCTCTTCACTATCTATGAGTGTCTGCCTCTGTTCTGACATGGACATGTTACTGTGGTATTGTGTGTGTCCAAATTTCAGTTTGGTGTTACTGAGTTTCTTTTTGATCTCTGCACTGCTATGCGATCAGCAAAGACAAACAGATCAACTGATTCCAAATAATTTTGCCATGCATTATGTATTATGATTTATTCTTTCCAGTCTCATCCCCTCTCTACTTACCCTCCATAAGTCCTGTTTTCTTGTTTCTTTCCCATTGCATTTTCATTGACCTAGAAATATTAAATAATATGATGATTACCACGAGTGGGACAGACCTAGAGGTGAGTGGGAGAAGAGATGGGAGGTTGATGATGAAAAATGGTTAGCTGTAGTCTTGCAGTATTGTCTGAAAAGAGGAAAGAAAGTAATGGTGATAATAATTATGATGATATTGTGATCGTGGGACAGGGAAAAAAGATGATGTTGTTGATGATGATGATAATGTAGTGATAACAATGATTTTGTTTGGAACCATTAATTTCAGACTGAAGAATCCATGTTTGAACATTTTGAATTGGTAAGATTCTGCTGTATCTGAGTTCAAGTTTTAAAAGTATTTCAGATTTGACACGAATTTTGGACTTAAGTTCTTTGACTTAAGTTTGGATTTATTTTCATCTTGCCTGTCAGTCCTGTTCTGTATTGATGGGTGTACAAATAGTGAGTCTTAGGTATTTGCTTTTGTTCGAACATCTGGACTGACTATGGGAAGATTCAAATATCAGATCTGGAATAATTATGTAACATGTCACAAAGTTTGACCTAGCAGGGACAGGGGACAGGAGGGAGCAGGTCTGTCAGTACAAGTTGTTGTGCCCTTGGAGAGATTTGATAGGCTTGATTACAACCTCACTTTGTTTTTCTGGGTGTTTTTTTGCTGCTGCTTGTTGCTCCACCAACCTGCAAAAAGGTTTTCTCACAATTCATAAACCATTTTGTCTTTTTTTAAATACGAGATGCAGACCAAATTATTGGACTGGTGATTGATGTGATTTTTTTGCATGATATTTAAGAAGTTTTCCATTCTAGTCAGAATAGAGTCTTTTTTTTTTTTTTTGACAATTTCAAGGCCTTGAACTATACATGACATCTGAATATTCACAATATTTACGATAACAGAATAATTCCTTCCTAAACAAATGCTTGTCATCTATATTGAAGTTTATTTACTGTCGCTAAGAGCTGACCTTTCCTCTTTGTTTCATAGTGGCTATAAAAGTTTAGACAGATGCAGATGTTTCTGTTTGGTTTTTTTTTTTGTTGTTGTTTTTTTTGAAGTTGCTTCTAGCACTGAATGAACTTGAAATGCTCATTAGGCTTAGTTATGTTTTTAGGTCATCAGTATTAGTAGTTTGTTTGAGTTATTGTCACTCACAATTATTCTAGTTTCCCCATTTCTATTCATGGCAGGCAGCACTGTACTTTTTAAGATCAGTGGCTGTATGCATATTCCTTATTAATTAACGTATTGCATTAACCACAGTGAACACTTCTAATGTTTTGGGAGTTTCCCATGGTTACCGCAGTGCGTTAACTAACGTATGGATTATGCATACAGCCACAGTGGCTGTAAGCATATTCCTTATGTTACATTAAAGTACTGCGTTAACTACGGTGAACATTACTTCTGTTTTGGGAGTTTCCTGTGATTACTGCAGTGTGTTAACTAATGTAAGGATCATGCATACAGCCACAGATCTTACATAATTCTGAACTTGGATTGAGTTCTTATTTTTATTTGGCACTTGCATCACTTCTTATAGTAATACTGGAAAATGCCATTAGTTCAGCATCTGTCTGAAATACTTAATGCTGGCATAGGGTTTTTAGTAAAAATCTACATGTCACACTGCTCTTTAATTAAGCCTAGTGATAGCAAGTGTGTTGTCAGTAAATCTGGAATGCTGGTGCTGGGGGTGTTGTTGATGGTGGTGGTGGTAATTATGACAGTGATTATGATGATGATGATGATGACAGTGATGATAATAATGATGACATTTTGTCACCTTGAAATTTTTATGTTACGGTCTATTTATATTAAATTGCCAGTGTTGTTGTTTGAAAAGATTGAAAAGCATTATTTCATGCTTTCTATCATATGATGATGATAACCTATAAAATTGCAAGTGATGATGATATTAATCAAAATGAGGGAAATATGATAAAGAAGATGATGAAGAATGGAAGAGGCACTGTATGTGTTAGTGATGGTGATAATGATGATAACCTATAGAATGGTACATGATGATTGATGATAATATTAAACAAAATAAATAAATACATAGGTAAAATACATTTTTCAAAAAGTTTGATGTCATACCTGAGTAGAATCATATTTAATTTTAAAGAAAATTAGTAAAATTTTGATTTAGAAATTGATGGCAGTTGTAGTAGACGTTGTGTTTATGTTAGTGATGATGACACTTTGAAGATAACAGTCTTGGTAGTGATGATGATGACTGCACTTGATACAAAATTTACAGGCAATGAAAGATCTAGATCATTATTTTGCATGGAAGAAGTTAGAGGCTAAGAGAAAGGTGAGGCTCCATGTAAATTGAATTCCTTTACCATTACATACGGTTTTATGTTTGACCCTTGTTTCATCTATGACTTACACTGTTGAAGAGTGATTTTTAAGTTGGAACCCTGCAGTGAATTATTTTGTGGCTTTGCTTTGATGTTCCCCATTGTGAATCCCAGCTCAAGGGTTCAAGCTTGTGCCGTTTGCTTTCATCATTTTGCCTCATGGGCGTGTCTCGTTTGTTTTACAATATTTTGTGTTCAGCCTTTTTGATTTGCTTTTACATGTATTTAGAGAGTAGTTTTTCCATTTTCCATTTTGTGACTGTCTCAGGAGAAGTGAAAAAGAAAGTTTGCATTGTCTCCAAACAGAAATTCTGTGGTCGAGAAATGGTTTGGTAATAAGGATGAATAGCCCACCATTCATGCCATACGTATTTTGCTCTCGTTAGGTGCAAGAGAATATACAGTGATGTCTGAGATGTTAATGAGTCTTTGTAGTAGTATTTAGAGTTTGATGGTGATATTAGATACTATGGAGCCAGCACTTTGGATTATCCACTTTATCTTGGAGCATGTACATTTCAGTTTTGCTTATGTTGATTCATTCATGAGTTGCATAAGTACAGTCGGTTAGTCAGTCAGTCTGTCGGTTGGTCGGTCAGTTGGTGTGTGTTGGTTGGTTGGTGGACTGGTTGATTGTTTGGCTGACTGACTGGCTGACTGATTGGTTGCCCTCTCTTTCTGAAGACTTCCAAACAACCCAAAGAACGTTAGGGAATTTGCATGAATAATTCTTTGCATATTTTTTGTCAGCTATTGTACTCTTACCTTTTGTTGGATGGATAAAAATGCTTGAAATTATTAGTTATATTCATATTGTTATGTTATTCCATGATACAGATTCAAGCAGAAATGCAGGCTAGGGAGGCTGAGGAGGAAGCAGAGAGACTGAGAGAGCAGGAAAAGGAGAAGGAGAAAGAAAAGGCCAAAGGTGGCAAGGGAGCTAAGGGTGGAAAGAAGGGAAAGAGTCGCAGCCCTTCTCCTAAGAAAGGCAAAGGAAAGGATTCTGAATCTTCCTCCACTCCACCCCCAGGTATGACATTTTCTAGAATTGATTCCTGTTAGGAATGCAATATGTGGAATGTGGAACGACACATTTAAAAAGGAAGAAAGAGACGATTGTTGCAGAAAGCATCTGCTCTTTTTTTTGTGTGTGAATGTGTGTAAATTCCTATGCAGAAAGCTGCATAGCTCCATGGGCGATTAATTTTCAGGTTCTTTGAGCTCATTTTTTTTGCTCAGTCTTTATCAGTGCTTATCACATTCACGCCATCTATAACCATGAAATTTGATTTGGTAGTATACCACTGTCTTTTCCATTTGGCAAGTTCATTGTGTCCTTAATATTTGAATATAATGAAGATTTTTGCCTTTGAACACTTCAATACAGGTGACATAAAATAGTCTATCAGGGATGGCAAAATGCTGAACATTTTTGAAAAAAAAAACAAAATTCAGATTTGAAAACTTGGTCATTTAAATATTAACCAAAAAATGTTGAATAAATGACAAAGCAACTTTTATGTTGATCAAAGACCTGTATGCTGATATTGTTTTCCACAAACATTGTCACTGGCCGCTGCCATCCCTGATACATGTACTGTGTTTTGTCATCTTATATACAATGAAACCTTGATGTTAAGTATTCATTTAATAAGTAACCCTTGTACTTAAGAATAAATATCATATGCACAGATTCATTATTATTCCATTATTTTATTATTCAGGTGTACCTTAATTAATATTAAATATGTCTCAATAAAAGTTTACTTTTTCTGTGCACCAAGGCATATTTTATATCAAGGTTCTACTGTGTTTCCTGCTGTCCACCACATACATGTAGTAAACTGTCAACTTATCTAGCAGACACTCCATGGTGTTAATGGAATGTTTACTTTTGCTCCGAATTGCAGCTCTTTCTGAAGTGAGCGAGGAGGAGGCACAGAAGAAATCAGCCAAAGAAAGAGCAAGAGAGGAATTCTACTTTTCAATACAGGAGGAAGGTATGGAATGCATTAAACTAACATTATATAAAGGACTCACCAGATACGATCTGTGACAGATCTAGATGAAGCCCACCTTGGTTCAGCTTCCCTCTCTCTCTCTCTCTCTCTCTCTCTCTCTCTCTCTCTCTCTTTTTCTCTTTCTCTCTTTCCCCTTCCTCTCTCTTTCCCCTCCCTCTCTCTCTCTCACTCTCTCTATCTCTCTCTGATTGGTAGTAAATTGCTGTTTAGTTCGAATGGGAGATAGATGGTGGCCATATGAAGGTGGAGACCAGGTGGAATTTTCTGGACCTGCCAGTGAAAGTAACACCTGGCTTTGATAACAAAGGACAAAAGTCTGAGAAATTTTGAATTTTAACCTTTTCCAAGAGTCTGGCCCAAAATTAAGCCATGTTTATGGCTTGAAAACATCATCACTTACTGGTTAGTACACTAAACATCATCACTTACACCAGGAGTGCAGAGAATTTTCATGAGTGCAGATTTTTCTTGGTTGCCAAGGTTTACCCAGAACATGCAGATGGACCTTTATGTGGTGGGATTCATCATTTCTAAAACGATGATATTGTATCCATCATAACTGCTTCATATATTTTGTTTATATCTGACATTTTGTCTTCTTTATCATCTTATCTTGCCTTCAGAACAAGCCACCAAAACTCGGCTGGAGTTGATCCGCCTTCTGGCCGCTGTTGTGATTCAAGATTTGAAGAGCAAAGGCGAAGAAGCATTTAAAGATATGCATGACTGGCTGGGAGCTAGATTCTTGAAGGAGATGGAGAGGTAAGTATAAGTTAAGTACTTGTTGTATAGTTGATTCTGCTTAACTGCAACATCTGTTTAATTGCAACAGAGACTGAAGAATTCTGCTCTTCCTTTACACATGTTACTGAACATGCAAAAACTTTGTTTAACTGCAATTTTTTCCACACTAGAGAAGTTTCGGTGACACATTAGTTTCATCTGTACATCTTTTATAATTGAGATACTGCTGCATTTGAGAAATGGAGCTCGATATCAAAGAAAGAGGCAATTACATGTGAGCAGTTGGGAAGTGTGTTAGGTTCACAGTGGAACACTAAGCTCACATGTGGAAGTTAGGGATCAATGTTCAGGCAATAGTTAGTATCCCTAAGGTATAGTGATAAGACCTCTAGACTTGCAGGTTGAGAGACCCTGGATTTGATCCCTGGTGAGGACAGGAAATTTTCTGGTGTAAGATTTTTTCAGTCTTTCTTCTCAAAATTTGATTTTTCACAGTAATTTGGTCAAATCCCTTGTGGTACACTTCCCAGGATAATGTATAATAGTTAAATATGCCTTGCCACTATGTTACATATATGTTTATTGGCCAGACTGTTAAAACATAGTCACTGGTTGATTTAAGCTATCTGTTGTCCGGATAAGTGATTAACTGCATCTCCATGAGAGGATCATTGTGATATTAAAACTAGGATATTTAAA
This sequence comes from Ellobium chinense, assembly GCA_033807755.1. NCBI lineage: Eukaryota > Metazoa > Mollusca > Gastropoda > Ellobiida > Ellobiidae > Ellobium > Ellobium chinense. The sequence continues at coordinate 410,182 of JAWQUT010000014.1, read as the reverse complement.
GCTGATATTTCATTTTTTTTATGCTACTTTACTTACTGACTTAATATTTTGAGGACTTGACTCTTAACTGGCAATCTAGTAAATTGAAATTCTTTATTCTGATCTTCCTCCCACCTGAACTAACTGTGTTATAAATATGTTCAGTGTCTCATTCTCTGTCAGTCACTAAATTGTACATGTTGTCCATAAAAACATACCAGAAATAGAACATTTTCATTTCATAGAATCTTCTGGGGTTATGAAACTCTTTGTTTGTTGTTGGTGAGAATAATTTGCTTTAAAGACAGATTGATTTATTTTGGGTGTAACTGAGTGATTTATCCTATTTATGTTCTCTTTTTATTCCAGCATTGACCAGATGGCTGAAGTGATGCGCAATGCCATTGAGAATAGAGAGAAGGTCAAAAATGAGATCCTCCTTGATCAGGATAACTTCATGCTTGATGAGGTGAGAACTTGGTGAAAATATCCTATAGAAGAAGAACAGAACTTAGGAAAAGGTCAGTCTTTAGCTTTCTTCTTCAGCAGGAGAACTTTTATATTGTGTTTGCTTTTGTAATTTATAATAAGTATGGTTTGAAGTTGCAGATTTCCAAGGTCAAGAGAATGTTGATATTTATAAAATTACTTAAGTAATTGTCCATATGATAGTTTGTTCCAGTTTACTAACCACAGGTTATATTACTATCCTCACTCAGGACCTTAAAGTATTGAAAACTCCAAGCCCAGAGCCCCCTCCGCCACCTGAAGAACAGCCAATGGGTGATCAATTTACAGTAGACCAATTGACAGCCTTGTATGAGCAGGTAATCTTTATCTCGCAGTTTGTTTCTGAGATATATGTGCAGTGGTCCAATCATAATTCTTTGCTTGACAGATCCCAGAAACATTAAACGAAGATGACAGGTAAGGGAAGGAACTTTTGTGATTTGATTTCTACCTATCATCTTAAAATTACTTCCTTTTTCTATTTGTCCTGGAGCAGTATACTCTAGGACATCCTTACTAGACTGTCTCTTTGGGTACATGAACAGATGTCTATATTGTATAATGCAGTTATGAGCTGTTTCTGAAATACCATTGGAGAAAAATCAGAGAGGGTCAGGTATTCAGACGAATAGAATACTTGCAGTCTATCTTTGAAATGTAAAAGACTGCAGATCTGATAGATGCATGGTATCCTCATAGGACCCACACTCCATAGGACCCACAATCTATAATCCACTGAGAGCACAACATACATCAGAAGTTAAGAGCATGACTCCGTCTACTGTAATATCAGTGAAAGAGTAAGAGGTGGGAGAAATTGTTAAAGCAGTGATGTATTTGGACACTTTTGATTGTCCAGGGCTGAGCACTGTAATTAGTAATGATGTTAAAGCCTTACAAACTTCTTGATACTCTTTAGCATCTTAGCCTGATGATGAGTGAGTGCATGTGAGAAAAAAATAAATGTGTCACAATGAAAGGTCCATAAACAAATCATTGTTGGAAGCCCTAATTACAATGCAAATATTAAATTATTTTAACTGAATTTCTTTGCTCAACCAAGAACCTTCCTTGAGACAGGGACAAAGAAATAACTCCTTGAATGTAATTTTGCTGATAAGTTCTTATTTCTTTGGGAATCATTTAGACAGCTGGCAGACATTTGGATTCTTGTAGGCTAAAACTGTGACATGAAACACAAGTATTGAGTACGGATATAATATTAATAGCAGCAATCACATACACGATTAAAAAAAGAAAAGGAAGAGACCTGGAAATTTCCCTATTGGATTTTGCATCTGATATGAAAAGAAGGAGAGCTTATGTTTTATTTGCTGTCTTTTTCCACAGTTCCGCTCCACAGCTCCAACTGGCATCATTTCTAAGAAAGCATTTACAGAGATGTTTGAAAATCTGGTGTCTGTGACTCATGGAATGGAATCCTTACCTGATCAGTGGATGCAGCTGACAGCTCAGCAGGTGAGGATAGCAAGTGTTTTAGGTCACATCACATAAGATAAGAGGCCTTCCCAAAGGAGATGCACTGTCAACAGAACCTGTAGATTTTAATACTGTATATCACTTGTGCCACATTTATAACAAAACATGACCTGAACTAGTACAGTGATTTTTGTGTTTTCAGCAGTAGTCTAGCTTGGGTGGAGACAGTATTATTCAGCCTACTACAACTAACTTGGTGCATCAGGGATGCCGACAGTATGTAATGACAAGGCCTGAACTTTCCAGTCCCGGAATTCATAAATTGCGGGACTTGTAGCATGCTTCATGATCCCATTGTGCTGTTGGTCTTGTTTCTACACACTGTTCATCATAACCAATAAAGTAATTAGATGTATCATCTTCTGACAACATCATGAAAGATTCCTCCAGTCAAGTCCATAGAAATGTGTTGTCACATTCTTATTCAGCACTTTGAATATGAAAGTGAGATGATAACCTTTCCATTAACAGACAGCCTTGATAATAGGTATGCCTTTGTGCATGGGGAAAACGTTGTATGCCCATGAGCAAGTAACTTATTGCAAGCCAGATGGTTAAAATGATAATGATTCCATGCACATGTGTGAAATGCACATTTAATACCAATGTGAACTTATTACTGAGACACTTATTCTCAGGATTTCTCAGTCTAAGGTGCTTTGTTTTTGCTCAGCAGATATGGTCTCTCATTATCAGTTTTCTTTTTCCTTTGATTTAGATCCAAGAACTGGGCACGGCCCTGTCATCAGAGTCCGACTATGTGGACTGGAGACGCTTGTTGGTTGCACTCAGCTACCCCATTCCCACTCCAACTCAGCAACAGCTGTTGGAGTGCCTGGAAAGATTCAAAGAGATGGACCAAAAGTCTACTGGCACAGTTACCAGAGAACAGTGGTTTAGGGTAAGATGATTTCTGGCAATGATTAAGCATGACAAAAAATTTTGGCACCAGTTCTGAGGATCTTTTTGTGATTTAGTGAAATATATGAGTGACAGCGTGTTGAAGAAAAATATAAAGAGATTCTTGATATTGCAAGTAAGGAAACATGTTATTCTCTTTGTCAGCTGTAAATTACATGTAATGTTGTACATGTTTGTGCTTTTGCTCAGTATAGGATATACTATGCATGTACCTCCATGCCAGGAAAATTAATTTTTTTGTCCTTGTCCCTAGTCTTTATGATTCTAATATCCCTGCTCCCCATTTTCCCCTCCACACACAAACACACATCACTACCTTAAGGCTGAAAGGGTAGTAAAGAAGTTTGCACTAGGATATGAAATTTGCAATGAGCAAATGAAAGCAAGTTAGGAATTTCAAGATGCTCTGCTGTCTATAAGCTCTCAAGTGGTAGTGTGCCAAACTGATCCTTTCTCTCAGNCTCTGTCGATTTCCTGGAGCATGTTAATATTCGACTCAATGGATAGAGTCTTGAGGTTTCTCTTTACAGGATTAGAGGAAGCCATTATCTAGAGGACAAATTCAATTTAATTCAAGTTGAAAATGATAAAGATGAGTCAACTGTACGCGAGCGAGCGAGCACACTGGGGAGGTCACGAGGGCAGCCTCTTGTTTATTTACCGTCACAGTGCAATGTGCCAGTGCATTGTATTGTATACACTGCTGCTGAGATGTTTAATTATCGATCGATTTTTCAGCACCGCCGAGCCCTCCCGCATTCTCTTCCCCCTACTGTCTTATCGGCGGTGGTGTAATACACACGCCCTACTTATTGTTCTGCGGTTAATGGCACTCGCAGTGTCCAGTTTTATTGCCTCTATCTATCCGTGGCACCGTCTTGTTTGTTTTTCAAGCCGTCCGCGTTGTTTAGTACCACGCGGGGAGGACGCCAGGAGGTGATTTTGCCTCTGTGGCAGCGCTGAGCAGTTGGACTAATCAGAAATGGGCATTAATTACTTCGTCTTATGCAAGGATAATTAATAGACGCAAAGAAGGAAAAAAAACTATTACTTCTTTTTATTTTGACTAATGAATAATTGGAGGTATCCGGTTTCGACATACATGGACTCGACTGTATATGAGTGACAGCGTGTTGAAGAAAAATGTAAAAAGATTCTTGGTATTGCAAGTAAGGATACATGTTATTCTCTTTGTCAGCTGTAAATTACATGTAATGTTGTACATGTTTGTGCTTTTGCTCAGTATAGGATATACTATGCATGTACCTCCATGCCAGGAAAATTAATTTTTTTGTCCTTGTCCCTAGTCTTTATGATTCTAATATCCCTGCTCCCCTTTTTCCCCTCCACACACAAACACACATCACTACCTTAAGGCTGAAAGGGGAGTAAAGAAGTTTGCACTAGGATATGAAATTTGCAATGAGCAAATGAAAGCAAGTTAGGAATTTCAAGATGCTCTGCTGTCTATAAGCTCTCAAGTGGTAGTGTGCCAAACTGATCCTTTCTCTCAGTCTCTTTGAGGTGCCTTTGGGAAGGGGATGTGAGGGACGGGGAAGATTGGGTTGGTGATCAGATTCATGTTAGTCAGGCCGACAGAATTAGAAGGCTGAATTACTCTGCCTTAAGGATTCAACAAACCTCAAAAATATTCTGAAGACAGATGCACTGTGAATCAAGGTCTCTAAGGTTAGATCATCCTCACTAACATATGATTTACTTTAATGCTGCAATTTTGTGATTTGAATGTATCGTATTTACAGATGCAGCTATGGTTTGCACCAGATGCAAATGCAGTGGGGCAGTATGACAGACTAACCAATCTGCAGAAGGTCCTCTTCGAAATGTTTGCTCTGCATGACGGTCCTATTTCATTGTTGAATTATGAGAGCTTCGTAAGTGAACAAAATCTGTAATTGGTTCTTTCATGCACTGACCATCATTTACATCTACATCAGTTTGAGTATGTTTATGACAAAATATAAATAACCTGCTAACAATTTAGTACATTTATTTTGACATTGTGCTGGAGCTCCTGTAGATTTGTATACACCAGAAGGCACAAAATGACCATTGCATTCCACAAATATGACTAGCAGAGTAGAGTGTCATCATAATGAGCTAACAGTTACCAGCTCAAAGCTGATATCAAGAGAAATTTGAGTTCACAAAAATTTGCAATACTACACTGTGGACAAGTTCACACAGCTCTCTTCACTGTCTGTCCACCAAAATTTTGAAATTGTAAAGTCTTGTTTTTGTCGATAGCTGATGTATTTCTCTGCAACTGCCAACTATCATGAGGGATTTTTGCGAGCCCTCAGTGTGGCTACTGGTGAACACATGCCTAGACTGGGCAAGCCATCTCTTCAGTCCACAACAAATTTGGAGAGGGCGGCCAGTGCAGTAGACAGGTCAGTGTCTCAGAACTTTTGCCTTTGCTCAGAACAAAGAAGAGAAAAGGAGAATAAGATGGTGGCATTTATTTCATACTTTTAACACTTTACAAGAGTTGCTCTGGTTTCATATTGCTTAGACCTTAGGAAGGGTCATGCATGTCTTTCTTGTTATTTTGTACTGCTGTTATAAATTTTCTGCTGAACTCTGTGAAACATGAAAGCACTAACAGTCTGTGGCATGCGAACGGTAGTTACATTCCTTTAGGTTTTGCAACATCTCAAATCTATAGACATGAATGCCAAAGTCATTGTGTCATGACTGTGAATTAGACCTTGTGATTGTCCATGTCATAATTTCCTTACTCTTTGACCACAGCTTTATTGGGGAAGCAACAGAAGTCAGAGAGGATGAGAAGACTCAGGCGGAACCACCCATGTCGGATGAGATCATTCCACCACAAGCTAATGATACCATGGTGTCAGTTGAAGCCTTGTTCAGGGTAATGCAGACATGACTCATTAAATAACTGAATGTACACTTCAATATGCTTATTATGAAATACACAGAGCGCCAAATTGCTTAATATGAAGCATATTTTACCATATCCATGGAACTGATGAAACCAAACTACAACTCTGGTGTTTGCAGAATAGCAGTCCTTAGCAGCTTCTCATAATGAATCTTCACAGAAAATATGTTTGAGTGTAGACCAAAGTAAGATTCTGCAATCTAAGAGGCTTAAATGAATGTGCACTGCCAGAAAGAAGATCTTTTGTCATACATGGAATAGGCAAGATGTCACAGAGAGTAACAAAGTGAAGATCAGATTTGAAGAGGGAGGATGTGATTATTTTAATAATTTTTAAATTTGGGCTGCTTTGGTCAAGATTTTTATAACCATAAGATCTGGATGTGGTTTGTTCAGCTTTCTTGATTTTGGCATTGCAGTCTGATAAAAAATCTGTTGTATAAGGACACTGAGGTCATGAGGTAGGATGACTGATGGCAAATAGAAAGGCTTCAGAGTGGCTGTCAGAATAATTTAGCTCTGCAAAGGGTCCACCACATGATGAAGTCTAATTTTTTAGCATGGCAAGGATTTGCTTATTTCAGCCCGTGGACTGTTATACAGAGGATTCCGGTGTCTTGAGTACTTGGGAGCCAGTTTGTGGAGTCCTGTTATGTTTCTTTTCTATGCTAATTAATACAGACAAAATGTTTACTTGCAGGTATTACATCATGGTGAGATTTACAAAGGAGACAGCCACAGATTCAGTGTTACTGCTGACCCAGAGGATCACACTTCAATTGTAAGTAACATTTGACAACCAGGAGATGAATGCAGCAGCAGTGTATTGTACTTGTGTTCAAACCCATAATTATCTGTATCAAGTTGTACTGTAAGTCGTAAGGAATTAAATATGTTGCAGCTGCTTTACTCTTTCAAATACATATAAGAATGTTTGCTAAGCACACGTTTCTCCCTTTTCACTTGCCACACACTCAACCCCTCCTCTTTTTAGAATTTTGTGTGACTGAAAGTGTAAACATTCTTTCTTTGATGCAGTGCCCTGTCTAGCACAATCCTATCCAAAATCCTCAACATAGGGTATTCTGAATAACAGTTTCTTTGGTTACACACTACACAAGCTGGGGAACTTGAAGCACACAGTGGGGAAGGTATTGGAATTGCACTGTAGCTGCTTTGATTTTTGATTAGACTCCCCATGTCTGATGCCAAGCTGTAAGTCTTATTTGGAGTGTGACATTTTGAGTACTGAAATGGCACTTATGAACTTTGCTGAGACCAATCACAAACTTTGGCCTTGTCTGCAGGAACGCCTGAGTGCTGTGTTTCAGGAGCTCAATGAAGATGACAGCACTGCCCCCATCATGTACAGAATCCTCATAGAGCATCCACTCATACAGGATGTGGTAGTGGCCTGCAAACAGTTCAAAGCTTTGGTAAGGGCATAAATCCATCTTACCAGTACAAACGAGCACAGATAACTCAAACTCTTTGGGGCCATTTCATATTGTTGAAGCTGCCAAATTTCAAGGAATATGTGAAATACTAGAATATAGAAATACAGTACATTGGGATTTGAAAGGTTTGTTGGGAGGAACCATGATTTCGACTTATTTCTGTTCAAGGTATCCGTGCCTAACTGTATTCATTAACAGACCCAGAGGTCAGAGACCAGTCTCAGCAGGTGAAGTGAATAGAGCATTTATTTTCAATTTCGGATCTCTCACAGACCATTATGACAGAGACAGGCATTTCCTGGTGATATGATCATATTGCATATTAATCAAAATCAAATGTGAATTTCATATTTAGTTAAGCAGATGCAGTGATTGTAACACTGTGTGGTGCCATATGCCCAGGCCGAAGCCCTCAAATGTCTTAGATGGCAACTTTTATCCCTTCTGTGATTCTTTTTTCCATCATGACTTTGTCTTGAAAGTTTCTTCCTACTAAATGTGAAAATAAAATGAAGCCTGTGTTTCAGGTTCCATTAGTCAGGTTTATTCCTTAAGATTTATCATTTTGAGATTGTTTCACAGCAGTTCTGTGCCTAGGTCCTGGTGTACTGTCTCATGGGCATATATGATTATACTGTGTCTTGTTATTATAAGATATATGTAGCAAAATTCTGTTCCAGTTTGAAATCAAACATAGACATAAGCTGTCACACTGTGATAGAGGCCAGAGACACCACCAAAGCCTGGAAATAGAGCTGTAACTTTTTGTGGTGGAAAAGACAGCCTGACTATTGACATCACTGCGAGTAAATTCATGGGCCAACTTTTTCTGAAATCAAATGATGGCATTTTTCATGCAAACCACAGAACACTTTAACTTTCCATCCTTGCACGCAACTGATCCCTTTTCAAAGCAAACTCATTTTGTGGCCCAAAAGGTTCCTTTCCAGAGCTCAGTTTGACATATATTGCACCTAAACATCTCATGTGGACAGAACATCTAATGTCTCATGTGGACTGGAGATGTTATACTTGAAGAGATGTCCTGAAACCTGGCATACTTCACATTTATAATTTTAATTTTCTTTGTCTTGAATTTCACAGGACCTCAAGGCTATTATGTCAGGACCATCCACTGATGCTGCAGAAATTACAAGTCTCAGAACAATGGACTAAATTGATTTACATCTATCCTAAGATTTAGAAATGAAGTGTTGGAAGTATTCTGATTTGTTTGGGTTTTTCTTCCTGTACATTATTTTTGCAATGTTTTGACTGCTCTTTTAGTAAAATTGAATTATTAATATATATCTCAAGCAAGGAGTAAAGATTAACATAGCCTTACATGCAGCCATTAGGGCGCAATGAAGTTGGCTTTCATTCCACTGAGGGACATAACAAAGAGTGTTATCTATTTTTAAACTTTGAAACATGCAGTATTACTACTGTACTTGTATATCATTATTCTCAGTATGAGATGTTTTATATATAGAAACAGATTACAACTATTTGCTTTGAGACAATTGTTTACATGTTGTCATCAAACTCATTTCCTTAACATTTTGTGATATTTCTCACTGGGGAGCAAAGGTTGCTCTCAATTGAGGCTGCTTAAATATTCCATCCATAATATTTTAGCGTTTATCTCTGTATTGATAAAAACCAGTTATAGACCTACTGTGACATATACAAAGTAGGTTTGAAAGACAACCTGCCTTTTGACAAAAATATTCCTTGAAAGTAATTGAAACTCAGTGTAGTTAGTACTTGCCTGTTTGTTTTTCAGATGCTGGCAAGTTTCAGCTTGATCTGAGTGAATGATTTGCATGGGAAAAAAAATACAATCATTTTCCATAACTAATCTATTGTGTTGTCAGTTTTTTTTCCATTTGACATACAGTGGAACTGTTAACACAACCACAGCTTAATTCTGTCCCCTATTTAGCATTCAACATTCCATCATGCTTTTGTTCCTCACAAAGAGCACACTGCATAACATATCCTTCTGATTACACAGCTGTTAAAAGCTTGGCATGAAGGGGGGAAAGTATTTTATCCATGTTCTACTGTTGCATACAACAGGACCTCACAAGCTGGAGTAACAGGCGATGTAATTAAGGAGTTCTAAATTAAATTTGATCTAAGATTGCAAGGACATGTGACCACTTGACTAGGGCAGTACAATGAGTCTGTCAACTAAAGTGAACTGTTTAATCACAAGTCCTCAAGGAAATAGAAAAACAAAGAAAACATTGTGACTTAAAAGGATTTGTGCTATTCTTGACGTTACTTAAGGCATTTTGTTTTGTGGAAAAGTTTGCATTTAAGCAGAAGTTTCAGTTCTACAGATTGTAATTTAGCCATCAGCAGAGCACAAAATTATGAGGTCATGCATATTCTTTAGCATCGACCATCATAGTTTTTCCACCATTGTATGAATGTAATGATTATTTTGTTTTATTACTGTGAGGAGCAGATTATGTAAGCATCTAAAGTGACAAATTGGGACTTAGGATTTCTCAATTATACTTCTCATTTTGCATTCTTTAACTCTGTCCTAATTTTATGGAACAATTACGGTACCACTGTACAGATACATATATATCACTTCATCACGTCAAAAGCATTACCAGATGGAAGGAAATTTACTCAAGTTAACATAAAATGGCCAGAAATTTTACTGCATGCAATGTGCAATTTGCCTGGAAATTATGATTTTGAATTTCAGAATTATTTATTATGACCTAGGTTTAAATGCAGAACCCCCAAAAAAACAACCACAACTACTAAAGGAATCAGTTACAAGTCAACATGTGTAATCCACTAACAAACAAAAATAAGACATGAAATAATTTTGTACTGACAGGAACATTTATTATTAAAATTGCAAAAGTACAACAAACACATAAACACTTTTTTTTTTCATAATAATACAAAAGTAATACATAAGCAACATAATTACATAATAAATGGTCGCGTGCTGTAGTGCTGAGTGAAAAATTTTATGAAACATAAGAAACAAAGCGAAAAACAAAATCTTCCACATGCATGCATCGCACAATAGTTCTAATATTTGAGTTGCATGAACACTTCCTTACGTTTCCTGCAACGTTCTAGAGACTCGTAGGTCATTCTTTGGAGATTTGCTTTTGAAAACGATAGTGATCTCATGCCATGTCAAACTTTGAGTCACAGCAGTCCATTTAAATTTGTAATGAGAGGAGACTACTTGACAAATTAATGGTTTCAGCAAGAGAATCTGCACCCCCAAAAACACTGTCACACGTAACAATACAGGAGTGTTGAAACAATCCAACTTTTGCTGCAACAATCCCTTTAGGACCTTTGAAATACAGTGTGTATGCAATGGAGTTGCCAACATGTTGCAGCTGGCAGTCATACTATTTCAGATAGAGCAATCAATTTACTCATATTCAAGGTACTCATCTCAAATTATCTCTCAGCCTGATACAGTGTTGCAAATCTGTAGTGCTGACTAGAAAAGCCTGTATGACATGATCTGCAACAGAATGTTATGACTGGGGTCTGTACAAGGACTTTGCATTCTGCAATACTCACCAAAGGACACTTAATTACATGAGGGCATCAAAATCTAGGCATGTGTTGGGTATAGCAAAGAAAATTTATCACACACATTTCAGCTTGCAGTCAGTTTTCAAGAAATCAAATTACATTTCACATACTGCACTTGTCTCAGACTCTCGCTAAAATGAAGGAGTCCTGCAATGAAATATCCCTCCCAATTTACTCAAAATGTTCATCCTCAGCAATATCTATGAACACAACAAGTTTCAAAATGCAGGACTCTTCCATGTTTCCATTTCAAGAATCTATGAAATTAAGAATCTTGTCCTTCATCTATAAATTAACATTTAATTTCTTATTTTTGTGTTACTCTTCTGTTCACAAGGCACGATATATATGGGAGTGTGTAACTACACGAGAGAACAAAGGATCAGACGAAGCAGAAAAATTCAGGGTCTTCTTTCATGACACTTACTGGTTAACTCATAGATTTTACAAACAAAGCATGATTCAAGCATTCATTATTTTGGGTCAATTTACTTACAAGACCTTCTAACATTTTTTAGCTTAGTCTTTGTAAGTTGGGCACAGTCTAAAAATATTTGACTAAAATGTTAAACACAAGGCAACATGAATGTAACTCTTATGGTTTCCATTACAACATTCTCAAATTACTCAATGCCTTACTTCACAAACAAAACTGCACAAAGACTTCCAGCAAATAAGAAATAAATATTTCAAGAAAATGACATGTATCATAAGAACAGCATACATCCAATTCTTCGTAGCACTCACAAGATGAAAGTCCCTTACTCACACAAAATGAAATAGACTTTCCTTAACTGTCACCTGAGCAGATGTTTAAAATCTGCTACAGCACATGAAAGTCCTCACACAAGCACCCACATCTCTTCAATGATGAAAAGATCAACACATTATATTTGTCAATATTTGCCAGCATTAGCTGCAAAAAGAACTGGTAACACTTCATCTGCTGCCACTAACATCAGTCAACAGAAATAATTACATACTGTCCTGTCAACAATGGTTGTGATAAAGACTTTTAAGACAAAGATTCTAAGAAATGCAACAGAATTTCAGTGCCACATACAGCTGTATAACTTTGTACAAGGGCTGGCATAAAATAAGTCTTAAAAAAGTGAAAAAAAATGTCGGAAGCTACACCACTGTGTCTTTTGTTACAGAAAACTTTTTCACATCCTGTGACGGTTTGCTTTACATGATAGCCTACTTTATCACTTATTCAAAAAAATACTTCTGGTAAGGTGCAGTTTGTAAGATGGTTTGTTCAGCAAAGATCAACAGAGTGAAATCATACCATGAACAAATAATCATTTCTGAGATCTGGGTGGTCACAACAATTTAAACTCTGCAAAATACTAATATTCTGCAGAAAAGCAAATTTGTATGAACGTTGAAATATGATGCCAGTAGGTGCTTGTTAGCACAGTGGCTTGATAATCGAAGCATGATTGTAAAGAATGCTGCATCTAGTGTTTTCAAGCTTGTGGAATAAATACATGCAGCATGGATGTTTTCATAGTCTCAATATAATCACTGCAATCCTATTCTCCTCATTAAAAACCAAAAATTACTGATGTAAACATATAAAGCTGAAATAATTTATTATAAACGGTATTCAAAAACTAACAGCACCACTAAGTAATGTATGCAAAATTAAGAATCTAATCTTACTCTTGATAAATCTTCCCAAGATGTATGTAAATCTTTTCAGATACTCATTCATTACTGAGATTCTATCATAAAACTGTATTTCAGTACTTAGACAATACAAAATTATGTTCTGAAAAAAAAAATATACAGGTAACCACAAATGACTGCTGAGATATATGCAAATAACGTCTTATGTCGCTTAAGTTTGATACAGGACCTAAGACACTGTTTGCCAATGATATCAATTTGTCAATGTCAAATATGTATACAGACGATGAGGATGTTGAGATGATAAAGGAAACTATCATCAATGTTCCATCTTCTCTGGCTCAGAGGAAGCAGCTGACGAAGCAGTTGTTGCAGTTGCTGCTGCTGTTGTGGGAGGTTTAGCGTCAGTCTCCTTCTCCTTTTCCTTCGTGCTCTCTGAGGCCGCTGGGGGATCTGTCTTTGGGGCTGTTGGAGATGCCTCGGCTACAGAGAGACAGTATGCAAAAATTGAATATTTTAATGTGTTGCCTTCCAGGAAAATGCAAAGCCAAAAGCTCTCTTTTTCATTTGTTTGCCCACATCATTTCAAATTCATACTGGCAATGAAGGCATGAAAAATTCTCTTTTTTCTAAAATACATTCAAGTTTTTTTCTGTTGGCATTTTTCATAAGCCATCTCACACTTATAAAGTTTTTTACTTGAAAAGAGAATGAAGATTGGAGAACACGATCATAAAATCAAGAAATAAATGAAGTTCATTAAATAGGCACTGGTTTGGAGTCCAAAGGAATGTTTGAAAGATAGTAAAACACACCTTTCTTTTCTGCAGGAGCAGCTGCTTTTTCATCTCTGTTGGGGAAACAAATGAGTACATCGTTTAGGCTGTAGTGTATAGCAATATACAGTGATGCAACTATACAGCTTATTGAACATGTCAGGAAGTGGTTAGTTATTTTACATGTACATTTCAAAGTTCCACTGTGATTGCTAACTTCTAATCAACTTGATTATTAAAAAGACAGACATTTCTAAGTGGAAGCAGAAGCCCATCTGTCATTCTATGATCACCATCACCATGGCAATCTACCTGCTGGATGAAGTCTTTTCTGCATTTTTATGCAGTGGAGGCATACAAATTAATAACATCTTACAATTAGTGTATATAAAACAGATAAATATGCTTGTGAATTTGTTCTCCATTAATTTAACTGTTACTCAGTGCACATCAGCCTGGCACAGAATAGCACATTAAAAATTTGATTTGTATCAAATGTATGACCAGGTCCAGCGGGAAATATGCATTAAACTTGTTAGCTGAGACTTAACTTATCACTCTGATGAAGTTTCTGATTATTGAACATCATTCTTCACTCATAAACTTGATAAAAATAAACTCACTTTTCTGGTGCAGCTTTAGGCTCCTCTTTAACCTCTGCAGTTTCCTTCTTCACCTCTTTATCATCCTTCTTTGCGTCTACAAATGAAACAAATGGAGAAGACCCTGATTAACAATTTGAAAGAAATATTTAAAATAAAACCTCCTCCTCATCTAACAAAAACATGGAATAAACTGTATTGATCACTCACCACCCTTCCAAATTCTGAAATAAAACTTGAGGTAACAAAGGTGTAATTAAAACACACCACTATATAGTCTTTGGCTAACATCTTGGTGCTATGGAGATGAGAAAAGCAGGATCTTAACCACAATCCAGGGTAGAGATGGAGACAGTAGAAAAATATAACAGGCTTTGTAATTATGCCATGTCATGTTGCTGGTGTGGATGACTTTGGGCCTTGTTCCAATATGGCACATTCATGTATGCAAGAAGTAAACAGAGATTAGTTACATTCATTTTCTGTCAATGGATACGAGCAATCCCATCAGAAAAGAAAGGAGGAAAAATTCACTGCAATGAGTAAAACTGGAATTCTTTTTGAAAAAAGTTGCAATTGGAAAGTTAATAGTGTTACTTTAGAGGGAAAAAAAAATTTGGTTCCATGAGTAGAGCGGGATCTTAATCAAAATGGAATCTTTGTCACGAATTACTGTACCTTTAAAAATCTGTCATCAAAACAACTATGAATCATAAATAAGTGTACAATTACCCATTTACAGACACTGTAAACCTCTAGCTGTATTTTTGATTGCTGATACAGTGGTTCAAAAAAAAACAAACAAACTTGGCTTACCCTTTTCCCCATCTTTCTTGTCATCAGCCTCTGTCTTTTGTCTCTTCTTTTTATGATCCCGTCTGTCTTTCCTTCCTCCATCTTCATCTTCACTATCTGAAAACTCCTCTTCACATGCTATTCTCTTGTCAGCTTGACGTACTGGAATTCAAATGTTTAATGCAACAATCAGCAACTTGTCAAAAGAAGTCTTTATAAGAAGTCATATTTGATATGACAATGTACTTCACAAGTCAACACACACTACCGCCTTAAGCAAGAAAGTCCAGAATGACTTAGCAAGCTGGGTTAAAATTCTTTAGAACAAATCACACAAATTTATTCTGTGGAACCTTGATTACTAAATACTCTAACCATTATCTTTTATTCATAAAGAGGAATTTTACATGCAGAGATTTATCTTTATTCTATCACTTTGTTATTTAGTTGAACTACGATAACAATTACACCTCAATAGGTACACTTTTTTCACCCACCAAAGGCATACACATAGTCAATGTTTTTTGAGATAAAATGTCAATACTATACTTACTGGATATTCTCTGATCTGGGTTAGCTTTTTCGTCATCCTCACTCTCATCATTCAGTGCATCTTCTGGGATTGCTGTAGAAACAATCATAAAAGAAAAATTGCTGAAAAATATTTCATTTATATTTTATAAGCATGTTATTTCCCTGACCAGGTTTATAGCCATAATAAATCTGGGAGATTCTGAGTTGTGAATGCATAAAACTGCCGCTGGACTTAAAACCTGGTGCTCACCAAACATAGGTAAATGGCTTATACAGCTCAAAACCTTCTATACACAAAATAAATCTTCTGGGGAGGAAGGCTCAGTCTCTGATCAAATTTACAAATACTGTTGGAGAGTCCTCAACAAAGCAAGTGTAATCTTCTTAAAATTGTAACTTTCCATATGCTACCATCCAAATTGCCTAGCATTCTTTGTAAGCCGTATTAACAATATTCCTAAAAATCAATAAAATTCACAGTTCATTGTTCACACATACAGATATGCTATTTTTATCAACATCAAAATTCTATCTTACAAAATTACCTTGCATCTGTACACCTGGTGCATGAGGTAACATACGTAGATTCTCAAACAGTCGAGTTCTGCAGAGAGCAAGAAAAGAAAGTTTTTACCTTTTTAAATCAAGAAACACAAACCTACTTTTGACGAGAACAAATGGATTTTGCTAAAAACTGCAATACATAACCGTATCTTGTCCTGAAATGTCAGATGCCCACATTATGTACAGCTAATGGTCCTGGAGAATCTTTACCATCTAATGCTGCATTTCACACAAAACATGTGTGCTAAAATCGACTATTAACCAATAAAAACATGAGTATTCAAATTACATACATAAAGTGTTGACCTTAAAATCAAAGAAAACACATGCAGATCCAGTGACCTCAAACCTAATGAAAAAATATTTCACTTATCTGGAGTTCTCTTTCAAGTTTTACTCATGACCTTAAATACCTAACAAATTCAGAATTATTGAATGGCACCTTGAAATTCAAGTTTGTAAGGTCCTACGGTGTTGCTCGGGAGCCACAAGGTGTAAGAAGGAAAACAGAGCTAGTCAAAGGTGTGAACTCGAAGCAGACAAGGAAAGCCACCATACTTACTTGATCTTGTCCATGTATTCTGGTGTGTTCTGGTTGGCCATGTTGGAAGGACTTATGTGAAGTTTAAAGTCTGGTCCATAGTATTCAAAGTAGTCATTGTAAGGCAGTTCTGTAACAAACATACAAATCATGAAAGAAATTGAACAAGACTATGCTGAGCATACTCTTTGTGATTCAATTTCCCTGCCATCCTCTAATGTAACTTTTCCAGCTGGGATGCAATGGATATCAGGCATTTGATCCACGGATACAATAGTAACAATCTAATTTAAGATATCACTGGCATGACTTTCTAGTTCTGGCAGGCTCAAAATCCTCGACATCACATCGGTTACAGAAATGATGAAATGTGAATTTATCAGTGAATTTCTGGATATTCTGACATACACAATCAGAGATTTGTTTTCCATTTTAGCAAGTAACCCACCCTACCTAAATTTTGAAACAACTACCAAAGAGAAAAAAAACATTTAGGGTTTTAAATACACACATGCAGAAGAAAACAACTTAATAACCCATGCATACAACTAAGAATGTCCAAACCAATTCATACTTACCATTAGCTACATCACAATTCAGAGCTATAGATGTCTCGTAAGTCCAACAACGGGCCACATTTCGGATGGTGTATCCTCCTCCTCCAAGCAGCAAAACAGGCAGATTCCATTTCTTAATGAACTCTACACATTTGCCATGACCTACATGGAAGAAATGGGACAAATCATTAAATCATCTTCTACTAGTCTGGTTATGCACTTGCATACAGTTCACATTTCACTGGTGCTTTAAGTAGCTGTAAGAGGCCAAGAGAATGGCCAATTACATTGCCAAACTCACAAACTGACTTTTTCAAGTTACATTATGAAGAAACTGCACTGCATCTGAATGAATGAGATGAACTCGTCTTCCATTGTACAAAATCAGTAAAGGCAGAATATGTGCCTAGCTTAAATATTCCCGCAAAGCAAGAATGTAAGAATTCTCAGGCCAAAACTTTCTACAACAGTGTGTAACTTTCTACAAATCAATACTTCTGAGAATAAAAACAAAAAAAATTGATGACATGCATCTGAACTCTACCTTTCAGTGTGAGGTTGAAGCAACCAAGTCTATCTCCTGAAAGAGAATCAGCTCCACACTGCAGAACAATGGCACTGGGTTGATACATCTCCATCACTCGAGTGATCACCTGCAACACAAAGAGACTCATTAAAACAATACATTACTTTCATGTGTATAAGATTTTCATAGATTGGGCATTTCCAATTTTCAATCTGTGTAATCACTGTATTTCCAATGACTATAGCTTCAATGCCTAAAATGTCCATCCAAACACAGAAATACTGTTGCATTATAGCAATATAAAAAATCATTTATCTGTGCAACATCAGGCAAAAATTAGGAACTGGCCAGTCCCATGGGATATGAGAGTCACACACACACATACATCATGGAACTGACCATGTATACTGTCACTATTAAATACTGTCAAAAAACTGTTTTCATATGAGCTATACTGCTGTAAAAATGAAGAACCTAGTATCTACGTATCTGGGTCAAATGGACATTTTTATATCGTTAAAATCGTTGGAAAATTTTGCGTCTGATAATCTTAGTTTGGCACTGATACCTCGTTATTAAAGGCGTCTATAGTAAAAATTGTATATACTTTTTGACCTAATTGGAAATCGAATCCCAATATTTTAATTAAAAACACAGTATGGCAATTGTCTTTATTTGACTTGATAAGTCTTATTTCTTAGGTCAAAATAGAAAAATTAAGAAAGTGTGTGCCAGTGAAAAAATGGTAACGATGCGACTATTCTATCAACGGTTATTAAAAGAAACAGTTTTTTGTCATTTGTAGCAAAACATGAAAATGGTAGATACTAGGTTCTTCATTTTAACGGCAGTATAGTAGGGTGCATGTATTTAAAAACTGAAGATTTTGTGATTCAGCTTATAAATCTGACCAAAACAGACACATCAAAAACTGCACTAACTGGCTTGAAAATGCTTTCATAAGATTCATCGTCTATTCCATCTCTGAGTGGAAAGTTGACTGCATAGTACTTCCCTTTGCCAGCGCCAATGTCCTGTAGGTAGACAAAAAGTCATACAAAAATAGCTACTTGAGAAAAACTTCTGAAAACATGTCCCACACAGTTTAAAGTTGTTATTAACAGAACTATTATGGCCTCCTCCTCTCATAAAATATCTTGAAGAGTTAGAAGTTCACCTATGAAAGGCTTAAGTATCTAAAACACGTCTGATAAAGGTTCTGTGAGTAGTGAAAGCATATTCCTGATCTATGCCAGTCAAACCAATCCACAACGATAACACTTGCCACTGACACCAGGCTTAATACTTGACTAATATGAGCGCAGTATGATCTGAGGAAGTTTAACCAGCAAAAATCAATAATTATTTTATCTTTCTGAACTCACCCTGAGATCTCCAGTACCAGGGAAGTATTCCCCATATTTGTGGAATGAGACAGTCATGACTCTGTCTGTGGTGTAGAAAGCTTCCTCCACTCCATCTCCATGATGAATGTCAATATCCACATACAGAACTCTCTGATGATACCTAATATAGGAAAAAAGACAAATGAACACAACTGAATAATTCATCCAGATTACAGTCGAGAAGGTAATAATGAAACAACAAAATATCCAGAGATGGTCGTACAGGGATAAACATGACAAAGAATGTACAGGTAGAGAAGGGCTTTTCAGAAGGGAACTGTATGAGATGCAGAGCAAAATTTGCTCTTTTATTTTCTTTTTCCTTTCCTGCTCTCAGAATACACACAAATTTCATATATCATCTTAATCACAACTACAGCTCTGAAAAAGGATATAAATTCATTTTCACCGCAAAATTTTTTTCTGCTGCTGCACTTACTGTATCTCATATATGACATTTCCTAAAAAGCCAAATTTTCATTTATACACTTGAAAATGAGCACATTAAATCTAATACAACAACTGTTACTACATTCTTCTCCTACCCAATTTTTTTTTTTTAAAAAAAAGGAAAAAAAAATTCAAAATGTACATATATCATCAGTTTTACTCACTTCAGAAGTTCCAGTATACCCAGCACAATGTCATTTACGTAGCAAAAGCCAGATGCCTCCGACTTCTTGGCATGGTGAAGCCCACCTGCCCAATTGATAGCAATATCTGCTGCCTGTTTGTTCAGCTTTACAGAGCCAGCTAAAGAAAAAAACAAGTATACGATGTAAGGGCTATTACAGACTAAGCATCATTTTCTACAT
This sequence comes from Ellobium chinense, assembly GCA_033807755.1. Lineage (NCBI taxonomy): Eukaryota > Metazoa > Mollusca > Gastropoda > Ellobiida > Ellobiidae > Ellobium > Ellobium chinense. Next base: position 390,541 of record JAWQUT010000014.1, on the reverse strand, counting down.
AGTAGAAAACTGCATAATTCTTGCCCCCTTCCACATATCTAAAGTTAATGGATGAAGTAAGCATGTGCATCAGTGCCTCTTTAATCTGTCAGCCCCTATGTTTAGACCAACTTTCCCTCCCCCTCTACTTATGCCTTGGCTTAACCATATTTCAAGAATTCAACATTTAGGTAAATTACTTTCAAGCAGGGCTTCCTCATACCCAAAATATTCTTACTTGAGAATAATCAAGCACACAAAAGGAGCTACAATGTCAAGAATTTATTAATTAATGGCTGAAGTACCAATGCAGTATCAATAACTGTGAACTCACCCACAGATCCACCAGTGGATAGCTGACAGAACTCATACATCCCATCAAAAACAGGGCAGTCCTCTCCTACATTGACTGGAATACCAGACATCCACAGTAAGTGCCAGTTAAAGCATGACAATAAAATAGTCTTCATCGTCTTGTCAGCTACTATAAACTTCAATTTTTATGTGACCTTTTAATAGGCTAGATAAATACCAAACACCATGACTGTGACTATCCTAATTCACTGAATTCACTCAATGATAAGTCCTATTACCACACATGGTACAAAATACAATTACAAATAACATACAGTCAAATCCCTTTTAATCGCAACACTTTGGGAGCATAGAAAAAGTTGCAATTATCCAGACTGCAATAAATCAGAGCAGGCTGTATCACTATCAACATACAACCAACCCTATGAACAACTTTTACATTAACTTAGTAATAACTGCAACTTAGAACTTAGACAAAGGCAGAACTGTCTAACTTTCCAGATATAATAAACTTACATCTCTGCATCTGTTTATTGTATTCTGCCATATTGTCAGGTCGAATACTGCGCAAAAACTTGATGTAGTCATCACTGTGGAACTTTGTCATCTCTTCAGCAGTGGCTTTGTGGGGTCTCTGGTAAAACAAATGAATGAATTTTAACTGAAATTGTTACTGATAAATTGTTAATCACAGCTGCTATTTCAAAGTGTGCAGATTTCCTCAACTAAATCCAGAAAGAAGACTGAGAATACATTTTCAAAGTTTCACTTAATTTCCTGATAACTGGCACTTGGTAAACAAAATAACCATGATTTTCATCATAGGCAGCTACAAAGAGAAGTCTGAAAATTCCTGGATTGATCTAATAGTTACTGATTAACAACTTTAAGTTTTAAGTCTTAATTCAGTAACATTAATTCCAATGCCTAAGAATTTTTTTTATGCATTTCTACACGTAAAACCTATAGGTCATAAACCTATTAAATCTAGAAGGAGATGGTGTCTAAATTGCTCCTTAAACACTTCCGACGCATGTAACACTATGTGAAACAAATGAAAATGTCTTGAAACTGAATTAAGACATTTTCATGGTGTGAACTTCATGAAATTTATCTATGGGCAATCATGTTAAAGTATGCCAAGGATTTACTAGTAATAACGAAGAATAATGGTCTTGCTATCAATGTATTCAACACAAAATAAAACGAGTGAATTGAATTCCAGCAGATAACATACATAGATTTCCATCTTGCGGTACAGTCCATAGTTCAGGATGAGGTTGTGTGTCATCCTTATGCGATGCGGCTTCATGGGATGGCCCTGTCCATAATAGTAGTTGCCAATGTCTCCTGTTGGAAAAATATTAAAGATAAGTGACTTATTTTGCCCCAAATTATCTAAGAAAAAATGTTTAAAGATCAGTCCATCAAAGGGGTATGAAAATAATGGCCCTTTCTCCTTCCTTTAAAAACTACTTGCAACTGACGCCCATTTTTCACTTATATAACGGGACCATCGCCTCCTCACCTACGATCAACACATAAAAGTATTAGTAGTCAGGACAAACGGGTCTGAAAAGTATTAGCAGGATATTGTCTCCAGGTTCACCAGAGGATAAAAGGTGTATCTTTACAGCATGACATTTCTGATCATGATCAATGCATGGTGGAGCTATTCAAATTCAGCAAATGAGTTTCTTAACAAACTGCAAATTTAACAATATAAACATACTCAATTTTTTCTTCGTATGTGTGAAATATTTCCAAGGAAAGACTGCATTTTCCACATTTATCATCCTTAAAAGGGATTATACTGCCTCATAACAATTATCCCTCAAAATGTTTGTGACAGCATACTGCTTCTGAATTCACTTGCAGCCTTGCCACTTTCCCTTTCATCTCCAAAGTGTAGACTCTAAAATTGTGTGGCAAAGGATCTTCAGATGCACTGAGTGAGATGCCGTTAGAATTGTGCTGTAAACCACTCTGCTCTAGCCGCTGAGTCTAGGCTAAACACTCTTGTTGTAACAGGCTTTGCTGCCTGCGTAACCAAGCGTGTGCTTGACTGTCTCAGGTCATTACGCAAAAGATAACCCTGCTCTATACAATGATAAAAGATACTCATTCTAACTATGGCTGTGCAGAGAAGAAGTAATGGTAGCAGTATTGACTTTACCTAGACTAGGCACAGCAAGGCTAGACAGTTTACGAAAGTTCTCCAGGAAATGGCAGCCTATGAGATGTAGTAACAGCTGATTCTTGTGCCTGGGTGGGGGTGTTTGGGGAAGAGAAGCACCAACTCCCGATCACTCAAGTCTCCATATTGCATCATAAGCTACAAGCGCGTCATAACAGAACAATGCGTTTTCTTTACAAAGTATATTCATAGGCACTACAATCTACAGATAATTCTCAAAGAGAAAAAGTACAGAAAAACGGAAAATTATTTTTGAAGTGCGTGTCTACCTTTTAGACACATAGACATGCCTCTATCTCTTACTTTAAAAAAAGACTCTTAACTTTAGTCACTTTAGAAGGGAGCTTTGGTGTGAGTGCACTTGTAAGGCTCTTTTTGAGAATCCCCTTTGTTCTTTGCTCTTACTCTTAATCATGTATAATGTATCACATTTCCTGTGCTGGAGTTAACAGTCAATACAGACTTGTAATGATGAGCACAGTCTTTGGACACAGCAAACGAGGGAGTAGGTTTGCCACACTGAAAATACAAGCTTGACTTCAGTTGTCACTAGGTCTATCTAGAGTCTAGTCAGCTGTTATTTAGAGTCTAAGTTAGAGCTAACAGTTTATGTGTTAGGTATAAAATGACACCTTTAGCTTTAGTCATATAAAATCATAATCACTGTAAAATTTGTAACTTTAGTAAATAAGTTGTCATGGTAAGCCCCATGCATGGTCATGACCACGGCATGGATTTAGCAAGACTGAAAACCAGGAGTGGGAGGCCATTCATTCTTTCTTTGTAATCTCTGTAACTGTGCCCACTGATCAACAGACACATCAATCAGTATCAGTCCCTATCCCACACTACTCAAGAAAATTTGAATGAGCAAGTCAATGCAAACAAATTCATGAAACATGCCTGGTTGAGTAAATCAAGCCAAGCAAAACTCATGGAACCAAATTACGCCTCTGATCACACACTTCCTCTAACACTGGCTTGAAAAATGCAAACCAATTACCACATGAAGATGGTATTCCATACTTTTCAAATCCAGGTTGTTTGTAGTTTCAGGCTGAAATCTTATAAATTGTAGACACTTCCAGTTTCAAAAGGTCAAATTATATGCGAAAACTATCATTAACAATGAACTAAAATCAGTGAATATAAGTATCACACGCTTTGGGGTCTTGATTGCAAAGCGTTGATCTCGCATGAAGATGGTATTCCATACTTTTCCGTTTGATTTGCTTGGTTTTCCCTTGAGCTTGTTCGCCACGCCAACTTATAAAAATATGAAAATAATCGCAAAACGGCTATAAATGTTGCAAAAGCTCCTCTCAAAATTGCGAAATTCATTATAAATGTCAGATGAAAAGCTTCAAACTTAAAGTAAGCTTCCAAAGACTTTGCAAACGCAACGAAGAACAATGGTCAATTTCGGACACAAGAAAAGTGCGGGCGAAGGGGCATGCTGCTACACTCGCTCACTGAGGAAACAAAACGGGGCAAACTTCTAACAAATCTAATGCAACAGAAAATCTAAAAAACTCTTACCATCATAATAGTAGCAAATCTTCCTTTTTGGTGGCAGTGTTGCCATAGTTTGAGTTTATTTCGCTACCGACAGCAGAGAGAAAAACCACACACCGAAAGGTTTACAGATTTTGTGACGCGATGAAATAGTAGCGCCACCTCGTGGGGAAACACCAAATTTATTACTTCCCTTGTTAACTTTATGGTCAGTGAGCATGCGCACGAGTACAATTTGGCAAGCTATCTTTGGCCAGGAAACAGAAACGTTTTTAGGTACACGTAGGCCCATATCAGGCCAAAAAGAGCGTCCTTCAAACACGACGCACATATCCACGAACAGTGAAACGCACATTATGAACAGTGGCAAATACTAATGAGAACAAATTAATGTGCTGGTTGTGCACAGTGGATGCTGAAAATGGGGAGGGAAGGGAGAAAGACATTCAGACCAATCGTCCAGCGGTTATATTGTCTATATTAAAATTTGCTTTTTTCTCAGTATAAAAACACTACGCCAACATTTCATCATCATAATGCTCTCACCGATCACCTGTCTGAAAAGTCGCATCAACTCCCAAGAAGATTTAAACCATAACGATTAGATCAGAATCAGTCACTAGGACATGTACAGGGATCTTTTTTGCAAATTATTATAGGTTAAATAAACCTAACTTACCCTGACATTCCCCATGCCAATAGAGAAGGAAGGAGGGTGCACACTAGTAAACAATTATGCCTGTATATTTTTTTTCTTCTTCTTTTTCCTCTTCCTACTCTTCATCTTTATCTTCTTCTTCTTTGTACTGTTATTTTTATTATTACTACTACTATTACTGTGTTGTTGTTGTTGTTGTTGCTGTTGTTGTTATTGGATCTGTAGAGTTTGATCTGCCCCCAGGACGCTAATGAATTCTCTAAGGTCACCCAGTCCTATATTGCTGTTTTGATTACTTTGTTTGATGTTACAAGACCAGTGCAATTATGGGTACAATGCGTTCCTAAACACACCTTCCATTTTGAATTGATGCAGACCGGGAGAGCTCTACTTGGCCTTGCCCACCTATGCCAACAACAACAAAACAACAATAACAACAACAAAAATGCCTTTAATAACATAGATCTAATTTCAGCAAAATTAAGTAAATCGACCACAGTCTATACTTTCTCTTACGTTCAGTATCTGCTTTGAATGCTGCTTTGAGATCGTTCGGAAATCTCTAAATAATGCGCCTGCTGTTGGGACAGTAAATATCGCCATAAAACCAGCCATTCAGTTTCCCCTTCATTTCCCGGGATTTAACTTTGAGCAAGAGTAAGAGAGGGGGAAACGGGGAAGGCTAATACTGTATATAATATGCGCCTTTTTGTTTATGAAATCTGAAATCGAAGTGTGTTTACAGGCCTGACCCTGAAGTACACAAATTTCCACGATTTCACAATAATGAGCGAATAAGGAAAACATATTACATTGCAGATTAGATCACTTGAATCTGCTCACTTTTTGATAAATCTATCCTTTTACTTGCATTTATGGATAACAGAATGTGGAGTGAAATTCCTTATAGATGTACATTTACATGTTACTACTGTAGTAGAAATTATGCACCTCACTCATATGAAATTCGTTTAAGTCGGTTGTTGAAAGAGCCTATTATCCACTGCCCATTATCAGGTCCTACCAAAGAGGTTATAATACTACTTTTCAGCAGTATATTCTTGGGTCCTAGTGCACAAAGGTGTTGTTGTTTTTTTTTAATTTGGAGATTCTTTCCTGACTCATTCAATGTTTTTCATTAGTTATCCATTAGTGGTATTTGATGGAACTATGCATTTCTGTGGTGCCATCAAAACAAATACATGTATTTTTCTCAGTGCATTTTATTAGATGGAGTACCTAAGATTTTGTTATTGCTATAGCCTTCTGGTTTACCTGGTGTTGAAAAAAAAACAATACAGACTACATTATGATAACATCATTACATGTATGAAATTTCATTACTGCGTTAAACTATCACTTATTGCGTTAAACTATTTCCACCCAATGTGAATGGTATTTTTATGTGTAGCAGAGATACACAAATACACATATAGGCCTCAGTGGTACGAGAATAGCATCAATATTAAAGATAACATGGGGAAAGCTTGAGGATGACACCAACAAAACTCATGTTCATGATCATAATTTTTGACAATGCTTATACTGTACTCGCTTCTATTAACTTTTGCAAATGCCATACATGCACATTAGAGCATTCTGCCTTCAACTCCTCTACCTAGCTTGCATGACTTTTAAGATACATCTCACCATAAATACCATGTTCTCCCCTTTCTTCCTCGCCTCCCCCTCTACCCTCCCCGCCTTCACAAACATCCATCTTCACAACTCACTACTGAAATATTAATAACAGAAGCCAAACAAATCAATAACAATAAGTAAAGTTTATTCAGTTGGAAAAATACAATGGCACTGTAAATCAGTAACATCTATCGCACGTCTACAAAAAAGTGATAATAACTTTGGATTTACTATATAACTCACACGCTCAAGCTGTCTACATTCACTCTTACCTGAATTCACAGATTCACACACATCCATATTTTGCTTTTCTCTGGTTCACTCCTATGCTTCTCTTTCATTCATCCTTCATCCTTCTCACAAAAGAACTTGCCAACAGTCTCACATGAGATGACAGTATTACGGTTATACAAGAAAAAGAATAGGCTAACAAATCAAATACAGTGTACATAGTAAAGGTTAAAAAGCTAACAGAAGTAAAGTACCCAAGAAAATAGAAATCACTCTCTCTATCTCCGTCATGTTCCTCAGTCCCTCCTCTATTCTCCCCTCCCCCCCC
>JAWQUT010000014.1:355203-362081 GCA_033807755.1 Ellobium chinense | reverse complement strand
TTTCCATCTTTTTCCTTCCCTGTTCCCTCCCACCCTCCTCCCTTCCTCATGCTCTGATCAATCTAAACTGTTTCGTTGAAAATACACACCTGATGTCTGACGAAAACTATTGGTCCCCTGCTTATTTTGAGACGTATTTCATGACGCGTTCATTCTTTGTTAATGTAGAAAACAAATACTCATAACATTCACTAGCTAAGACCATTGTGATTTCAACAATGCCCCATTATATACAGTATCCCCTCTTCTCTCTAGAAATCTTCCATTCTCTCTCACTCGAAGGAATTGAACAACAAGGGGTACTCTTGAGATTCTCTTAAGAAGACCTTCTACTTACTGTTCGGGACGGTTTAATTAATGATCCGGCTACATTTCACACTAAGAGCTTATTTTGCATTATCATTGCTAGTTGAGTACTACACACTTACTACGTTCCTAGGCATCGGCTGCCCCACATTTTAAGATGCCTTCTCTGGCACGATTAAATACTGCTATTGACTGAATAGAATTGACTACAAAGTAATTTGTATTAGCATGAAATAAAGATTGTCCGAACTGGTAACCATATTTACAAATTGACTTTACACAGCTACTGGTGACGTCATGTTCTAAATCTTGGAACAATGACAGTTTCATACATGTTAAAAAAAAAAATCACGAGTTCCTGACTCACACAAAAAAATCATTTATATTTGTAAATTTTAAGCCCTTTAGTTCAAGTTGATGTGTTACATCCGAAAAAAAACAAAACAACGCTTTGCAAAAAAAAAAACAACAACGCAGTAAGGTAGGGTTACCTGAAGTAAATTGGTGAATAGGCAGTGTCAATATCCAGGGATTCTCAAACTGTGCTTGATTAAGGGTTGAGGTTTCTGGTGATCGTCCGGTTCAGAGTTTTCCATGTCTCTCGGTCTCACCTCTTCCCTTCGTTCGTATCGTTAGTGCTGAGAAGAAACTTACTGATTTACAATCCCCTCTGAACATGTTTAAACAGGCATATAAAGTGAGCGGTCGGTAATTTGCTATTACAGAACTCCTGCTGGTCCAGTAGAGTCTTGACGTGTTACACCACTGCACTGTATCTGAGAGCTTGACCCTCCTCCTCCTCCTCCTCCTCTTCACTCCACCTCAGCTTAGCAAACACCTTTTTTTTATCATCTTAACCGCTTAGGCCCATGCCAAATGACACCATTTGCCATCCATAGAAAAACCCGCCATGTGTGACAGTATGCACGTTTTTTGTGGAGAGTCAGAGTAATTAAATTTAATATTATGCAGTGCAGTTTTCACACGCAAAACATTTTAAAGCATGTTTTCACATGGCTTAAGGAACTGAATTTACTGGTGTACACTCTCATATAATTATTATTCCCTGGTAGTCTAGTAGTAATAGAAATACACTTAACTCTCGCAGGCTATTGTACGTGAGAATGAAATGTTCAATGCTTGTGGATCTGATAGTGACAGGAAAGGGCTCGTCTAGCTGTCAGCCTTCTGTGCAGCCATGTTTTTTGTGGTTGTTTTTTCTCTCTTTAACACCGTGTTGCAGCGTAGTTGAAATCGATAAATGGGATGATTGCTTGAGCTTATTTACCTTTTAAAGAAGATTCAGTGTGAACATAATGATTAAAAGGCCAGCCTGGTGTCATGGGAAATTAGATATACATATATTTAGGCTAGTTACTGGAGGATATATATAAAAAAAATTAGGTTATTTTGCCCATTAGAGCATGGGGATTTAGTTTTCAATGGAAAGCAACACTAGTTTTTTTGGTTTTTTTTCAAGTCTCGACAGAAAGTATACGGTATACGGTATATACTTATTTTATTGTAGACTGCAAAGAAAAACCGTACATGCTATGTTTCGAATATTAAGAAACTGTCTTTTTCTCCAGTGACATATTAATAAGAACGTTTTTTTTTTGTTTGTTTTCAGAGGAATGGGGTGGGGGAGGGGGTGAGGTGCATGCCCAGATTCCCATTCTTCGTTTTTTTTTTTTAACAACAACAATAACAACGACCAAAAAAAATTGACAAGCAAACAAGAAAATATAGTAGCAAGGGTTAACTGTTTTGTGTCAAATAGAGAGGGAGTTGGATACAGAAGTATTACAACAAGTCATAATGACTCATACTCATAATCATCATACGGTACTGTAGATCTTTAGATAGTATCAATTTAATTCAAATCTTTGTCTAATAATATAATTATATAAAATGCACTGTCCTCAGGGGATACGTGTTGCTTTGTTTATATTTACATCCGCCATTGTCATTGTCATTGTCATTTGTTTATGCTGTTGTTTATTGTTTCATATTTTGTAATACTTTTTGGATGCTCATAATATGTCGTGTCGTTATGAGCTAGACTATTAAACTTTCTTGAAACTTGAAACTTCGTGGGAGGGCGGAGAAGGTCACACTACAGAATAGGCATTGCTGAGATCAGGCTAGGGTTCAGGAATACAAAGCATCCCATATGCCAGCCCTCTAAGATTATGCCTTCTATAAAGAATATATTCTGAGAGGCAGACCGGTCTAACCCACAAAATTTAAAAAAAAAAAAAANAGGGGGGAGGGGGGAGACACATCACCCATCGACATCTTTTACACTGGAAACTCTACGACAAATAGATACCCGAGAAGCAGACCGGTTTAACCCCTGTTCTGTTTTTTTTTTTTAATTCTGAAGTGCCCAAAACTTTAAATGTGATTTTCTGGAAAGTGAAAGTTTGGGTTAGATCAATTTGCATCTCAGATATCCTCTTCTTCTTCTTCTTCTTCTTCTTCTTCTTCTTCTTCTTCTTCTTCTTCTTCTTCGCTTCCTCACCCCTCCCTCTACATACAAAGTATTACTGGCCTTGAGAACCAGAAGTTGCAGTGAGATAGGGTAGATCATGTGTTAGCACAGTCAACAACCCTGGCATTGACATCGTGGTCCGTTACCTGAATGTGAGTTTCCGCGGCTGATCGTTACACTGAACGAAAAGTAACACAGTTAACTCCGATTAGTTACAATACACATAACTGAAACTTTCGCGTATTGGCAATCTTTTTCAGACAAAGACAACAAAATATTATGGTTTAAAACTTTTCTATGTAATAGCCACTGCTATTCGCACCTCTTCTTAACCACAACGTTTGTAGTGATGATACAAAGCTGCGGTCCAATCGAGTCGACTGTACATGATTTTGCTGTCCCCGCACATACCTAAGATGACAAGTCAAGACTGATGACTTTACACTGACCGCATCAGTCTGACACTCCACCAATATACTTGTGTACTAAATATTATTATGCTTAACTAGTAAGCACATGCCTCCCCCCATTCTTTAAAAGGACCGTGGATGACTAAAGTGCAGCTAATAGATTCATGTTTTTCCAGCAACGATGATGACAAATTAAATTCCTAGCATGGGTGACTAATGGGCAGCTTATAAATTCATGCTTTATGCAGCACTGATGATGACAAATTAAACTCCTAGCGATGCAGCTGTCCCATATCGGGAACAAAGTCTAAAAAAAAATAAAAAAATGACGACTTTCTCGTTCATTTTCTTCATAAACATCGCTATCGCTGCTATACGCACACTCTGTGGCATAAAAGAGCCAAAAAATTTGCGGAAAAACTCCTCATTTAGATGCAGAAGGTAAATCAAGATAATACAGCTGAAGAACGGCTTTAAAAAATACGATAAGACATAAGTACTCTGAACAAAAACAACAAAAATAGATATGATTGGGTATAGAGAACATCCCCAGGATATGTACAGCTATTTTTGAGATCAGTGGGCTGAACGTTTCATCTCCACCAGCTTTAGATTTTTATGATGAATGAGATGTGCAGGTGTTTTCACGTCGCATGGGAACGAAAGGAGAAGAGGGAAAGTAGACTATAGTAGTATCGTAATGTGGTGTAGCTGAGTGTTTGAAAGGGTTCGGCAATAAGCTGTCGAATGTTGTGCTCGTTTTTCTTTTTTGTTTTCGTTGTTATTGTTTTGTATGATCGGGCAATGTTATAACACCGGTTACCGGTACTGGAAACTTCATAAGATTATTGCTGTTGTTGTTCATGTTAGAAAATCAAACCTTCATGAACCTGCAGGCTTGAACTTGAAGGAGAGGACAGTTAAGGGGAAAAGGGAAGTCTGGAGCTAGACAGGGCGCACTCAGTGAGCTAAGGAAAGACGTGCAAAAGAAAGTGTGTAATACTGTATCATCAGAAGTTCGAAATAGCAAGCAAGCGCTGTGAAATCTAAGGGACAATACTGCGATTAATCTGGTGTGGCTCCCTCGAAATTTAGGGTTATTCCCCTTAGAACAGTGGGTCGTCGTTTCATTGGCTGTGGCAAAAGCCTCATTGAATCAAGATCAAGACGTAAACTAGCCATAACTGAGAATTTCTGAAGACTGTTGCATAAGAGGGCAGGAAGTAATGGAAATTTGATTTAATCCTTACGTTGCTATAAGCATTGGTTTATGTGAAAACTTAAGAAATGAGGAACTGATTGGGTGAAGAAGTATGTACAGTACTAGTAATTGAATAAAAAAAAAGTTTACCATTTGTTACACAGGTGAAACGGCATTGCATCTGCACGTTTCTTATGTATCTAGTCCATATGAGACACACATGCTATCCTTGAGCTAACAGACTACACCTGTACTACAGAGGTTCCTTATATGACGTCTATTTTAAGACTTTCATGGACGTAGCCCGTAGATCATATAATTTGCATGAGCTAGGAGTACACAAAATGTCGACAAATGCAAACCACAGGTGTGGACTGTCGTAACACCTTGAATTTGAAGGAAAAGATGCCACCATTTTTTGCTTCGTAACCATCAGTGTTCGGTGGACAAAAAAAAAATAATTAGTAAACACAAACAGTAACAACATTAAAACCAAGAGAGGAAAAGCGAGTGTTGTGTTCGCTGCGCTTATCTCAAACACAGGTCGCCTTGTTGTAGAGGTGGACATATTCGAAAACAAAATTCGTGTTCATCGAATCTTTGAGCCAATATTCGGATAACACAAATCCAATGTTTCAGATTGTGTTCTAACACACAAAAGAGCACTATTTTAGGTCACAAATCTTAGGTTTTCACTAGCTGTCTCGTATCTTGAGTTGGAAAAGCTAGATTCGGGTTCATATTCGTGTTCGACGAATCTGAGTGTAAACGAATTCGGATACATGAATCTGCAAATCTTGAACTTTCGCCCATCCCTACCCTGGTGATGAGCCACTGCGGTTAACTCCTCCTTCGCCAACTCTCAACAAGAGCGGAAAAACTGTAAACTGAAACAGCCTAAAACATTAACATTAACCCGTGCGTGAGTAAAAATTTTTGTGGTATAACAGACATCTACGTTTTTATGCAGGCTGTCAGCACCCATTAATATAAACATTAACTTTACGAGACTCGCCCACAAGTGCACGTGTGCACGTGTACATACTCTTTTCTTCAACCCTGAAAGTTTTAATAACCGCCATACTTTTCATTTCCATTTCCTCAAAAACGTCATACCCAAACCGCTTTCTAGAATGCACAAAATCCTTCAGGGAAGACACACATAGCATCATCTATAATTTAAACACTCCTTTCTCCATAGGGCTTATCAGAGTCCATCAAGTGAGACATTAAGATTATGTTTTCTGCAGAAAGTCGACCTGAGAGGAAGCATGCAGTGAAACAAAACACAATGTAAGATTTAATGAGAGGGGGGAAGAAAGAGAGAGAGAGAAAGAGAGAGAGACAGAGAGACAGAGACAGAGACAGAGAGAGAGAGGAGAGAAGTGAGAAAGAAAAAGAGACGGCGAGAGAGAGACAGCGAGAGAGAGAAGAGAGAGAAAGCGAGAGAGAGAGAGAGATAGAGAGAGAGAGAGAGAGAGAGGAATGTTGAATATCTAATGGAACTCTTTTTTTTTTTTGTATTACCCCCCATGATTGGAAACTAGTAAACAGTATATAGCGGCTATTCAACTCAAAAATGACTTGCCCTCAACGGTAAAGATCTAGCAATAAGAGCATAAAAATAGTGCATAATTGGTTGCAAGTTAGTAAATAAAGTTACAAAACTAACTTCATGCGAATTTGACTGTGATGGCAGGAATACTTGCATGCAGGATGAAATTAACTCTTTTTACTACCGGGGTACGTTCAAAATTCTTATCAGACTTTTACTGCATTGTGATATCACCATCACTGTAATCAAGATGCAGTCTGCAAAATATCCGAATGAGTCAGAAAGAAGATAGGTGCCTATCGTCAATGGCTGTTGTAAAACATATTTTGTTTTCATTTTTTAAACAGGTCAGACAAAGTCTATTATATTACTTTATTAGCAGCTTAGCGTAAGAAATTTATCTAGGCACCCAGGATTAACAGAACCCAGTTACATTTAGCAGCATTACAACATGTGAGTACACTACATTTAAAGAAGAATTTTATGCGATATATTCTATTTAGCTCTGCCAGTAAAGCAGAGTAGAAGCAGAGAAATGCTGGTAGAAAGCGCGAGTGAGAGCAGGTTGTGCAGTAAAGACAAAGTGTCTACCATAGATACTTAAATTGCGTTCATGGGTTTTTCATGAAAATGCATCACGTAATGGGTTAAATCTGTCCGATTCTGTGGACACTAACAAACATTGTTAAAAAGAGTTTCAGTTTCCCCGGTTGAGCAGTATATATTGGAATATTATACCATTATGCTACGCCTCTGTTTCATCGTCACAACTCTGCGAAACAAAGGGCTTCTTGCTGTAAACAATATTTTTGCGCAGCAGACTGAATAGCCTGGCCTCAGGGGAAGGTCTTTGAATAATATGAAGTGGAAGAAGAGATGGTGTTAGATCCCACTTCATATTACCCTAAACTT
>JAWQUT010000014.1:345203-350203 GCA_033807755.1 Ellobium chinense | reverse complement strand
GATGTCTTATCTGCGGCATCAGCCGCACATTACTGGAAACCAAGAAAGACAACAAAAAGAGTAGACTAATGAGAAAAGGTCGCGAAACAGATGCAGAAACTACAACAACAACAACAACAACAACAACAACAACAACAACAACAACAACAACAACAACAGAAACAGCAACAAACAACAACAACAACAACAAAAGCTCGGCGGTATAGACCTATATTATCATCAGTGTCAAAAAGGAACAGAGCAAAGTAAGTGAAGGACCGGAGAGCAAAGATAACAGACGCTATACAGACACCACCACATACAGTGCGGGCCAAATTTTTTTTGTCACTAAATTCAATGCCCAACAAACTCCAGGAGTTGAAATGGAAATGGGATGAAATTTTACCCACATCAATAGACAGAAATCATCTAGATCTATATATATTTGTTGCAAATTTCATGGATCTTGGCGTTATAATTTGACAAAGTTAAAAAAAAAAGAAGGGAACCACGATGCTGCACCGCAGTCGATCAGCAATGATTTTGTTAGTGTTTCAATTGTTTTGCCTAGTTCGTGTAAATGAGTTTTCCAGGAAAGAAAAAAAAATGTATTCGACAATACTAGCCAATCTCAAGCTCTGGCGTTGTTTTTTTTTTAACCAAGGACTTTGTGACTTCCCTTATCTGTGACGCTTGATGCATATGATTATTATGATGAGTTGTAGAGAGCCCAAATGTAACCCAATTTGCAAATTGCCTATCTCTCTCCCTATTACTGTGACGATTATGTATTCACATATGATCTGTACGGTTCGATGTTTGTATTACGAATGAGATATATAGCATTATAATAAAATTATGGCACTGCTAACTAGTTATTCTCCAGATAAACAAAAGTCCTATTTTCTTTTTTAAAAATTATTTTTGGTGTTTACCATCACACTCATCTTGCCCCACCTACCTCTGCCACTACAACATGGCCACCAACAGCAGTTTTACGACGACAACCACCACCACGTCATCTTCACCAAGACGGGCAAATAATTATACAAACTTTCTTGACAGGCTGCCTAAAGACGGTAAGGTGCCAGCCGCCTGAAATTTCACATATTATGCCAAACCTGGAAATCATTAGTCTACATGTTCAAAAATAGTTAGATGGATTTAGAGGATGGATATTTCCTCAATCACTTTATTCTCCAAATAGCCGACCGGATTCAACCTCTTCGCTGTGTCATGTTTTTCAAGTTCTAATGTCATCAAATTACCCCGAGGTTATTAGTCTCTAAGACTGTTTGTTTGAGTTAGTCTAGGGTTTTACGACGTTTCAGCAGGAATCTTAACTTGTAACAAAAAAAATCGGACTGTCAGAGTCAGCAACAGCAGAGTATAAAGTCTATCTTCTTTTAAATAATCGTAATAAAAATCACCACAAAAGAGGTGAAATTCAGTCCTGAATTTGTAAAACAAAAAAAAATATATATATTGCAGGCAGTCTTCCCAAGGGCTTCTGGATTTGGGCTTCTGGATTTCATTTGTGCGAGCCTGTGGGCTGTTAAAGAAGGCCAAATGCATAACCCCTCAAAATCGGAATTAAAATTGTGAAAAATTCAAATGAAGGATCCCCATTATAAACAGTATATTATATTTGAGCACATACTAGACCTGCGGACTTGCCTTGGCCGTCTTGGAACGCTTTTGTGGTTGGCAGTGAAATTTAAAAAAAATGTGACTTCCAAATGAAGATGACGGTGGTTGTGGTTGTCGTAAAACTGCTGTTGGTGGCTATGTTATAGTAGCAGAGGTAGTTGGGGCAAAATGAGTGTGGTGGTAACCCCCCCCCNACAGCAAAAAAAAAAAAAAAAAAAAATGAAAATAGGACTTTTGTTTACCTGGAGGAAAACTAGTTAGCAGTGCCATACTATAATGCTATATATCTCATTCGTAATACAAACATTGAACCGAGTCACACATCATTTTTAAAAAAATGACTCAAAGAGGTTGTTTTTTTCAATTTGGCCCCTGAAACCTAGCATCCCTGTAATATTAGCTTATTACATAGGAAATAAGACACGGGAATGGGACTTCCGGGACGTGCATGTACATCTAGGCGCTGCTCGGACGAAAGAATTAGGACGTACATATATATATCATACACGGCAAAGGGGTTAATTCAGACTCGATTCTGCTGAAAGGACGGGATAATTATTTTGTTATCTAACATAGCAGCCCGGTGTAAAACTTCAAGGAATTCAGACTTGGCACAACTCTTGTACATATACTTTATTAACTTCGGCAGTCAGACGATATTAAGTATAATATAATAATGTGTTGGAACTGAAAAAAAATCAGAAATATTCTCATTTTCGTTACATGAGTTTTACACACTCTCTCTCTCCGTCTGTCTATCTGCCTTTTTCTGTCTTCGCCGTCCCAGTACTGGCTTGAACTACTTCTAGATTTTTAATTCTTGTTCATATTAATCGCAGTTAGCCATTCCTCCCGTTTCCGTTTCTTCATGTCAGATTCCAACTGCAGTTCAAAGAGACCTCCTGTTCTCATCGCCATTAGCACATCGTTCTGTCTGTCTGTCTGTCTGTCTGTCTGTCTGTCTGTCTGTCTGTCTGTCTGTCTGTTTCTCTCACTATGTCTCTGAATTCTCTAGCACTGGCTTAAAGAAAAATACAGACTAATTAATTTTCCTAATCAGCCGCAGCCAAAACCCAGTAATTTAATTCTCCACTTTCAAACCTGTTCTATTTACTAGTCTCTAAGTATAGATATCGTAAGGAGGAAGATCGTGGTTTAATTATAAAACATGCATGTAAAAAACTCTATGGCTCTACATAGCTGGTCTTTAGCACAAGCTGAGCCACACATCTAGTGATGAATGCGAATTAAATGAGAAGACCACCCGAAATAGCACCCGAACATTAAAGAGAGAGCGTAGCTTATAAAAAAAAACAAAAAAGAGCTACATGTGGCTGCATGGCGGATGTTAAACATAATGCACAAACGATGCCATTTTCAAAGCGCCTCATCTTCTATGAGCATCAAGGAGTGTTTACATGGGAAAACAGCCTCGCCACTGACACAACATTCAACGTTATAATTGTAACATCACAATGTTGAGCTTGGAAATAGGCGGTCCAAAAAAAATGGACAGACTGTGCCAGTCAGCATAACCCAACATTGAGACAAAAATTAGCCCCTCAGGTTACCTGGATGCACAGAACAACAACTGTTGTCATTATGGCAATGATAAATAGGGTAGGGGTATTTTGGCTGAACACAGCCCAGTAATAAGCTTCTCCCAAATGAAAAAAAAAATTATATCCGGCAATGACAGTGCTACTTAACAGCAACTAAAACAGAAAAACAGATTGCTTCATGTGAGAACTGATTTTTAAAAAAAAATTCTGAGTCCGCATGGTACTCCACTAAACTGATCTTAGTCCAGTCAGAATATCTATTTCGCACTAAATAGCATCCTAAGATTCGCCAGGACCGCAGCAACAAATCCGTGAAGTTGTAAAACATCACTAATTTTATTTCCGGGTGGTGTGAGGGAAGGAAGAATAGGAATAAGGATGCAAGTAAAGGGGTACACTGCATGTATAGAAGGAGCACTCACATGGAGAATAGACTAATCAATACAGCCATAATATCTGGCCGCTGAAGTTTAAAGGGAGAGGGGTGATATTTGCTTCACGGCCTAAAGAATTCAGATATTATTTTTGTCCAATAAACTTTACAGTAAATCATGTAGTTTTTCCTTCCTCTCGACCATTTCTGAGATAACACCGCTGGAATGTCAGGATTTTCACCCTGCGTAATCTGCCATTACTATTGCTTTATGACGTCATACAGCTGGAGAAGCTAGCAGACAACAAGTGCAGATGCATGCGCAAACCGTCCGGACCAAAGGTCTGCTAGACCATCTCGCTTTTTGACGTCACGGAGCTCGAGTAATGGCGGCGCGTGCAAGGTGAAACTCCTATTTCTGCTCTGATTTCTCCGGAATTATTGGGCAAAAGAAAACATTTATGCAGTTTAAATTTTGTGAAAAAATAATGTAGACTTATTAGACTGTGAAGCAAATAACTACCACTGTCCCTTTAATGACGGAACTGTGGGACACAAACTTTCAATTTAGAAGTTGGTTTTTTTCTTCGCTCTTTGTACTGAAGCCGTCTCAGTTTGTACTCCTTCCACTATTTAGCTTAGAAATGGCAGAACAGTCCTACATCACACCCGTACCTCAACATGTTGAGAGCCGCTTCCGGAGTCTTCTGAGCATGTGATTTCCGTCTGAGAAGATCAAGCCCCGACACAAGAGGGCTTTGAAACATCTTGATTAAAACGTGATGAGTCGATTGAGTGGATGAGCTGTTTCCCCATAAAGGTTGCGTTAACCAGGCATGAAGACGTGGGAAATAGAGACATATGGAAGGGATGGAAGAGGATAGGGTGGGAGGAAAGGCATGACAAAGTAGAAATTAAGGCATGACACGAAACAGGAGAACCTTGCAGCTCCGAGACCCCTGTGATTCCAACGGTTTGAGGTAGAGTATCAACTTTGGCAAGATGACAGCAGCTGGAAGGGAAAGTTTTAAGTCTAAGCGTTATGTTGCTCAATCATTAATGAAGATAGAGGGAAGCCCTGGTGAGGTGGTTATTCCCTTTACGAATCAGCCAACCAAGACAAACATTTTGGTATTTGTCATGGTCCCAGAAAGAGTCTCAAAAGGGTGAACAACTGAATAATGCTTATGGTAATTGATAAACAAGAATTATCACTGGGAAACGGAGCTGCAAAATAAATTAAATAAGGTGGAGGTGATTTCAGCATAATTATGGAGGCTTACGTTTGCCTGGCTAAAAACTACGTGAAAAACTCTTTTTTTTTTCCCTAACTTTTTGAGGAAGATCAATTCCTCCTGGAAACGGGACCCTCGGGAGCTAAAATGTTCTTTTTTGTCTGTCTGATAGTATGTTTGTATGTCCGCCAAGACCCCCCC
>JAWQUT010000014.1:320679-336179 GCA_033807755.1 Ellobium chinense | reverse complement strand
TAAGGTCTTTGACACCTATTGTTTTTTCTTCTTTTGGCCCTATTAACATTTTGCGTTATTCTAAATATACCACTGTGATTTGGGGAAATTTCTTCCATGGAGGTTAAAGTACTTCTTTTGCCCGATCTTTTAACGGGAAGAAAAAGGGGGGTCAACGCCCAAAATTTTTCACAAATGTCTTTTGAAAAAGATCACCTCAAATTCTGATTTGGTCCCCAAATTTTCATTTGGCTGGTTTTGACCGCATGCTAATACACGGGCCCACACACTTAATTTTTGTTTATCTAGAAGGCTGAAATTGTACCTGAAACTTTAAAATTGGATGCTTTATTTAGATCACATGTCATTTTACATATTTCTACATCCGGACACTGGCTGGTTGGGCCCCCAAAAATAGGGACTTTATACATCAGCGGATTAATTGGGTTGTACAAAATGAGTGATTTGCCCTTCTAATAGGTGCCAAGAACCTGTAAAGCCATGGTGACGAAATGCTGGACAAAATCTTGAAGTTCACCCGTCTTGTCCACTAACTGTTAGGTAGGTGATGCCCCTCCAGTAACCAATACGGCCTAAGTTCTTTGAGCCGTGTTTTTAATTCTTCAGAGGTGTCGTTGTGAGTCTCGAGACTTTGTAACAATGGGCCCAAGCATGTTTACCTGTAAGACTTGACCGTTGATTATTTTTAATATCTTTTTTAAAAAAATTGTGTAGATTCTTTAGGGGAGGGTAGGGAGCATTTGGGGAACTATTTCAGTAATACACAAGGAATGCCTAGATACCTTCATTTCAGATGAGGCAATTGTTAGTAGTATTCAAAATAATTAAACAACGCTTTAGAGTAAGCTTCAGCTTTCCCATGGCCCTCTGTACGGAAACTTATGAGAAAGCAAACGTTTATCAAATTTCACCCCTGATATTCTTCATTTAAAGAAATGATTTTCTAGATTTTTGGAAGTTTCCGAATAGGGCAACCGCTGCATGGAACAATAAATACCGCTAAAAACCAACCCTACGGCAAAATGCCGATACGAATTTCGAAAATTTGGTGAGTGAGCGTTTGCCTTCTTTAATCCTAGATGACAATGAAAGGAGAAACTCACAATGGGAAGTCCGCTGCAAAATATTCTAGCACATCATTTTTTTTTGTTTGTTGTAAATTTGAAGTCGCTTGCTATCAGTTATGCAAGAAGCATACCTCTAAAAGTGAGATTTGGATCCATAATGTAACACAGCAAAATATCATTTTCACTACCGGTACCCGCACATCGCGTTAAATCTGTACAACATAATTAGTTGTCCGAGTAATGGTCAATCTAACTTCTAAATAGGATTATCCTCTATATACATCACGTGATGACCTTGGCTAGAGTTCAGGCTATTGGGCATATACCAGACCTCACCTAACCCATCTCCGGAACTTCGTTAAAGACCTCATAAATATTTATTCTCCGTGGCATCTTACTTAAAACAAAAAAAGAGCTAAACTTTTACTTGTTGAGATGTTCCATCACCTACTGAGTTTATCTACGATGAAGTGCACAGTCCTCCGGTCCCTCTTAGAAAGGTATTCTCAGCCCGGCAAATTGTTTGTTAGATCTCATTGAATCTGTCCAACCATTCCGATGATACCACACCCCACCAGTAAGTGATCTAAGTGGAGAGAACAACATCTTGGAGGAAACAATGCGATCATATCAAGTCTTTGCGCCAAGCAAGGAACGTTGAACTTGAACGTATATATTGCTCAATAAAAGCGGAAGACATGGTTTTTGACTTAAAGCCTTACGTGGCTTAGATCTAGGTCTGCTCGACGTGGATGTTGTAAGTCTTCTTTCAGAAGCAGCAGATAATGCATACAGTTTTGCGCAGAAACACCGAAACTCTTGACTGATGTTTTAGAACTCTTGACTGATGTTTTAGAACTCCTGACTGGTGTTTTAGAACTCTTGACTGATGTTTTAGACTGAACCTTTCACTAGGCACGAGTGGCGCGCACAGTGGAAATGCTGAGGGAGTGCCCTGTAGCTCGTCCGTTCATCCACGCCCGCGCTTAGATGGACCACGCGTGCTTTTCAATGCATTTTGTCACACTCGTTGGATAAAATCAATCTTTACACATTGCACTGTGCACAAGTCAGTTTCAGTTTCAGTGTACTTGTGTATGCAAAATGAAAAAAACAAAAGAAGGATAGGAACAAAGCGCAATAGCAGCTTTCACCTGCGCGGTCTGATAAAGTGTCGGAAACGCGTATTGGACTGGCAACTTTTATGCGCGGATGCGGGTAAAATCCGCTCGGCCGAAGGAAACCAAAAGGCCATATTCGGCCAGCATATCAGGTCCAGCACTTCACGTGCCATTGCCGATGAAGGTGAAGACAGCAGTAGGGCCTGCGGGGAACGGCGTTGTTATCACGCAAGAACAACATCTTGGAGAAAACAATACGATCATATCGTGAGTTTTGCGCCACGCAAGGTGCACTGCTCTTGAATATATATTGCCCAATAAAAGCTGACAACACACTCTTACCTGAAGTGGTCTGCGTCCTAATGGGGAACTCACTCGCAAGACAGATTCCAATAATATACCTCCACCTCCATTCCACACGTTATCTTTGATGGGAATGGAAAATATTAAAAATTTTGTAGTTCTGGTCGAAGAATCTGATAAAGTGGGACATACAGCTAAGCGAAGGAAATCTCAAGTCATGGCCATGGCTTATGGCAGGCTTTCTTTTATTGTTACACATTAGCAGGGAATGTTGACATAAATCGTCTTTTTCCATAGACTTGAAGGTGGAAAGCAAAATATCACTGTACAGTCACATTAACAGAAGGACATAAAATTCTTGCAAAAAGTTTAGGACCTTAAGCACTTGAGACAATGTCATGCGAACCGGCGTAAGGTTCTGAATAACATCATGCCAATATTTGCGTTTTACTTAATTTATTGAATAGATGCATTTTGGGTGACGTCAGACGCCACCTCCCTTTCCCTCCATACTATGACGCTCCCCAAAATCTTCCAATTTAGAGATCCTTGTGTCCGATTCATAATGGTGGCAAACGAATAACACACCGGTTGTAGCTGTATGCAGCAGAATGTCACTTTTACATCGATTTTAACATTTGCAGTGTTTTTGACAAGGTTGATAGTAGTTTAATCCAAACCGCCAGTTCGTAAATGAGGGAATGAATCAACAAAAATCGTGGTCAAGAATCATTTGTGTTAAATTGTCTTGTTTCTAATATCGGTTAATTTGTTTTGTAAACGGAGCATGACATATTTCCACCATTTACATCACTTCAGATTATACATCTGAACCGATGAAACGGAAAAAGAAACCCTCCACCCTGTTTATGTCTGGCTTCTGCTCAAGAAGTCTTATTTTATTAGCACCACGAAATTTTACGTTCCAAATTTATATTTGCTTGTATCCGTCACAGCTTCTATGGTCCAACTCTTTTTTTTCTTGTTTCAGCATTGGTGCAGATGTTAAAGGAAACGATTGCATTATCCAGCATTGCAAATTATTTTGACAACTGAGTGAAAGATTCCGTATTAGCCATTGAAAATTAAGATCATTGAAATCTGGACTAGAACCTGTTTTGTGCCTTCTAAAACAGAAGGAATCATGATTGTCTCCGGAGAGACAAGAAAAAGAGATTTTGATAAGAAGGTGTTCAGTTTATATTATACGACAACATGGACGATATCGAACAAAGCGAGGGGTGAAACCCCGACGGTGCTGTTATATAACTGTATCAGAGAATGCGTAATCAGTAAGATCACGCCATGATATGGCAAAATACGACTTTTTAAAGCAAGTAAGGCGTGATCATTTGCTACAGCCTAAATACGTCTCCTGTCATGAGTAACAGCGCGACGTCATCATGGCTTCAAATGAATGATAACATTTAATCGCTATTGTATCGCTTAATTTACCTTCTCCCCTCTCTATTCACACCAGTTCACCAATCAATCACCCAGCCTCACCCTCAAAATCTACTGAAACCTGTAAAAAGTAATTGAAATTCCACTGTAAAGATCTGGTCGAGAAAGGCAACATTTTGTTCAGGAGCTTACATACACTCAGAGCAAATACATGTATTACATTCTTGAGTTATCGCAAAACCTATTGACGCAAAACACAGTGGTGCTTTTCCAGCTTTCAAGAAATGACTCGTCCAAAATGGTGGTCTTTAGCTTGTGTTGAGCAGCATACGATATTGTTTACTGCCTCGTATCGGAATGTTGTCACTTATATAAAACAGGTGCATGCACGTATGCATGCAATGTTGTCTCAGTGTCTCACGAACACCGATTCCAGACAGCCAGGTTTGCCTGGGCGGTGATAAAGTTTCAGAGGTGTATTTGTATTGAGTGGAAGAGGGATTTAGATTACACTGACACTCACACCGAAGTGTGACAATTTAAAAAGGTATGCCCTGCAGTCTACGTCACGTGTACCGACGCCTATGCGTGTAGGAAATAATGCATGGCAAGATACTCCACCTCCGCAGCAATAACAGATACAGTACATCGCTGCCGCCTTGCTGTTTACCTGCGATGGTATCGCGTTCGCCCCCTCCGCTCATGTGTATGATTTGATCTTCCCATTGAACCACCATTGAGTTCCCAATGATGAATTGCAGTAAATGAGTGAATAAAAAACGTAACGAGAGGAAAATGAATTATATTGAATTAGTCCAGATATTCAGGAGCGCGACTAAACCTTGCTTAACACTTCCTTCCCTATCCAAGGTGCTTGATTGCGTGGCCAACATAGCAACGACATGAGTCGGCTGGTTATGCAGGTATTTATAGTCCTCTTGAACTCTCTGCCCTATTCGGAGACTTGCAAACGGCCACAAAATTTAGTCTTCTAGATGAAGAATATGAGGGAGTTTTGACAGGAGTAAACTACAAGTAACAGTTTATGGAATTACGTCCTATCCCATTCCATTCTTGGGCAAACTGTAATAAAATGGATTGCCATAGGGCAGTACCATTTTCCCCGCAGATTTTCAGGAAATGTTCATGTAGGTTGGAAAGAAAATGAGCATCAGTGAATGTTATCCCTGTCTCTGCTAAACATAGATCCAGTGTGATATTCATGCCTACTTCTTCAAGGGCAGAGCATGGATTCCCTATAGGCTAAACAAATTTAGAAATACCAAAAAATTACATATGGCTCCCAGTTTCGGCTACCGTGCTTGATGACATGACAGGAAGATTTGAAAGATGTTTCACAGTTTGAAATTATACTCCATGAGGTCCTCGCTTTTGTGTCAGTCATGTAGGCCGTACTTATTCATTACTGTTTCAGATCTGATTGAGAAGTAAAGGACATATTATGAGGAGTAATGAGGTATATTCAATACCGTCGCGTGACTGAGGGGTTGTTGCTCACACGATAGTTTGTTTACTGGCTCTGCGCGTGCATTGTTTCTCGTCATTCATTCAGAACTTTTCTCTTTTCAGAAATTCATATTTTATGTGTACCCAGTACTGCACCAAATGTTGCCACCCTTATTAAAAATTCCAAGAAATCCTTTACTAATGAGTAGATTGTCAGTGCTGGTCACGTAACAATGTGCTGATTCCCGCAAATCCTCACTAACAGCCTCAGGTAAAAAGGCATTCTAGATATTCACGAAACAAAAAAAAAGGCCAACTTTCTTTCTTTTTTTTTTTGGTGCATGAACAATTTAGATGTTTTATAATATCTTCTTGAACTTTTAATCTGCAAATTCGTTCACTTTAAGGTTTCAAATTGTGAAAGATTGACGACAGGAAACAAACTATTTCATAATAATATCCCAGGACCCACCTCCCCCATTTTTGTTCTTCACTAAAAAGGAAAAAGATCAGAGAAAGAAGGCATCCCAGTGCATCTATGTTGTAAAGATGACACTAACTCACGATAAGCATCTCTATTAACCAGATATGTCTTTTTGTTGTAATAACATACCACCCAATTTATGAATGCTGTGTCAGTACTTTAAAGAAACCCGGTATACTGACAATAATTGAGAGCTTGCGTATTAATGATGGGATTTCTTACCATAAGAGTTACATTAACTCTGCATGTTGAAGGGTACATTCAGCACCGATGCACTAATGTAATTCTTACAGTGGTGATAGATTCCATTGTTAATGCGCAAGCTCTCAAATATTATTGAAGTGCTGTATTTGGATTTTTTACTACAGTATCATCATAATGGCAAATAACTTTTAGTTCTGAACTTATGATGTCCAGTTTTTATGCATCTTAGATTGTATTTGTGTATAGGTATGCAAGAATAGATACGTCGCATTTAAGCGAAGCGATTGGTGATAGTTCACCGCCATGAGGCCGATGTAACGAAAAGATGAACTTTTGGGCATAGATATACTTTAATGTTGTACCTTGATGAACTTGATACGCATCCGTACTGCTGTTAAACCTGATAAACGGTCATTATATATTTGTGCAAAAATTAAACCTTGTTGCTAAACATTTGTTCAACAGGAACGAAGCCCTGGTAAACATTGTTCATCAAGAAATAGAACACTCAGATAGACATTTGCTAAGATACAGATATTCTGTAGGCCTACGTACTTGTTTGGCGGTGTTGAATGAAATATGTGTTTTACCTTCTTCTGCCAGGGTATAGTTTGGGAAGCAATACATACTATCTGTGCGTACAAGCTGTGATCTGAGTGGGATCCCTGTGGTACCCAATCTGTTGTAGTAGATAAAGATAGTGGAAGTCACAGAGGTTAAGAGGAAGCGAGCGAGAATCAGATTATAGAGGGATGAGAGAGAGAGAGAGAGAGAGAGAGACAGAGAGAGAGAGAGAGAGAGAGAGAGGAGAGAAGAATGGAGTGAGAAATAAAGATAAGATTAGACACTCTGAGAGGAAAGGATTTAGGAAGAGAGACTAAAGAGATTGGAAGAGACTTGGAGGTTGGAGAAGCAGACTGGAAATGGAGATGTGAGAAGAGGAAAGTATGAAAGAGAGTTTGGGAGAACAAGGGTAAGAACAAAATGAAAGGGGGAATTTGGGGAAAGTGATAAGTAGAGGTGCGGGAAGCTGGGTGGTGAGATGATAAAAAAAAGCAGGGTGACTGAGGGCAAAAGATTAATAAGGATTTGGGGGGAGGGGGCTACAAGGAAGGAACCGGAGTTAAGTGAGTTTACGTTGAAGGAAGATAGAGAGAAAGGAGAGGACAGGCAGAAGCAATAGAGTAGGAATGAGAAGCAATGTGAACAAAAAATGGATGAGTCAAGGATCGTACTGGGAGATGGAGGGTGTCGAAATTAGACTTGATGTCTCGCATAGGGAAAGAGAAAAAAGAGGAAAGAAGTTAAAAGAGAGAAAGAGAGATACGATTGTTTTATTACGAATCAACTGCGACATCCAGCTAACAGCATTAGGCTCTGGGTTCTTTCTCCGAGGTTATCAGATGCAATTTGACATTGTGAACCCAGGATGTCCTAATCTTTACCCGCATCCCGGAATAACGGTGGTGTGCAAGTGTAGACGGGAAGGAGAACAGAAAAATAAAAGTATGGCATGAAATGAGCACAAGAGAAAGAGCTGGATACCGAGAAGTCATAAACAAAACGCAGACTAAAGGAAGTGGAAAGTTAAACCCTTTGCAACGTATGATGTACATATAAGTCAATACCCTTTGTAACGGCTTCTGGACATACAGGTACTTTCCGGAAGTAAGCATTCTCGTGTTGCATTCGACTTACCTACACGTTCTTTTTCCTGTATATGCCGAACTATTCATAATGAACTGATATTTAATTGTTGACACCAGCACTTGAAAAACAAGACGTGGCGAAAGGGCGAATGGTGCGAGATAGAACGAGGGGAACTGCGAGCAAAAAGAGAGTGAGGTGTGCCAAAATGGAAGAGGCTAGATCTATAATAGTTACGATTCTGATATCAAGCAGACTTTTTATAGTTTTGAATTAGACTCCCAGCTGCTATTTCACGTTTGGAACAGAATCAAACCACGATGTAGTTCATCTATGTGCAACCAAAGGTTTTTATAGCTCAATCATTAAGAGCGACGGATTCCTTGAAATCCTAATTGTCTCTATCAGTCAGCTTTTCTTCTCTTTGGAGACTGCCGTATAGATGTTGTGAAATTACGGTATTGTGATCTAAATTTGAGCCTCTACGTAAACTGAGTCGATGCAGTCACCTAACTTGATGGCCATCGGCTCGTGCGAAGTGCAAGTAGAGTCTTTAAAGAAATATCTTATATTAGTAGGAAGACAACAAGAATTTTCTATATATGGATGCTGCATTTTATGATCAGATGCATGTTTGTATATGTGAAACTGCACCAGAAAATGCAGAACATATATACTTCAGCATTGCCCAAGGTAAACCAACAGAGAGAGATTTGTTGGTCTGGAGGCTTGGCGCTTCAATCAAAGCTGCATGGGAGAGGAGAGAACTTGAGGCGCACAATATCTTTTATACAGACCACTGGGCACTGGCCTCCTGATATAACACGTCACACGAAAATACAGCAGAAGAAGAAGAAGAAGAAGAATGATATTATATCACAGTATTATGTGTGCATCTGGCGTGTGATTTACAAATTTACAATATATTTTCCAGCATTGTTGGGTTGAGTTCGACACCCATGAACCTTTTCGTCCTCGCGATCTCTGCCATAATGAAATTCACATCGTTCTTAAGCAAATGGACTTCCAGAAAATGATTAGCTCCAACTAGACTCCCTTGCACATTTGCATGTTACGGCCAGATTGCAGGGTGTTTTGCTTCACACAATTCAGAGGTTTGGTTTGGAAGTAGCCCGTGTCAAAAATATTTGTCATTGAATTTGCAGTTCTCACTGCAGATTATGTAGTGTATCTAGTGAAAAGAAACAAAACCCACTGCGCGTTAAAATCCGTTCTCTCTACTTCATTGTGAAAACATTTGTTGGGGATTTAAAGTATCACGTCAAAGTTGTTTTGTTATGATCATTTGGTGGGATCATTTGGGTGGATTTGCTTATAATGCTGTTATGATGGCTTAAACTAAAATTGTTTTTGTTACTCTGCTTCTTTAGAATGCCGTCTTGGGAGTATCAGGTAATCTCCTAAACCAACTCGCGTTTACGTGTATGATGAAATAGGAAAAGTGTTTTCCGTCGGATCCAGCGCGCGAGAGAGAGCGAGTTAAAATGGATGGTTGTCCCGAAGGATATAATATACTCGCGTGCAGCTCCGTTACCCTCATGATTTCACCGCACACTCTCTTTCTCACTCACTCACTCAGTCTTTAACACACGACTCAGGTAAAAATTTTCATGTCATCTCTGGGTGGGCGGTTACAATCGACAAGATCGATTCCCTTATCCGTAAATATAGGTATTAAATTGACCAGTTGTTCTTGTTCTGTATAAGATATCTACAAAATATGTTTCTTATCGCATGGTAGTTTCGTTAGGAAATCACACGCGCACAAGGACGTCTAGAATCAACTAATTCAATGACAATAAATAGACTATTTTTGACACGGGCTACTTCCAAACCAAACTCTGAATTTTGTGAAGCAAAACACCAAACATGGACGTACTGGAAAATATTCCCCTCCCCTTAATTTCGCATGATTCGACAAATGTCTCAGCCCTATTTATTCCTATATTGTGGGATTAATATTATAAGTTGTTGCCCTTGGTTTCATCCCGCGCAGCAGAGCAGGGACAAGAATTACAATGCAGTGGCAGCAGAAATTCCCATTGGTGTGAAGATGAGAGTCGATTCCAGAACCGCTGATATCGTCCACCGCTCACACTTTACCTTCGCTTCCATCATAAGCCTGCCATCCCCAGAGCGGATTTTACTTCTGTTGTTCCTCAGGCCCCCGTTCGTGGAATTTGTTTATTGGCGGTCGTTCGTTCGACTTTTGTTTTGAAAAAATCTTCCCAGTTTTGAGTAACTCGGGATTCTTGTAAGTTACAAGTTCGTTTGGTTCTGTTCTGTGCAAGTTATGTAACGAATAGTCTAGTATCTATAATTTAGCAGCGTGTTACCTCCAGTGAAGATTGTTTCTGCTGGTGGGTATTGTTATTATTGTTGTTGGCAGGATTACCGTGCAATTTGTTCCATATCTGTACAGAACTGAGGTAGGAGTTATGGAAGCATTGCTTTTATTATGTTTCTTTTTCTCTGACTTGCAGCAGGAGCGTTTCAACCATTCCAGGCAATCGTGGGTACTTTTATGCATCTTTTGCTTTTCCGTTCAAAATGTCTCCAAAACATGGAATCAGAGATCATCGATACTTAATGTAGTCTCTGAGTTTCTTTTTAGCTCAGTTCAGCTCAGTTCAGTTCAGTTCAGTTCAGTTCAGTTCGGTTCAGTTAAGTTTGGCATATTATGTTAATACATAATGACAATGGCATTTGATAACAACATATCAGCAAGTTATACATTTGCACCTCATTTTGTACTCATCTGTCGCATATCATTCTTTAACAAACATTGATACATTCGTTTTGTTCCACGTGAGCAAACACTAAAAAACAAGCAAGCAACAATTTATTTACTACCTTCAGAGCCATTTGTGGATATTTATGTTGCCCATAATTTGTGGATAGATGAAAAGGAGGATTCGTGGATAAGAAAAGGACTCCTACTTTTTATCCACATGCAGAGTCTAACAATTTATCGAAACTTCCATCGAGACATTTTGTGAGTACTTTTGTGCACCAATTTTATAGAGGATGTGAGTAACTCAGTGCTTCTTAAAACGGCCAGTGACGAATGCCTGGAAGGGGTATAAGGAACATCTATCATTTCTAACTTACGGAAAGAACAGAAAATCTTTGCCTTCTTCTCGCTCTGCATCGCTGTATCCAACACCTTTTATCCTCTGCCAATCTCCTCTTCTACATGCCTCTCTCAGATTTATCTCACTTCTCTGTGAGATATCTCTTGTGAGATTATCTCACCCAGCGTGACCCCACAAACTGTGCAACAAGCAATCAATGATGTTTACTTGGCATGCAAATAATATGCGCCCCGTTAGATGCTGATTGTTTTCACAGCCCAGTACATGCATGATATGGAGAAGATGATACGCATTGCTGATATACGCGCACAGAACATTATCATAAACAGACCACACTCGTTTATCAGTGCAGGCTAAATCTAACTGTCATAAAAATTAGAAGCTCTGTTTCGCCCTTCCTGTGGTTTTGTAAACTGTGCTGCTCAGAGCTGCGCATAGACAAGATCCATCCATCCATCCATCCATCCATCCGTCCGTCCGTCCATCTGACGATTGGTCTATCTGTCTGTCTGTCTGTCTGTCTGTTCTTTCCATCCACCCGCTCGTTTCCATACCCATACGTCTATCTGACTGTCTGTTGGTCTTTCTGTCTGAAGTTCAGCCTGTCTGTCTGCCTGGCTAATGCAGTAGTATAATATAAAAAAAAAACTTTCCTTTTTTTTTCCCGAACGGCGAACCCAATTTCAAAATAACGTCTGCCCAAGACATTTGCCTCAGGTTATCTTGGGTTTTTGCAAGATCGTTAAAAGCACCAGAACTACTATAGAAAATAGATCAAGCAAAATATCGCAGACGAGACAGCATATTGTTATAGCATATGGCAGAGTTCACATTGTTCGAGTTCAGAGCCCCTCAGGGTAATGCGCTATTCGAGTGAAATGCAAGATAAACGTATGGTTATTTAGATATCTCTTGTTGAATATTTCAGTGAGAGTCACACCAGCGGTTTACTTGGACCTTTTGAAGCCCCTTTCGGGATATAAAAAAGAGCAGAGGAATGAGTAGAACTTAGAACAGTTCATATTGTAGTGAAGCTCTGCAGATCACTTGACCACGTTCGAACGTTATGGTAGAGAAAACTGACACAAAAACTCTTAGTATTTGAAATACGAACGCGAATCCCTCAGTCCAGGCAGTGTCCACTGCCATTTGTAGCCGGGGCTTGTCTTCCGATAGTAGCGATCGGAACGTGAAGCTTTAAGCCCTATAATCAAATGCCTCATGCATATCTAGTGTGATCAACACTTCAGTTGCTCTAAACATTCTTTACCTTTTATAGAAACCTATTAGATTTGCTGGAATGACATTCAGATACCAGAATATGGAAGCTTAAATTGGTGAGATTTGCTCAGCAATACAAAACAAAAAACAAATAAACAAACAAAACACGATTACTTGGGATGAAGAAAAATACTTGAATACCTTGTAAAATTGTATAACCGCATAAAATCATGAAATAGTTTTCATGATCAGGGGCGCTGTTTCATGCACTGCCCAGGAACACGGTTGTCCTAATAATGCTGTTTCTAATTGGTTTCTGATGAAATGTATGTGAGATCTAAATCACAGCTTAAATCGTGCACAACGGCCGTATTTAGTATTTAGTATCATTTTCGTCAGTATCATCATCGCCATCATCAGTATGGCCCTCATAGTTATCACCACCACTGTCACTATCATCACCTTGGTGTCTAATAATTCATAGAGACGAAAGTCATTCGCAATACGAGAAGATGTTATTTCGCACAGGAAAACCAACTCTGTGCTACATTCCTTTTCAAAGAGCTTAGCTCGCTCCATACCGAGAGAATTGGGCAAAAAACAAGAAAAGGTACGAAATTTGCATAGTTGGCTACAGCGCCTGTCAGTTGCTCATTTGTGTGCGCATTCCTCGTAAATATGACCTGACTAGTTTTAGGCAGATCTTGGCACATGCAACATAGCCCAGTGGCGATACATTACATAGCATGTTTACGGAAACGAATAACAACAACAACAATAATAACAACAACAGCAACAACAATAACAACAACAACTGAACTGAACTGAACTTTATTTCCAGACTGTAATATATACAATAATGTGGAAGGAAAACGAAACGGCAATGCAAAATCGTTATGGAAGGAGAAAGGAAAAATAATTTAAAAAAAAAAAAAAGTGGGGTAGGGCAGCACGGTTTTGAAGTCGGCTCAAAATGCCTCCATGATTATTCTGACGGAATGAGACTGATTATGAATGCTGTAATTTTGGTTGTCACTAAAGAGTAATTTTATTTTGAAGATGTTAGGATTGTTCTGAAATAGTTTTGGTAAGAAGTTTTCCCTGTCTTTTTTAAAGCCTGAATATTCGAAAATGTAGTGAAATTCGTCACCCAAAGAGTTAATATCACACACAGGGCATAATCTGTCTATACGTGGGGTGTTGATCCACCTCCCAGTTTCCACTGGTAATCTGTGGTTATTAAGACGGAATAACAACAGCAATAATAACAAATCTAGCGTCTCCCAACTAAAGGGTTTTAATTGGTTTTCCCCGCCCAAATCACCTTTTCGTCTATTCAGGATCTTTATGTCAATACTAATCTCCCAACAAAATATTTTTTACAAAACTCTGAATGCCCTAGGTACAATAACAGACATAAGACAAGAAATTTATTAAAGCAAAGAGATAAATTAAAACAGAACCACCCAATTTTCTCAAAAACAATTTGGGCAAAGAACAAGCCCGTCCGTAGGAAGATGTTAGAATTTTAGGGCCTACACCAGTGTCTGTTACTCCTTGTAGACTAAGCTTTTTAATGCACAAATATGGAGTCAATTTCTAGAATCCCATGGCGTTATCCTAACCAAGAAGAAATATTTCATATATTCTGTAATCTTCAAGCTCACTTCGTGTGTTATAAACCAGAGTAACAACAATATGACACAAGGAGTATGACATACACTTGGAAGGACAATAAAACCCCAGTATGAGTACTCATCTAAAGACAGAGGCGTAGCGTGGGGGTCGACACTAGGTAGGCAAACTTTTACTAATCACTATGGTTAAGAGTATCGTCGTAGGTTTACCTCAACTTCCCCCTACATTTACGTTAAGTGGAGGTGGGTAGCATGCAGGATCGGTGCAGTATCACGGCATCCACAACAGCAAGAACATCAACAACAACAACAACAACAACAACAACAACAACAACAACAACAACAACAACTGCAACAACAACAACAACAACAACCAACATCAACAGCAATAACAACAAAATGTTTAGTGATAACTGCAACAGTACAAGTATACTGACTTACTGTTTACTTTTTGTAAGCGATATTGACGCGTCGTTCCTTCATGAGAGCAAACTGACTGAGGTCGGCATCGTTGAAGGAAAGTGCTAGTGATTGTTCTTTGATCAACTTTTATTTCCATAACATGGCACACTATACATGTCTTGTATTGTTTGCTCGTATCATAGCTGAGCGTGTGTAGTAATGCAAGTGCTCGCAATGGATGCTTCCAAATCAATTGCTACGTTTGCTAGACGATTTCACTGAACCCATTTTGCCGAAAACATACAGTTTCAATTTATTCAAGGTTTAGATCTAGCCACTAGACCTAGATCTATCTAGTCCATAAAGCATCGAAACAAGAAACCAGGCAGGGTTTAGCCAACACGCATGACCTCATTCCAAGTCGACAAATGAGAAGAAGGAAGTCATTTATCTTTTCTTAATGACCTTGTTTCTCTTCCGTAGGCACTTAGATTTTTGCCTACTGGCATGGAAATTCTAGCATTGTTCGCGGTGCTGCTGGTGCTCAATCTGGATGAAAGTGTCGATTTTTGCGCATAATACAGTAGAAAACAAGCTGCCGGCGAGCTAAGCTACGTAGTCAAAATCCAAAATGACTACTTGGCTGACTAAACTGGGGTGCGTTTGGGGCTCAGTCGGGGTGCAATTTTCATTCTTGTGATAAAATTTCAAGTGACTTGTGCAGCGTTGTTTTTTTTTCTTCGAAGTTAGGAGCGGGGATGGGGGTGGGAGGGCTTAATGTGTTACAAGGTTGTGAATCTATAGTAAGCTATGAGAGCTTACATTTCTTATTCCAGTACTTTTTGGTTCTCTCTTTTTTAAAAAAACATTTTTACGAGGCGTTCTTTTTTTCAATTGGTAGCCAATGACTATTTGACTACCATTACGCTACGCCCCTGTCTAAGGAGTAAATCTTGGTATCATATAAAATTTGCACGTATGAATTCATCGTCATTCTACGATTTCATTATTCGGGTAGCCCTCGAAATAAAGTATACGGTAATAAACAATGGACTTTTTCAGTAAACAAAAGGCATACTTTTTATTGAAGTTCTACGGTATATACACTGAACCCTTCATTGCAAAGGCATATAAATGTTTTGGTTATCTCCCTTTTAATATATAGGTCTTTGACACCTATTGTTTTTTCCTCTTTTGGCCCTATTAACATTTTGCGTTATTCTAAATATACCACTGTGATTTGGGGAAATTTCTTCCATGGAGGTTAAAGTACTTCTTTTGCCCGATCTTTTAACGGGAAGAAAAAGGGGGGTCAACGCCCAAAATTTTTCACAAATGTCTTTTGAAAAAGATCACCTCAAATTCTGATTTGGTCCCCAAATTTTCATTTGGCTGGTTTTGACCGCGTGCGAATACATAGGTCTACA
>JAWQUT010000014.1:305661-319844 GCA_033807755.1 Ellobium chinense | reverse complement strand
ATAGCATATGGCAGAGTTCACATTGTTCGAGTTCAGAGCCCCTCAGGGTAATGCGCTATTCGAGTGAAATGCAAGATAAACGTATGGTTATTTAGATATCTCTTGTTGAATATTTCAGTGAGAGTCACACCAGCGGTTTACTTGGACCTTTTGAAGCCCCTTTCGGGATATAAAAAAGAGCAGAGGAATGAGTAGAACTTAGAACAGTTCATATTGTAGTGAAGCTTTGCAGATCACTTGACCACGTTCGAACGTTATGGTAGAGAAAACTGACACAAAAACTCTTAGTATTTGAAATACGAACGCGAATCCCTCAGTCCAGGCAGTGTCCACTGCCATTTGTAGCCGGGGCTTGTCTTCCGATAGTAGCGATCGGAACGTGAAGCTTTAAGCCCTATAATCAAATGCCTCATGCATATCTAGTGTGATCAACACTTCAGTTGCTCTAAACATTCTTTACCTTTTATAGAAACCTATTAGATTTGCTGGAATGACATTCAGATACCAGAATACGGAAGCTTAAATTGGTGAGATTTGCTCAGCAAAACAAAACAAACAAACAAACAAACAAACAAACAAACAAACAAACAAACAAACAAACAAACAAACAAAACACGATTACTTGGCGTGAAGAAAAATACTTTAATTAATATAACCGCATAAAATCATGAAATTTCAGTTTTCATGATCAGGGGCTCTGTTTCATTCACTGCCCAGGAACACGGTTGTCCTAATAATGCTGTTTCTGATTGGTTTCTGATGAAATGTATTTGAGATGTAAATCACAGCTTAAAGCAGGCACAACGGCCGTATTTAGTATTTAGCATCATTTTCGTCAGTATCATCATCGCCATCATCAAATATGGCCTTCATAGTTATCACCACCACTGCCACTATCATCAACATGGTGTCTGACAATTCTTAGAGACGAAAGTCATTCGCAATACGAGAAGGTATTATTTCGCACAATAAAACCAACTCTGTGTTACATTCCTTTTCAAAGAGCTTAGCTCGCTCCATACCGAGAGAATCGGGCAAAAAACAAGAAAAGGTACGAAATTTGCATAGTTGGCTACAGCGCCTGTCAGTTGCTCATTTGTGTGCGCATTCCTCGTAAATATGACCTGACTGGTTAAGGCAGATCTTGGCACATGCAACATAGCCCACTGGCGATACATTACATAGCATGTTTACGGAAACGAACAACAACAACAATAATAATAATAATAACAACAACAACAACCGAACTGAACTGAACTTTATTTCCAGACTTCAATATATACAATAATGTGGAAGGTAAACGAAACAGCAATGCAAAATCGTTTTGGACGGAGAAAGGAAAAATAATAAAACAAAAAAGGTGGGGTAGGGCAGCACGGTTTTGAAGTCGGCTCAAAATGCCTCCATGATTATTCTGACGAAATGAGACTGATTATGAATGCTGTAATTTTGGTTGTCACTAAGGAGTAATTTTATTTTGAAGATGTTAGGATTGTTCTGAAATAGTTTTCGTAAGAAAATTTCCCTGTCTTTTTTTAAAGCCTGAATATTCGAAATGTAGTGAAAATCGTCACCCAAAGAGTTAATATCACACACAGGACATAATCTGTCTATTATAATAAGTGGGGTGTTGATCTACCTCCCAGTTTCACTGGTAATCTGTGGTTATTAAGACGGAATAACATGACAACAGCGATAATAACAAATCTAGCGTCTCCCAACTAAAGGGTTTAGTTGGTTTTCCCGCTCAAATCACCTTTTCGTCTATTCAGGATCTTTATGTCAATACTAATCTCCCAACAAAATAGTTTTTAACAAAACTCTGAATGCCCTAGGTACAATAACAGACATAAGACAAGAAATTTATTAAATCAAAGAGATAAAACAGAACCACCCAGTTTTCTCAAAAACAATTCTGGCAAAGAACAAGCCCGTCCGTAGGTAATTGTTAGAATTCTAGGGCCTACACCAGTGTCTGTTATTCTTGTAAGCTTTATAATACACAAACATGGAGCCAATTTCTAGAAGATCCTATGGCGTTATCCAAAGCAAGAAGAATTATTTCATATAATCTGTAATCTTCAAACCCACTTCGTGCGTTATATGCCAGAGTAAAAACAGTATGACACAAGGCGTATGACAGACACTTGGAAGGACAATACAACCCCAATATGAGTACTCATCTAAAGACAGGGGCGTAGCGTGGGGGGTCGACACTATGTAGGCAAACTTGCACTAATCACTATGGTTAAGAGTATCGTCGTAGGTTTACCTCAACTTTCCTCTACATTTACGTTAAGTGGAGGTTGGTAGCATGCAGGATCGGTGCAATATCACGGCAACCACAACAGCAAGAACATCAACAACAACAACAACAACAACAACAACAACTGCAGCAACAACAACAACAACAACCAACATCAACAGCAATAACAACAAAATGTTTAGCGATAACTGCAGTACACTTTTGTTTCCATAACAAGGCACATTATACATGTCTTGTATTGTTTGCTCGTATCATAGCTTAACATTATTGTGTTGTCTTTATCCGTTGCAAGTGCTCGCAATGGATGCTTCCAAAACAATTGCCACGTTTGCTAGGAGACTTCACTGAACCCATTTTGCCGAAAACATACAGTTTCAAGTTATTCAAGGTTTAGATCTAGCCACTAGACCTAGATCTAAAGAATCGAAACAAGAAACCAGGCAGAGTTTAGCCAACACGCATGACCTCATTCCAAGTCGACAAATGAAAAGAGGGAAGTCATTTATCTTTTCTTGATGACCTTGTTTCTCTTCCGTAGGCATTTCGACTTTTGCCTACTGGCATGGAAATTCTAGCATTGTTCGCGGTGCTGCTGGTGCTCAATCTGGGTGGAAGTGCCGATTTTTGCGCATAATACAGTAGAAGACAAGCTGCCAGCGAGCTAAGCTAAGTAGTCAAAATCCAAAATGACTACTTGGCTGACTAAGCTGGGCTGCGTTTGGGGCTCAGTCGGGGTGCAATTTTCATTCTTGTGATAAAATTTCAAGTTACTTGTGCAACGTTTTTTTTTCTTTCTTCGAAGTTAGGAGCGGGTGTGGGGGTGGGAGGGCTTAATGTGTTACAAGGTTGTGAATCTATAGTAAGCTATGAGAGCTTGCATTTCTTATTCCAGTACTTTTTGGTTCTGTCTTTTTTTTAAAACCATTTTTACGAGGCGTTCTTTTTTTTTTTTTTCGATTGGTAGTCAATGACTATTTGATTCCTGTCTAATGAGTAAATCTTGGTATCATATAAAATTTGCACCTATGAATTCATCGTCATTCTACGATTTCATTATTCAGATAGCCCTCGAAATAAAGTATATTGTAATAAAGAATATACTTTTTCAGTGAACGAAAGGCATACTTATTATCGAAGTTCTACGGTATATGTACTGTACTCTTCATTGCGAAGGCATGTAAATGTTTTGGTTATCTCCCGTTTAATATATAATTATAAAGACATATTTCTGTTTTATAAACTTTTCTTTTAAAGACTAAAATCCTAAACTCAGCGGTAGAATGCAAAATAACAACAGCGTTATTTTTCCATTCTGGACGTTGTGATAGAACACTGACATCTGATGACGCCCGAGAGCTGCGCTCAGTGTTCCCTGACAATGCTTCAGATGGAGAAACATGCATATTATTTGCCTATTTCATTCAAGTGTGAAAACCTGGCACATGCTAACGCAGGCATATGCTCTGTCCCCATCGAACCTATTATGGAAAAACAAAAGTATTACTTTTGTGGGTTAGCTTTTGGCCATGTAAAAAAATGACCATGAACATTTGATACCTAAATTGATAAAGCATGATACATTTACTCATGGAGGAATTAATTTCGTATAGTCTGCAGTACAATGCATTATATTTGACCAAGGTATAGGTAATGCCAGTTATGTTTTGGAATCAGGTTTCAAGAGCAAAGAGAAGGGCTGCAGAATCTTTTTGGGCGAATTAAGAATGCGCGATTTATAAATCATTACCTCGGCTCTGTGTCCATTCGGCAAAATTCTGGGACGTTTCGACTGCGTGCTTAAGTTAAAGCTAATGCCAACGGTAGGGGTAGGAGGGAAGTTAAGGAAGGGAGACAGTCCCTAAATATTGTCCAAGAACTATCCCAGAGAAGTGCTTTTTTCCTCCCTGAGTAAAACCTGCTCTGAACATTATTTTTAAGTTCACCTAGGAAGAATCCCAGGATTTTGCCAAGAGGACAGAACACATTTGAACTGAGATAACAAAATGTGAGCCGAGTGCACGAATAAGTTAACCACCCCTGCAGTCTAACCGGAAGTTCTGAACACGCAAGGGAATTCCTAATTTCTAAACTCTTCAGATCATTCGGCCTAGAGCAAAGTGTTAACAACCTCTGGATACTCACCGGGAGCCGAAGACACGCAAGGGAATTAATCATTTTTGAAATGGTAACTCTTTACTACTTTCGGCCTTTTGCAGGGCCACTGGCGCAGAGCTTTATAGCCTTGACATGATATTACTTTACTTATCAGCATTTTATAAATAAGCCAAGGTTATGCTCCTCCTTCTCCACTGATGAATTTCTGGAATAGGAAAGAAGATCTAACTTCGTTGTGCGAGACAAGAGGATGAGTTTTTTTTCGACTTCGAAACTGAGACTGTCCTACTTTATATGGCCTTGATAAAAAGAAATTCTGCTATACTGTAACTGTAACAGTATCTCATAAGTAAATGTATTCTAACAATAACTGCGTTTGAGTAATTGATTTTGTTTTTCTTCTTTCCTCTGTTCCTCCTCAGATTTCGTACCAAGTCCAGAATCTTTAAGTCAAGTCAAGACATCACAGATTCATCTACAAAAGCGAACGATCGATTTGTATGTCCAGACTTTTCGAGTTGTTTCCCCCTGCTGTCCGGGTCTCCACCGCATCCTTGAGGATCGAGGGCGGAAAGCGAATCGGCAGCCGTGATCAGCCTAACGGTCGAAACCGATCGTTTCTGAGTGTCGTGGAGGGAGGTTGTGTAATGGTTATTTCAGTCCGTGGCCGTGCCGAAACTGGGCATCGGTCGCCAGGATTGCGTGGTGGTGGACTTGACTAGCCTAGAGGAGTAAGTTATAGAGCCCCACAGAATCATCTGCAGCGAGCTACACTCCAAGTACCTGCCTTTTTCCCCAGAATTGATGGATACTTGGAACTCAGCGTCGCCGGCGACATTTGGACAATTTACTGACTGATCGGAACGGATAGTCGCAGCAGGGAGGAAATTCATGGTAAGAGGATAAGTCTAGTGTTGTGTGAGTAGACAAATTATAGGTTCTCTACTGCGCCAAGGTCTCCGCGGGCCAATTAGTGGCTTGAACTTTATCGCGGTCTCACGGGGAAATCTTATACACTCTACCTTGCCACTTTTTACCAGGGTGCAGTAAATTTAATGTTGATATTTTTTTTAGTTGTCTCGTTACTAAAACGTAACACACTAAGGCTGCCAGTTTGAAGACTATGTTCAGCTGAACCTTAAAAAATTACAGACAGGTAATATTCGTCCTGGAGGGAATGCTCTTTTTCTCATAGTTTCATACATCGTTACAGATCTTATTCGTTTATAGAGGAAGTAGAATAATGTAATAGACTGTTATAATACTATTGCATATATTATATATTACAAATAAGATCAATGACGAAGTGATTTCCTACTTTGAATATAACTTTTCGTGTCTTGTGATTTGTTCTTTTCTATTAATGACACAATGGACAGCGAGGCTAATTTTAGGTTTGAGGTATGGGAGAAAAGGAGGGGGTGGGAGTGATGAAATCTCGAGATATCGGTTGTTTTTTTTTTTTTTGTTGCTTGTGTAACCGGGTGGAAAGGCATAATATTGTATTCATCATTATTAAGGTGGAACAATGTGTGCTCAGTGAGATCATTTTATTTTCTTTCAGATGTTACATATTATTTTAGTGAAGTGTGTCACCAGTATTTGACAAAATTACTGTGAAGGATCGAATTTTAGAAGATAAGCCGGAAAAAAAACCTTACACTAGAAAATTTCATGCCCCTACCGGAAATCGAACGCAGGGTCTCTTAGCTTGCAAGTTTGAACGTGCTACCACTACACAACAGGGACTCTAACTTCACAACAGTTTAATTCTTAAATATCTAACGCCTGCATCGGTCCCTAAATTTCACGTGTGAGCCTAGTATTCACCCGTGACCCTAACACATTTACCGACTGCTCACACTTGTGACTGCACATCATTTTGTTCCATCTCTTAAAACTTTGTATGATGTGGAATGGTCGTCCTACCCATATACTAAAATAATAATGCGGTTTATAAGTCTTGTATCCAGGCTAATGCCCGCTCACGCGACTTAACACTACTAAAACGATTTTTGCTGTCGTGCTGATGCTTAGTCCATACCCAATCAAAATTGTGTTTGTTGTTTTTTTTTTTTCCTTTTTGATTTGAATTTAATCGAGCTTCCGCCGCATGAAAACCTATTATTTTTTGTTTGCACATTTCCATCGGAACCAGGCTTTGCAAACAAATAACTTCATTACCAATGGAGATGCGGTGACCGGTTATGTTTTTGTGATAGTTTGCGGATCACAGCAGTTTGTGCCAGAGCATAACATAATTCTGCATAAATCCGTGTTTGATGTTGTCACAGGTTTTACAAAGCGAAAAAAGAAAACAGGAAACACTTTGGAAAATTAAAAGAGAGAGAGAGAGAGAGAGAGAGAGAGAGAGNAGAGAGAGAGAGAGAGAGAGAGAGAGAGAGAGAGAGAGCAAAAGGGGGGGGGCATATAGAGATTTTGTGAAAGGGACAAATAATCTAGTAACCTCAGGCCCAACACAAATGCTTATATTCACTGAACTTAACGCAATTTCTACCCCTATCTTATCGGTTTAATTTGCTTGTTATGTTCAATGTGGTGACCAATATTTTGCCATCTCCCTTATGTCTCCCCGAACTCTTTTTTGCCCCTGCCGGTAGACTAAATTTCCTTGCCTTGTACAAATGCTCGCACCGAGACGTATGACGACAGGTGTGTTATACGTTTAGTTTTTGTCCAGGCTGTTACTGCTGAAAGGATCTACAGTTTTCCCGTCTTTTATATTGACTTTAGTTTCTGATCAAAGTATGATGTAATGTGGACCTGGTTTGTTGGACTCGTTTTTCTAAATAGTTTTGATTAGTTTATTTTACTTTCTAGTAAAAGCAAGCAGCAGTTAGTTTCCATTTCATTTACTGAGCAAAAGTTCTGCCTCTGAATTGCACGCGAACTTGAATCTCTGACTTCTCATGTTGATTTAGAAAATGTAATGCAGACTGCGTTTCTGGATTATCTTTTATTCAGTCAGCCCCCCGCCCCACTTATTTTACAGTGAAAACGAGGTGAACCAGTTTCCACTTAATTTCCTTCACAGAAACGTAATCTGAAGATTCTCAAAGTTTTGTCAAGTTCACCTTGTTCTACATAAGGCCTTTGAACAAGGTGGATTTTGTGCTTCTTCAAGCCTTCACAGCTCTCCTTGTAAGTTAACTTTAATATGACATTAACGTAGAAGCTACCGCAGGGGAGGGGGGAGGGTAAGGAGAGGATACTGTGGCCCAAAACTGGATCAGCACTGACCTGCTCTTTGACGGGAGTTGAGCATGGTCAGAAAAAATCATGCATATGCTATGAATGCGGGTGCGGCTGCATTTGCTTTAACGTTAACGCCCTGAGAAACCTGTTCACTATCGTAGCAAACAGTCTTAGGCGAATAGTATTGTGTTGGTGCATTTAAGGCATTTTTCAACAAATGAAAGCTTGCGCGTTTACCATGAGATCTCTTACCATCGCAAGAATTACATTAGTGCAAGATGCTGAATGCACCCTTAGTAATGTTCAACATGCATTGTTAGTGTAATTTTTACGATGATTAAATATCCCATCGTTAATGCGCAAGTTCTTAAATGTTTCGGATATGTCTTTCTTCCTGACTCATGTCTTTGTATTTCAGCGTTCTGAACTTAAACTAAGACTTAAAGTTTGTGCTTTGGTGAACGCCGTCTGAAGACTGGCTTGTCTTGTGCCTATAATGAGCGCGGAACTTTAATTTATAGAATTCGTTGTTGATGCAGATCGTACATGAAAAACGGACAGGTTGAACTGAATACGCTTAACAGAGTAGTATCTGAGTGAGAAATCAGGAGGGAAATAAAGAAATATTACGGACGTTTTTTCATCAAAGGCCGCCTGACCAGGAAACGCCGTAATTTCATTATCGTTGCGGTGGCCGCAGCAGCACCGAAGCAGAGGCAGCAACAGCCGCTGCAGAAGAATTATCGTCGTCATTATTATGATTCACGTCAGTTTGCTTCTTAAGAGACGTAATTGCTTTCATTGTTCTTCTCAGCTTAGGTGCAGACGTTCACAAATATAGATGCTTGCTTGCTTGCTTGCGCACGCACACACACGCACACGCACACACACACACACACACACACACACACACACACACACACACGAAC
This sequence comes from Ellobium chinense, assembly GCA_033807755.1. Lineage (NCBI taxonomy): Eukaryota > Metazoa > Mollusca > Gastropoda > Ellobiida > Ellobiidae > Ellobium > Ellobium chinense. The sequence goes on along the minus strand of JAWQUT010000014.1, from coordinate 311,318 downwards.
ACCTAGACACATCATTTTTCATAACTCATTTCTCCCACTCCTCATCCGTCCGCCCCCAACCTGTTTGCTCACCCATTATGTATTACCCAACCCGGTAAACGATTTCCCTGTGATTACACAACACAGTAAACGGTTTCTCTTCCAGCTCTCTCGTTGATTGCGATGCTGTGAGTAATTTTGGCTCAGATGTCGGGATCAGGATGGTGCGCACTCTCCCCTGTCTATTAAAAATTCATGCTTACAATGAAAACGCCCTCGATTACAGCCGATACCAAACACTATGACCTTATTTGCACTGTTGGAGGAAGGGGTGATAGTAGGAGGGGGATGGACATAGAAAAGTCTTTGTCTTCGTAGTTTGAACTCAGTTGCCTGCAGTTTTGAGAATTACAACGTCAGTCCTTCTGCCAGTGTATTAGAAGGAGTCCACACAGAACTTCTCGAGCACAAAGACCCATAATATGGCTTTAGTCTTGGTCAGCCAAAACCACTAAAGCTGCGTTTTTTTTGGGGTCCCTGCGGTAGCGCGATAGTGTTAACCTATGGGCGGTCCTCAGCAAAGGAACTATCAGGCTATAAGCAAGCCAAGATGGCTGCGACTTTACGGAAGAGCTGGTGGTTTTTGTTATATCTTTGCCTCAGTCATTAGCAAACATTGATACATTGTCACATCTTCTGCCAACAAAAGGCTGTTTGATAAAAAATTTCACTTACAAATATGAAACCGTAGATGCTTGCTGTCATTTGCCGAGCTTTCACTTCCGGTCTTCGAAAAAGATATCACATTTCTAAAAATCGTGTAGAAAGTGCGAAAACTTCCCGACCGTGACTGGCGCACAGCAACCAAGAACATTCCCCTGCTTGATGCTGGTATCCAAGACAACTTGAGTTCGAATGAAGGGGGTATTTTTCCGTCACATTTACGGTTTCTCCCACAGTGAGTTTGTCGACTCCCAGTTTCATACATGGATCCAGAAGTGAGAGACTTTGACAAGCCTGTGATAGCACATGTTTCATATCCCAGGACTCAATCATATTTCTCGACAAATCGCAGAGGTCGCGAAATTCATTTGCATTGTCTCATGGAAGTTGTGTTCCCGCATTCATAATCAAACCCGGAAATACAAGACATTTTGTCAGTCAGTGAAATGGAATCATTCAATTCGAATCAGTAGGCCTATGGTTAATTCCTTGATGGGAAGAGCTGTTCATTTCTCTCACAATTACATGTTTTCTTGCCTGCCGGTTAATTGATGCATTCCACATCACTGTTGACGCCATTTCTGCTTTTCTTTCACTCAGTGGATATTTGACATTGTCATATTTTTGACTACGGAAAGCATGTTTTTTTTTTCTTTTCAAATTATATTGCACTGCACAGAATGACATTGATCAATCATTTACTAACCGGAGATAGGAAAGGTCATACTGGGTCAGATATTCGATGCTTTCTTATCTGCTTGTTTTCCTAAGTCCCTTCAGGTCGTGGGCTGTTGTAGGAGAGCAGTTGAGTGAGTGAGTGAGTGAGTGAGTCAGTGAGTGAGTGAGTGAGTGAGTGAGTGAGTGAGTGAGTGAGTGCGTGAATGCGTGCGTGCGTGCGTGCGTGAGTGAGTGAGTGAGTGAGTGTGAGTGAGTGAGTGAGTGAGTGAGTGAGTGAGTGAGTGAGTGAGTGAGCGAGTGAGCGAACGAGTGTATGTGTGACTTAATGAGTGAAAGAGAAAGAGACACACAGAGAGATGAGATGTAGAAGGAGATGAAGGGAGAAGAGAGGAGACAGAGAGAGAGGGAGAGGTCACTTTGACCTTCTCCATCCATTTTGTGCCAGACATTCACAGCTCCTTAATGCACGTGTCAAAAATAGAGAAAAAAAAAAGGACGCCGTCTAGCAGTTCAAAGCCTCTTGTCGTAGAGGCGGGGCAAACAGATATGCCGCGTGCCTCTGGTGAGACCAGTCGATTTCTGGGCAAGAGATACGCTCGTAAGCTGGGAGGATTAGCATTCGATTCCAGAGAAGCACAGTCAGGTTACAGAAAGGAAACTCGCTGTGTTCTACGGTGTTGTTTCTCTGCTATAAGTGGACGAAGCCATCGGACCCGGGTTCAGTACGTGAAGTCACTTCTTTTCACATTTTGTCAGATTTTTAATGACGTCCTTTTTACATCATTGTTGATAGGACGACGCTGAATCTACCTGATCCGGTTCCTCACGACACGTCATCGCACAATGCTATAGAGATCTGCCTGTGTCATGATATGCCGTGTCATCTCGCCTGCGGAATTCATTGGTCGCGCCCTAACGCTAAAATTGGAGGGTCCAGCTATAATTCAGAAGCTTATTAATCAATTATGCACGAGGACGATTGAATTTTGCCCCTTTTGGACAAGTAATATTTGAAAGGGAAGCATCTCATATAAAGTTGATTTGTCAGTTATTTGGAGGACTTTAAGAGTGGCAAAAGAAGACTTTCATTTCTCTTCTCCCCTACATTGTTATCAGAAACTGTTGTCGGAGGGGGGGGCACATGCCCCCTAGAGACAGTAAAGCCCCTGCTGATGAAAAGAAATAATAGAGCTGTTTATTTTTACTACTCTAACCTCCCTACCCCCTCCCCTTTACCATTGCATACAGGTTTATTGGCCCCATCATTTACGTATTTTTCGTCTAGAGATGTCACCATTAAGTGTGACTTTATAACCACTTGAAAACTTGCGCATTAAGGGGGGAATCTCTTACCGTCTTAAGAATTGCATTAGTGCATTCTCAATAGCGTTCAACATGCAGAATTGATGTAATTCATACGATGGTAGGAGATCCCTTCGTTATTGTGCAAGGTCTCAGTTGTCACATCTACAGGTCTTGAACAATACAGTTTGGGACTCGGTGTTGGATTTCATAGGCTCGAATATCATGGTCTTAGAATCGCCCATGAATGTAGCGAACTAAATAAAAGCGTGACGTAACGGGCTGATAAGAAATCGATCTTTGTACTCTACTTCTTCTTCCACTGCGATCTTTTTGTATAGCTCTGCTGGAACAATTTTATTCTCTTCTGGAAAAATCTTAATCACAGATGGCCGTAGAAATCCAGTCGACCTTTAGTATTATTTCTGGTTCATGACAAAATTCCAGGACCGGTTGTGGGTTGTGGTGGTTAGTTATTATTGAAAGCACTTTGCTAAATCGATCTTAAAAAACAAACAAAAAGCTCACGCCTTCGGCCGAGCATGCAGACAAGCTGGGAATGGCGTGTAGGAAAGGATGGGAACATGGGTAATCAGTGGGTTTGATTTTGGGTGAGAGGTTAGTAGAAACATTGCTTGTTGCACCTCAGATCTGTCTGGAAGAAAGGCTGTTGAGACAGTGGTTTTCAAATACAGTCTCTTTCATCCCGGTTACGAGATGGAACCCATCTTCCCCTCTGTTTTCTTGGAGCCGCGGGGATGGTAGCACTAGAGGCTTGCATTTGCAAACCGCATGATAGTCCTTCACCCAATCAGTGCACGTAAATTTGAGAATGTGACAGCTTCTCGACTTCGTTTGCGAAGAAATTTGGCGCAATTCCGCGTATGGCCTCTTCCCGTAACCATCTCATAGGGTCTTACGAGAATCTCATGATACTGTCCTTAAATCATGCATAAATCTAAATCGTGAAGCATGCAAAGGCTGTCTGATACTAGAACCGGATATGTCGGATTTTGGACTTTCTTCATGGGCAGCAGCACTCCAAGACATTCCCGCCTAGAGCTTGGATTAGGACTAAGGTCAGGATTAGAAAAGAAAAAGCGCATTTGAGAAAAGTTCTTGACAGTGATCAGTTCGCATTTTCTTCCTTAGCCCTACCACTAGATCTATTTCTCCCTCTAATTATATGCACTCCTAAATCATGCACCAGGGGATAAAGTTAAATTACTGCCAATGAAATGTGCCGAAGTTCCGATTTCAGCTAGATTTCATTGCAGTGACGTGTACAAAAAACGCAGCCCTCTATTGGTTCCAGCTTTAGGAATTAAAATACCCTGTCCCTCAGTTGTACAGAGATATATTAACATTTGGACTGATATCCCAGGCCCATGATCAAAATTGGCTCATTGGAATTCACAATCACTAGACTAGAGGTTTGAAAATAAAGATAAAAGGGGGGATGATGGACGAAGAGATAGAACGGAAAATGAGGAAGGAATAAAAGACAAGGTTATTGTGGGAAAAGAGAGAGAGAGAGAGAAACGACCACAATATCTCGGGTTTTGACGGGTATTTGGGGGTTGGTGGTTGGACGGGAAAGGGGGGAGGAGATAAGATCTGGGCAGACACCATTCTAGCGTCCAGCTCGTGGCCCATAACTATCTTAATAACGTCGCTGTCGGGCTCCTGAGTGCAATTTCATGGGGCAATGGCGATTTCCAAAGTGCTCATGTTTGGGGTTTTGGATGAAAGAAAATGAAGGAAGACTTTGGGACGAGGGGTAGGGAGGTGGGAAGGTGAAGGTCAGCCCCTGCTATCTAACCATCGATCTTATCCCCGGTGATCAAATAAAAATGCAGCTGTTTATGCAGTTTGTGCCGTCGCTGTTTTGACGGTTGGTGGGCGAGAAAGATGGGAAAGAGAGAGAAAGAAAGAAAGAAAGTGAGAGAGAAAGGAGGGAGAGAGAGAGGCAAACACTTTGTATCAACGACAACACAAACATGACTTTAGACATTGCTGTGACGACCCAGGCAATCTTTAGGATGAAGATGGAAGAGAGAATGAGAATAGTGGTGGTGATGGTGGTGGTGGTGTGGTGGAGAAGACGGTGATGGCGAATGTCAGCGATGTCGACATTATGGTGCTGGTGATATTGGTGGTGCAGGTCATGGTGAGTGAGTGATCTGGAAACAGCTGAGCGAATGTCATTAGGACAGTAGAAGCAGCGATGACCCGTCTGAATGTAGCTTCATCACCAATCACACTTCATCATGTCGCCCATAGCTTGATATGCCGTAGAGGACAAAATCAAGCGGAAAAAGAATCATACCGTTCCGTTTCATCTTCGGAAAGTGGTTAATGAATTCGGAACGTCCTAATTGTGACATCCACTTAATCATAACCATTTTGATGATATCAGACCGGTGAATTCTCCATATGAAAGTGAGTGGATTATCGCAACGAATTGCATACTTCCTATGAGTTGCGACTGTTTAGAACAGACTCCGTTAGTCATATCTCACCTCCGTTTCTTCTCAGTTCTGAAAATGATAAGTCTAAGAATCTCCTCTGCATTTCTTTCTCATTTTGCCTTTCGGTAATAGGTACGGAATTCGAGGTAGAGATAAGCTATTCAGCTAGTCAGGCCTTCTTTCTTGCTCTTGCCCCCTCTTGTTCCAATGATATATACCGTTGTGTCGCCTGTGGGAGTTACCGAGATATTTGTGAGTCTGGAACTGGCCTCCAGGAAAGGACCTGCCCTATCTCCCCTCCATTCACCTTGAATCAGCATGCTTTCTTTCTTTCTTTCTTTCTTTCTTTCTTTCTTTCTTTCTTTCTTTCTTTCTTTCTTTCCAGTGGTTGAAATCACCCTTGCTTTCGTGCTTGAAAAAAAGAATATTATATCATTTCATATTTGAAAGGGCGCATCTTGACCATGAGTCTCCGAGCAGCTGTTATGTATCCTCTCCCCCCCC
>JAWQUT010000014.1:283520-305653 GCA_033807755.1 Ellobium chinense | reverse complement strand
ACTCAGCCTCCCGTCAGTCCTGCTGCACCGCCTCTGCCAATTTCCCATGAGTTCTTTATCCTTATTAGCTCGTCCCTGATTGTACACCCGATACCAAATGCTGAGCTAAGCAAAAACACAACGAGTGCCCACAACGGAGTCGACGCACTGTAGCTAGTAGTGTATTGTTATTTCCTGTCCCCTTGTGGTCACAGTTTTTGGGGAGCTGTTTTGTTTGACAAATAAAAACAGGACCAGTCATCTTTCTGTGCAGCATCGATCCACCGTTCGGTTTTGTTACCAAACCGCATCAGATTCTACTTCCGTCTGGCTTTTCTCAAGAATTGCCCACTTTTTGTGCCGCCATTCGAACATAATAGAGGTAAAGTACATTGCTAGATCCGTTCGAGGTCTTCGATTTTTAGATAGTCTGTTTATTATGCGGAGTTTACGTTATAATTACAGACGGCTCTTATGTGATCTAAATATGTTTTCCTTATCAGTTGTATGTTTAATTTCTGTCTGTGGTTTTACATTGGAGCTGCAGAGTGTGTTACTTAAGTTTGTGACCTTTTCATCTATTCCCTTGAATGGACTTCCCCAAAAGTTCCGGCTATGAGCAGTAGTGTAGTATCAGTGGTAGTAGAAGTAGTAGTGGTAGTAATAGTAGTAGTAGTAGTAGTAGAAATAATAGTAGTAGTTGTAGTAGTGGTAATAGTAGTAGTGGTAGTGGTGGTGGTGGTGGTGGTGACAGTAGTGGTAGATTTCGTTGTATTTATTGTTCCCTAGAATGGTTGCCTTATTCGGAGACTATATGACTCCTCTGTCTTGGAAAGGCATCTGTTGCTGCATCATGTACTCCGCCCCCATCCTTCCATGGGCTTGGAGATACCTGGGTTGGGGTAGTCGCTCACGCTTGGATGACACTGGTATCCCGTGACTTTTGTATTTCTTGTCTGGCTCTTGAAATCCAAAGGACTGCCCTTGCTTTCCTGCCTGTGATTCTAAGTTTCTGTCCGTCGAGTGTATTTCTCACTCTGGATTTACATTGTGATTCCGTCGCCTGATTCTAAGATTCTGCAATGTAGACGTATTTCTGTTTTCTGGATTTATGTAATAATTTCAAAAGGTGTTTTGCAGCCTGAATTGTTGTTCCACTGTGCACAGTGCTAGATATTCTCTTGTGATTACAGAATGTTGTTGTGTGTTATGGGATACATACTGTGTGCTGTACAATTCTATTATTATTGATCATGTTAGGCACATGATGTGATTATGGTGATGATAATGAAAGTCTGAATCGAAGCGTATGAGAAGTTATCGCTGATGTACTTGTTTTTGTTATATTTCATTTACTAAATTGATTTAAAATAGAGCGTTTATATTTTTTATATTTTACAAATGATGATGATGATGATGATGATGGTAACGATGGTTCTGCTGAGAATGGTGGTGGTGGTGGTGGTGGTGGTGGTGGTGGTAGTAGTGGAAATGATTGCGTAGACTTACTTTATGTCTCTTCTTATTCATGTATTTCAGTACATGTTTAACCCGAAGAAGGATCATTTTTTGAGTCGAAACTCGGTATATATTGTATAATACCTTGTGATTTAGGCATTTTATGTATTAAAGTGCAATTTTGATAATTCTTAACATCGTTGGTTTTACAAAACGTTTTGATTTTTTAATCATTGTATCAAATGATAGTGATGACGATGACTACTATGATGCCTATTTTTTTGCGGTGTTGTTTACTATTTTGATGCTGATGGTCCTGAGATATTGTTTAATTGTTTGTTTTGATCAAGTACTGTCTCCTCTACCCCGCCCCTTTCTTAGTCCTGATTACTCACCATTCTTCTCCTCGATTCTTGTGAATAGATCTGAATATCATTAGAGATCCCAGAGAGATAATTCAGTTTCCGTTATCAACTTTTTTAGTGTGAACTATCTTGACTTCATTGATCCACCTTATCGTTATCCTTGACGTTTCTATAGCAACTGTTTCTGCAATATTCAGCTGGCACGAAACAAATTATTAATTTCGTTATCCGGACCAAGCTCAGGAAATCTGTGGCTCTAGAAAACGTGCCAAATTGTTTAGTTCCTGTTTCCAGTGAAGCTGAAATGCTAAACTTATACTACCCAAGAACAGCTTAGAATGAGTTATATTTTTCAGTTGGTTTCATATTGTATGAAAAATGTCCCAGTTTGAAGTTGCTGAAAACGACAACCATCACTGGTCTTTAGTTTAATTATTGCTCTAATTGATCATGCAGATGATATGCTTCTAGTTTGCCTTCATTCCCCAAAAATATCATCAATGTCGGTTGACTTTAAAATGCAATCGTTAAAACAAGTTCATGAGAAAATATGCTCAAAATCTGTAATTGCGCGAAAGCACAACGTACTAACATCTATACCCGCAACTTCGTTACAACTATTGTTTGCCCTTAATATGATAAAAATCAAATGGCTAGCAAAATATTCGTTTAATCCGCCAAGATTTGGCCAGTGCCCTACAATTTTGTGTTAACAGAATTTTATTGTATTTTGAAAATGCCCCTTGGAATCGCATTTTCTCATGCTCCGAAATTTCCCAGGATTTTACTGTTTTTTGAAAATGCCTTTTGGAGTCGTATTTTCTCTTGCTCCGAGAATTCAAAGAAACGTAGCCAAAGCTTTTCCTCTAATTCGCTTTTTCCAAACTTACGCCGTCCCGGCCAAGGGCGAGCATAAAACGTGGTAATGGACTTGTTTCCAGACAGACACAGAAAATAATTGTGAAAGCCTGTCTTTATGGTTATGTTTTGCAATCCGCAAGATGCATTTCCTCTGGTCTTGTTTTCTTTTTTTTCAGTATATGGAATTGTTTAAAGAGGCTTTTTACTGGGCAAAGGAATTGAGGGTACTTGTCATGAAAATGTTGAGCTCTTGTCAAAGGGATAGACTTTCTGTTAAAAGAATGCTCGTCTGAACAAGAACGCATTTGAGAGCGCCACACTTTCTTTCTTTCTTTCTTTCTTTCTTTCTTTCTTTCTTTCTTTCTTTCTTTCTTTCTTACACTGTATCATGCCTTATTCTTTCGGTGTATGAAATCCTGACATTGGTAACTAATATCATAGCCAATCTTTGTTCATTTTGTTACTGGAGCAGACTAACACATTCACATCCATGATATCATGATGGAGGGAGGCATGGAGGGTCAGTATTCTGGGGACTGGGTCCAGCGAAGATTATATTTTTGCCTTTTCGCGAGATTATTTTCAGAGGCAAAATATGTTTTTGAAGACATACTCATGGGTATTTGGGCAGAGCTACTTAAACTTATTCTTGAACTGATTCCGCTCAAATTTGCTTTGTGAGGCACTAATTCAGATGACCCTGTTTTTGATCAGCAGCAGTATATATCTCATGATCCAAACTCATAGAAAATGAATGTACCCATTACCGAATGACAGGTTCCTTTTTTAAAAATATTGCGGCGTGCTGACACCTACTTGCCAGGTGCGTGACAACACCGCGTGTAATTTGAAGACCAAGGTGACCAAAATTTCTGAAAAATGCCTTTTTTTTTAACGAAAGAATGTCTGGCGTCAAGAAATTGATTTAGAATTAGACTAAAGTTTCTCTCGCCTCCAGTTGTTATGTTAGTGTTGACATTGTTAGTGATGGATTTGACCATAATAATCATTACAATAAGAGCAGATATGAATGCATATCAATAGGGTTTAGAGGTTTGCTTCCTGCGTATATGAGGGACCATATTATGCTAGTTATCTGAAAAGGGACGGAGAACGGCGCACTCAGACCTATAGTTCTAAGCCCATGCTGACTCTCGACTGGCCACGATCGTTTGCATTAGAACATCAGAGATGACAAATTCATCCATAGAAGACCTCTTAGGTATCATGTTGTCATCATTCTATTAATAACGGCAGCAATTTTTTGTCTTCTGTTTTGATGTCATCTTTTCCTGCCGGTATTCAAGGATCTCGCATGTCGATAGCTCGCTGCGGCATCGCTTTTTTATTCGTATCATCTTTACCTTGACTGGTTCTCATCTCTTGTGTCTTCTCCTATTGTTCAATCGCCATTTTCCTTCCCCATTGTTCCAGCTGTTGTTCATTTATTCATTTCAACAGTATCTTTACCATCACCGTTACATCATAACTGTCATATATAGGACGGAAGCGGCAACTAGTAGTGGCCAGATACCTGAAATTTAAAGTATCGCGATACTGAGCCTTCAGGCTGTAGGTATCGAAAGTATTGATTTATTGATTTTGATGCTTAGTACAGAGAACGGGTTAGGGATTTCGATGAGTGTCAGTATCCTTCGATACATTTCGATACTTTCGATACCGTTTGATCAGCCATATCTTTGCACTGGGAAGAGCGATAACTAGTTTGGGACTACGGATCGGAATATGATCGAAGGTAAACTCGAAACAGCGTTGGTATCGCATCACTGTAGGCGGTTTGGTGAAGAATCTTATGGACTTTTACCTGAAATGGATGGAAGTCAACTTATTTTCGATGCTTTAGGTACTAAAACATCGTCCTGGGTTTAGGTGAAGCAAGGCTTGAAAGGGGATAATTTCAAAGGGATAATTTAAAGATCCTGTATGGACCATACAAAAGTTCATCGAGAGTATGAAATATTTTCGAAATTGAAGAGCTAGATATTCCTAAGTATCGAATGTATTGATATTCACTAAAGATACTGCCCGCACCGTTACTGAAAACGGTCCACAATATCCAAGATGTCCCGACAGCCACCATTGACAACGCTTTCTCTCATCTCTGGCTCAAGTTCCGTTGTCCACAAGTGGGCCAGCCTGACCTTGATTGTCTCCATTTCCATCATGTTTGCCTCCTGTCTCTCCTTCTCTTATCTCTTCCTGATCTGCCATGCCAGAGATGAAAACTTGTTGTTTCTTGCCAGTTCAGTTTCGTTTTTCCGGGTACCAAAGTAACATGTTTCGGATGCATTAGCATGTACAATCAATTTTTTTGGGACATTGAGAGTGTGTGATGTTCAGAGGTTATTAGACAGGGTGAGCGGACCAAGAAATGAACACAGGATGTGCTGGAGAGATTTTTTGCTGGGTGCATCAGAGAGGCATCCTTTGAAACTTGTTCACTCCCTTGAGTATCTCCAATTTCTGGTAGGTATGGTCGGTGGGCGTCACTCGGTCACGCTTGTTACGAAACAAGGAATACTCTGAAGTAAGTTACTTCGAGCTCTTTTAGCAATATCCACATCGGTTTTTAGGGCCTTTAGACTGTTTCGGGATAGCGGTAGCTCCATGTGAAGGGTTTTTGTTATATTGCATAATCATCTCGAACTTTCTATGGGTATGCAGCAACGGTTTAATTCTATTATGCACCTACTTGATAGGGGTAATGGTCAGAATAAACAGAATGAGAGAGTATAACGAATATGTGAATGTGTGTGTGTGTGTGTGTGTGTGTGTGTGTGTGTGTGTGTGTGTGTGTGTGAAAGAAGGAAAGAGGACTAGAGATAGAGAGAGAGAGAGAGAGAGAGGAAGAAATAAATAAATAAATAAATAAAGAAAGAAAGAAAGAAAGAAAGAAAGAAAGAAAGAAAGAAAGAAGACGAGAGACGGAGTAACTAATGCATTGTGAAAGGGTAAAAATGTTTGCCCTTTATGCAGCCCATCGCATTTGTTTTCCTCCAGACCCGGTGTTGCCTGATCAAGCGAACCCCAGAAGGGAATAAAAGCGTAGAAAATGTGAAGGACATTTTGGATGTTTACTGCAAATGAATTTCATTGCGTCTGTGAATGCTTTTGGTGTGACGCGTGTTTTGTATTGGCTTAGAGCACAACGGATGAACGAGATGTCACAAGCCAGTGCCAGGAGAAAAAGATTTAGAGGGCACTGTTCTGTTTTGGACTGGCTTGTTAAGAAAGAGAAGAAAGAACTGGTATGCGTCTTCGAGTTCAGCATTTTTCTTTGGACTAGCTTGTTAAGAAAGAGAAGAAATATATGGTTTGCGTCTTAGACTTCAGCATTTTCTGTTTTCTGCTGCAGAGAAATAAGGTAATGTCTTTGCAAATATTGCGGACGCGGAGTGGAGCACAGAAAAGTCTATTATTACATTCATCTCAGTGAGCTTAAAACGCGAAATGTATAATCCAGGGTTCCTTTCCATTCTTGGTGGCTGTATTGTATCCACACTCTCCTCCCTAAATAAATGCTCGGCAAAAAAAAAATTGAGCAGGAAGAAAAAGTTAATTGCTTTTGTGCCTAAGAAAAAAAGTCAACTGGAAAAAAGTAAACTTTAACTGAACGAATGTCACTCCAAAAGATAATCAAGAATCTAATGATTACAGGAACGATAGCGTAAGCACGGCATCCGATTATCGGCAGTGCATAAATGTGATTTCTGTCGGCCTGGTTCATGAAGCTTTGATGTGAAAACCTGGAAAGCACAGGCTGGCTAGATTCCATCCTTAATGCTTTTCAGTCCTTACAATCTAAAAACGTTATCACATTTAACGTGAGCAATGCATAAAAACAGTAAATGTTCACTTAGTAAAGTTAACTCTTTGTTACTAAAGAATCATCTTCCATGTTTCAGTTTACTTTTTTTTTCACCGAAATTTCTTCATTATCTCCTCCCTACCTTCCCCCAAATTGCTTGTTCCGAGAAACATCTTGTCATCTTCTGGTCGAAATATCTTTTAATAGTCTGAGATCTTTTTCGAACTGCACAGATAATCAATTTTCTCACATCACGTGGTGCACTTGCTGTTCTTGGAAACACGTCTCCGCGCAGCATTGATTTGTAAAAAAGTATTTTTTTTTCCAAACGGAACATAAATCGAATGAAAGCATTGCTCTTGGCATGCGGCTTAATTGGACCACCCCAGTCTACTAGAATCAGTTAGATCTAATTATACCTAGCCTTAAATTGAAGACTTAAATTATACGACTCTTGAAAATGTAAATGTCAACTGTGTAGAGGAATTTAAAAAAAAAAAAATTTAACAAGCAGTGGTCGTTCGATTTTAATGATTCTTATTGGAGAGAATGAAGTAGACCATTTCGAGTCACATAAATTGCTTTCAAGCCATCTAAATGTTAGGATGGGATCACCAAGCGCAGTGAAGCGCTAAAGTTTGGAGAAGCTATCTACAGTTTGATTTTCAATATCTTCAAGTATTAAGCTAAACTTCCTTAATTATCCTGACCTTATCGGCTTTCTAGACCCGCAGATGCTTCTCAGTCATACGAAGGAGACCTTGAAAATGTCAGGATCCGAGGAGAAGCGTGCCTTCTCACCCCACGGCCACGACCTGTGAATGGTACACAACAGAATTGGCTTGGATGTCAAGAATCAAATGGAAAGGCCAGTTTTCCAGGCCGTCAGTTTCTGTTTACCTTCCATTCACCAGCCTGAGCTGCGCTTTTGCTGCGCCCGCTCTGCCATTGTTTTAATGTTTAACATGCACGTCATTTGTTTGTTGTTCTTCCTTTTCGGGCTTTTGATTAGGGGGTTTATAAGGGCAGAACAAAGCTGATAGGGATTTTTGGTGGGGGGTCGGGGGAGGAAATGGCGGAGGGGATGTGGAAGGAATGATGGAAGGGATGTGGAAAGGGAGAATGGGAGATATGATGGATGTTAAAACCCTTTGGAGACGATAAAAAGCAGAGGCTAACGAGAAGAACGAAAGACAGCCATGAATGAATTAATGAATGAGAATGAATGAATGAATGAATGAATGAATGAATGAATGTGAATGAATGAATGAATGAATGAATGAATGAATGAATGAATGAATGAATGAATGAAACTTAAGAGTGCATTAATGAGTGAGTGAATACTCTGAGTTTCATTCATTCATTCATTCATTCATTCATTCATTCATTCATTCATTCATTCATTCATTCGATCAGTCTGTCGGCGAGTCAGTAACAGAAATTCTAAGAGGAAGGAAAAGAGGTTTGATATCTTGCAAGTTTTCAATTTGCATCATTAGAGATAATTATGTAGATGATTCCTGAGAGATGCGAGAATTTTATTTTCAGGACATCCACCACAAAGTCTTTAACGAGACGCCGCTCCATCTTTCTTTCTTGCTTCTCCTTTAGGGTCCTTTGCAAGATTTGATGCTGAATCAATACACAGAAGAGTTTTTGTTTGATGTGACGCGGCTGTCGTTATTCAGGTCTGAGAAGAGAATAAGGTGAGCTTAAAATTGACGTTGAGCCTTACAGTACCATGAGGGAATAGAGTCTTATAATCTTCACGCTGCTCAGGAAAACTTACCATGTTATTTGCAAGTCGCTTTATGGTCCGGAGAAGGGGGGAAAAATACAAAGTATTTGGCAGGTCGTTTGTATAACATTGTTCAGAAGAAGTATTCATACTGAAGGGAAGCAGGGTATGATGGCTTAATAGAGGGGCATTACACCAGCTTTGCCTGGCATTGATTCATAGCCTTTTCATGAACCATCTTTTTTCTCATGACCATTATGGTGCATGGCTGTGCGTCTTCACCAAAGCTTTTTGCATGGCTCTCTGTTACGGCCGTGGTTCTATTAATTCCAGTTCTCCTCTTCCTCCACGTGTCTTCCTTCCACTTCCTCTACATTCTCCACCCTCTTCCCATTTCTCTTCCACTTGTCCTTTGGCTGCCCACCTCTTTTCGCTCTCTTCCTCTTGGTCTCAGTCCTTTGTTTTGCTGTTTCTCTTCCACTTTCCCTTTTCCTCCAACTGGTCTGCCTCTTGTCTTTTCTATTTATTCTGCTGAACTCCTTCCTCTCGTTGTATCTTCCCCTCTTGTAGTCTTCTTCTGCTCTCTTTTCCTTTTTTTCTATTTTTCCTTCTCTTCTCCTTCAACAAACTCCTTTGACTCATAATTCATTTTTGTTTTGCCCGTCTATAAAAGAATTAATAATATAGCGACTGGTCAGGACGACCACTCTCATATTTTGGCAGGAGGAGGAGGAAGAGGAGGAGCAACAAGAAGAGGAGGAGAAGGAGGCAAAACTACAGCAGCAATAACAGCAGCCGCAGCAGTCACAACAACCACAACAACCACCACCACCACCACCACCACCACCACCACCACAACAACAACAACAGCAGCAACAACAACAACAACAACAACAACAACAACAACAACAACAACAACAACACGACCTTCCACGTTGTTGACGCCAAAACATGCAGAATGAGCACTGGCTTCTTTTAGAACGCTTTAGATGTTAGGTCTCCATGCAACAGGCCAAAGCCATGCAACGTAGCACTGTTCGTCTTGTTAAAGTACATGTATCTTTGACAAAGTGGCCCATGTGGAATACCGTAGTGTCCATCTTAGGCTGACATTATAATGGCCATCCCCTACTTCTGATAATGGGAATTCATCAGTTTGATCAATACCTTGAATCAGAATCGACATCTCTATGTTATGCTCATCCATCTCCTCAAAGGCTCAGTGCGATGCCAAAGTGATACAGAAGCGGATTACACCGAATCAGTTCCTTTTTTTTTTTTAGGACCATGTGGGAGAGGGGCGGATATTGGGCAGTTTTGGAAAAAAGTAGACACTTGAAGGTTCATGTTCAGCCCATTGTCATGGTCTGCAAAGTCGGGATGTGTGAGTGTGTGGTGGGGAGGGGGGAGGATGGGGATTTGTGTGTGTGTGTGTGTGTGTGGGGGGAGGGGGGGGNGGCTGGGGAGTTGAGGAAATAAACTCTTTCTCGCCATTCTGGGATTCCGACTCCACTTTCGCCGCCCCTGTGCCATCGATGTCTCCTCACGAATATAATCCTGTTACGTGAACATTCAATGGCTGAGTATCCATTCCACCGGTCATTTATTAAGACGCGTCCGGCATCTTGTCAGTTACGGGTATGAGCCTTTCAGAATGAACGAGATATTATAACGCTTCAATATCATTTAATGAGACAGAACACACTGGATAGATCATATTGGGTTTGGCGCCGAACTATGAAATTAAATCCGTTTAGCTCGTTTGCTACGTCATGATTCTCGCATGTTCATTAGCATATACGCAAGAATATTTCATTATAACATATGACATAGGACATACAGGTTTGCCGGATACGATACGGTAACGCTACTTCCAGGACGTACGTATACGTCATACAAAGCGAAGAGATTAAAAAAGAAGTAACGTTATTGTCTTCTGGTGATCCGTTTGAGCGAGAAACCCAGTACAGTTGTAGGCCCTTTTGGTTCCTAAACCAACCCCTGTTGGTTCCTAATCCGCTGCTGTTGGTTCCTAAACCGCTACTGTAACAACATGATAAATGAGTGCATTCACATTCTTTTATCATGGAAATACCGCGGTCCAGGAGTTTGGCTTAGACTCAAAATATGTGTTCACGTTTCACAGTATCATTGCTTTATTGCTTTCTTTAACTGTCTGATGGTTCGTTTAAAGACCTGAAATTAACGAGGGACGTAATGCAGTACGATACTTCAGCGTCAGTTGTGCTCAGAGGTATCGATACCGAGTACTCGAGACCAGATATTTACTGAAGTATGGGCATTGGCGAGTATCCTTTGTAAAATATCGATTAGTTTACCGTTTTTGTCACCCAATATTTGAAGGAATGAGAACTTTTTATGACTTGGTACAGAGGAACCTGTCTCCAGGCAGCATTACATGATTGTATCCTCTAGCTGTTTCCCAGTAAAACAGGAGTGTGATTAGTGGCTATTAATTTGCTGTAATTTTGCACCAGATGGCGAAATCTTTATATTCTCATCAAATTTGATTATTGTAAACAACTGTTTGGCTTTTCGCATATTACCTCACTATAACAGATGTGATAGACACAGAGAGATAATATATCTCTGTGCACATGGTGCATTTTGTTGCAGTCAAGTTTTATAGGAAGTAAAGTACTCGGTATCAATACCGATACCCAGAGAGAAATTACTCGGTACGACATTCATACTTAAAACATGAAATCGAACTGTCACTCTGTTGTATCGTTGTAGTCCTACCGCTAGTGATCACCCCGTCTGAGATGCGGAGGCTGATGCTCATCTATCACTAGACACCAGAATTGCATCACCGGGAACGGTCAGCCGCGAAGAGCTGAAAATAATAAGCACCTCTGTTTGGGACCTGGGACGTATGAATAAAATGTCGAATACAGACTTGTGCTTACTGGAGCGAACGGAAAGAAGATACCCACGCCTCCAGATGCCCAGAGTGGATTTATTATGTAACGTGATTGAGATTTCCTGTATGATACCGAAAGCAAATGGATCGACCGTCTCTGAATCTTTTTTGGAACAGCTTTCGACACCTTCGTCCGGTACTAACATCGTCGTGCTGGAGAGAAGTAGTAGTAGTAGTAGTAGTAGTAGTAGTAGTAGTAGTAGTAATAATAATAATAACACACTTTATAAATCTGTTATCTAGGCTAATGCCCGCGATGTTTATTTGTTACTGTCCCATAATGCGAGATCACTCTGGGCCTTGTGCGACTCCTTGGGCAACATACAGTGCCGTTATTATTTACAGACGCTGATCACTAGCGTGCTGACAACAGCTTTCAGTGCCTATGGCCAGGCCATATCTTACAGACGGGTGAACGGAGGAATATGTGAATGGAATGCTTTCACAAGTTTTTTACAAGGCAACCGTGATCGGGAATCGAACCGACGACCTTTAGGTCTTGCTTAACGCCGCAACTATTCGGTCACACTGCTCCAGGAAACCAGATTATCCTAAAAGTTTTTTGTTTTTTTTTCAGAAGAACACTAGTAGTGTGATTAATGTCAATAAAGAGATCAATAGTACACTTTTATCTTTAAATAATAACTTTCGTGATGAGGTTGTTGCTAGGTGCTCGATAGTAGCGCATCTCTGCATTAAACTGTACACTTAGGAGAAACCGTGCAGCGACATTTTGTCTATGAAATTAATAATTGATAACATGTTCAGCGTTTCGCCACAAAGCCATCAGTTTACAAAATAACTCCCTGAGCACCATGGAACCTTTTTCCAAAGCACGTTGTCACCGATAACGTCTTCCACTTCCTCTGTCGAGGCGTTTTCAGCTCCATTTCTCTGTCTCTGTATCTTCTGTCTGTGTCAGTCCGCTTGTCCGGGCGTAATGTTTGTTTCGATTTGTGCCTGAAGAAGATTTTTTTTTTATTCATCTGTTTAAGAACATGAATGCTGACTGGTCCAGAGTCCAGACATTAAGAAAAGTGCGGGCTCGTCCAGACAGAAATTTTAGGTCTGCAACGTCACTTTTATTGATTGATGCGAGGGGCGTGCAACATTGGCGTCGTTAGCGTTCGGATTTCGTAATTTCGTACCGCCTTTCCGGTGTACTCCGTTATTTTGATGATTGCATGAGGATGTGTGTCGCTGGGTAAGTGCATAAGTGTATTTCGGTGCGTGTATATGTGGACGGGTGAGTAAGTACACATTTGCATATGTGTGAGTTGGAAAAAGAGTGAGTGAGTGAATGAGTGAGTGAGTGAGTGAGTGAGTGAGTGAGTGAGTGAGTGAGTGAGTGAGTGAGTGAAGGAACGAGCCACTAATAGAGAGAGGAGGAAGGAGGGAGTCAAGAGGGAGAATTTGAGAGGTAACTGAAAATAGGCTGACAAGACAGTGAGAGAAGATGGAAATTTCTGGTGTCGATAGCTTTGAAATTTGTGATTGTAGCTAGCATGCTGCGTGCCCGTGTGCTTGCGTGAACGATAAAGAACTTTTTTTTGTTTAATCTAATGAGGAGGTAGTTTAGAGCAATCAACTAGACTATTGCAAAAAATATATCTTCAGCGACTTTGATGCTCGAACATAATGTGATAACTTGTTGGGTAAGGTGATGGAAACAGAAGAGAACGTGTAAAAAAGTTGATGATTGTTGTTTTTTTGTAGAGCAAAATGAAGATACCAAGTTCTGAATATAGAATAGGATGAAGTTGCCAGAATCCGCATACATGTCCTCTGTAGAAAAAACTGAAGTTACCATGATCTACATATATGTTTTCTGAAGAATAGAATGAAGTTTCCAGAACCTGCATGTTTATTTTTTAAAGAATAGAATGAAGTTGCCAGATTCTGCATACACGTTTTTTTGTAGAATAGAATGAAGTTGTCGGAGGACTGATGACGTCACTCTGCCCGCCATATTGTCCGAATAGAAAGACGGAACATTAACGGGTAGACCAGTGTTTTCTCCAGGTCATGTGAGATGGGGACAAATTCTCTCTTAAATTTGAGCTAGGGAGGGGGGAGTGTAAATTTTGAGGAGTTTTTAGATTTTTCTCAAATTCTTTTCAGTTCCAGGGCTGAAAATTAAGGGGGATCGGCGCGCGTTCAATTAATATATGAGGGGGATTTTGAAGTGGAAGAGTTGAATCGTTCCATCCAGCAGTCTGGGGAAGACGCTGAACGACCCAACATATCCATGGGACATAATCTGCACTGTACCAGTTGTACATACTGGGCTGTAGCTTGAGCTGGGCTAGACAAATGAACAACCTTAACCTGCAGAGGTTATGCACTGGTCGAAATGATCCTTCGAAAACAGCTCACCATTATGTTAACATATGTGAGAGGGAGAGCCTGTGACAAAGAATGGGCGGCGTCCAAAATGAATTGCTGGAGAAGAGAAGAAGAGATAGAATTCGGGGCATGGGAGAGAAGGTCAGCTCATCTGGGGATAAAATGATGCATTTCATGAAATTAGCAATATAAATTACTACACAAGGGCCTTTGGCACTAATAACTGAAGTATGTTTTCTCATAGGAGGAGAGCGCGGGTTGGGTGTGAGATGAAGGCGAGGGATGATTATCATTGGCGTGTATTGCTACAATTCCCTACGGTGTTCTGTCCATATTGTTATGTGTCAAATTATCCCTGTTATAGTCTTGGTTTAGAGGTTGATGGGACAGTTATTCAAATATTATTATTGTTGCCTGTAGCACGATCGGGAGAGACTCAAGGGAGTTTGGGTCATCTAAGAACATTGATAATTTTGCTTTTGCACTTCAAGGCTGACATAATTATCTTTCGAAATGGGCCACGAGGGCTTCTGTGGCATACAGTGGCGGATCTTTGAATTCTTTGGGTGTTTGTGGAAAGGACCGGGGGGGNGGGGGGGGGGGGGACATCCACCGCTTACCAGATCCATTGCAAGGCATAGCTACATTCCATTGACCAGAGAGAGGAAGAGGGAGAGAGTGAGAGTTTAAGAGAGCGAGATAGGAAAAAGAAGAAAAGGGGAGAGGGATGCCCTCCTCCTGGATCCGCCATTGGTGTCCTCTGATAATTTCAATTGGGTTCATGTAAATATGTATGAAGGCTTGTTTGGAGCATGATGATAGAAGAAGACTGAGGAGCAGAGGGAAAGAAAGAGAAAAAGGGGTGGGAGGGAGACAGGGAGTGAGGAAGAGGGGCCAAAAGAAGGGGAAGTATCAGTAGTAGTGCAAACAGATGAAGGAATGGATATAAAGTCGAGTGGTTGATAGAATGTATTGCTTGTTGTATGTGTATGTACGCATCTGAAGAAGCAAGGAGGGAGGGAGGAGAGGAGGGTCGGGCAATGAAGGAATGTTGTTGTTAAGAGATGGAATATTGCTTTGCTCAGATACGTAGGAAGAAACTGGGAAAAGTAAAAACTGCCAGCACTGGTAGGGACCAGACACCATTGAATATAAAGTGTCCTTGAGTCACAATCTAATTTCTTGGCTTCCTCGCCATAAAGTGCTTATTTGGACTAGATCTAATTTGCGACCAGTGAGCTATATAATATTTGGTCGTCCAAAGTCGTTACGTAGAAGAAGACATTAGCAACTTATGCTGATAAGGTCTGATCCTCTCTCGTACTATATATTTGTACATTTTGCATGTCAGGACGTCACATTAAATAACACCTAGTAGGGAAATTTATAGATATTCGTATCTGTAGGTATTTGCAACGTATTTTCAAAGGCCCATATATTTATTGGTTGACATTGTGAGCAAACAAGTCACATAAATGATCAGCATCTGTACGCTCTTTTTTTTTTAAAGCTTTCAGTCCAGTTGGAAACGTAGCATCTAGAACCTAGCTCTTCGACATTATTCTTCTGCGTAGTGCTATGTATACAAAGAACAATATACATAATGCATAGTCTGACGGAACCTTCAAGAAGCTCTTGCACGACGTACCGTGATGTCCTTGTTTAACAGCATGAATGGAAGACAAAATAACCAGTTTCGGTGTACAAAAATCAATGTCTTTGGGCCCCTTTGGACGCGCCAAGAGTTAATTACGAAATTGCCCTTCTGGTGTGTCTCCCTTTCAGACATCGGGAGATGAGCTTGCCTGAGTTCCGTCCAGCAGTCTTCTTCTTTCGTCCAGTCTTAGAACATACAAACAAAAGAAAAAACAAAACGCAGGAATTTGATTCGCATCGAAACTGTATTGGATTGGAATGGGATGCTAACATGCTTTGGAGTCGACCAGCCTGTCCAGTTGTCCTTGTATTAGTGCTTTGCCGCCATTTCGCTTGCGAATCAGTCTGCCTGTCTGCCTGCCTGTCTGCCTGCCGGCATGTCTGTCTGTCTGTCTGTCTGTCTGTCTGTCTGTCTGCCTGCCTGCCTGCCTGCCTGCCTGTCTGCCTGTCTGTCTGCCTGCCCGTCTGTATGTCTGTCTGTGCTGAACTCGTCCGCTCCTTTCGTGCTAGCCTTCTCGTCCACCCGCCTGTACGTCCTTCCACCCTTCTGTCTGCAAGTCTGTGGCTCACTTGCTACCCCGCCCGTTTGTTCGTCCAACCGCCTTTTCATCTAGCCGCGTTCATCCTCTTGTCCATCTGTGGTCCCACTCGACATGAGAACGTTTGGAGTTCCATTATACATAGGGGGCGCTAGCGCAAGACCTTATCTTTATTATATAGTTCATAATATAATGATAAGGTCTTTGTGCAGGCACTCATTTAATAGTGGCGAAATTGTGATGACTGCCGGAAAGGATACTCATTTTCATTATGTCAAAGAGTCCAGAATCGCGTTTCGAGGTTTGGTGGACTGCTGGTGAGGAAAGATTCTTAATAACTGGAGCTGAAAAAATAAAAATTCAAACTTCACAAAGAAATAAAGTACTAATTGGTGAGCTCTATCAGTCAATCTCAACGTTATTTTACTCACAGAGGACGAAAGTAAAATGTGGAAGAAGTTGGAATTGAGATGTGAAATGGAGAGAGTGGTTACAGAACAATACCATCAGAAAAAACGGAATGGGTAGGAAGAGGTAAAGATGACTGTGTTTTCTTGGAATTTGTGTATGAATAATACATGAATTCACCCACGTTCTCAGTCATGTTATGCAGGAACTGCTACAACACGGCGCGGCGAGACGTAATTATCTTGCAGTGTTGCCCCGGAATGAAAATATGGCTCCTGTATGTCTGAAGATGAACATTGACTCCTTTTGTCCACAGTGTTAGGTAAGCAAGGCAACTCAAAAGGTCTTCCTTTCGGAGCTCCATCTCTTTCTGAATATCGGAATCAGCTTCGAGGCCTTTAGAACACAGCATACTGTTTGTTATGGTACCATTAGAATGGGGGTGACGCCTTATTTTGTGACGCATCGGTTGAGGTTACAGCGAGCTGAAGCAAGATTTTTAGCTTCTTTTGCCTCACCCTATGAATAGATTTAGCAAAGTTAAAGTGTAAGACCTGTTTCAACAGCTGCTCCAAGTTAATCCTTTGGCGTATTGCGAAAGAAGTAGGTCGACAGAAAAATAATATTTGATAAGAACAACGAAACTGCTTTTCAAGAACAATTTGCCACAGATCAGTCAGTTTATGTGAAAAAAAAAATCAGTTGAACAATTGATTACTCTTGGCAACAAAGTGAAAATAATCATAAACAATTAATTCCTTATTGTTTATGTGAATGCTCACTCATTTAATGTAGGCTGATTTATTCGACCATTAAGAATGAAAGCTGTAATTATATTCGCTAATATCCCGGGCAAGGTGACGTAGCTTTGGAAAATAAGCTTGAAACTTGAAGCCTAGTCATGATGGTGATGGGATATCTACGCATCTGTACACACACACACAGAGAGAGAGAGAGAGAGAGAGAGAGAGAGAGAGAGAGAGAGAGAGACACAGAGAGACAGACAGACAGACAGACAGACAGAGCGCGAGAGAGAGAGGGGAGGGGAGGGATAGGACCTGGACTTCCTGCATACACTTCAGGCTTCTTTTCTGCCAAAGCTATGCCGGACAGGGGTCTTCCCACCAGTGATTTTATTGATAGGACAAAGAACATGTGAAGGTTACACACGCCCAAATCTTTTTGCCATATATTACTATGTATTGTCGACTGCCGTCACTCCAGTCCTAAGTTTCGGTGGCTGTTCCCGCTCACCAGTAATGGAGATAATAATCTAATCTAAAAAAAAAATTCATTACTTTTAAAAGTCTATGATAAGGAATTTTTTTTTTGGTGCGTCTCTTAGTNCCACTCCCATGAAAAGCCGGTTGAGGCCTCAGGCTATTTCAAGAGAACAAGGGGTTAGCTCATTGAAACCTCTGATCCGAAACGTGCTGCTTTGATTTAATCTAATCTGGCCAGGGAAGTGACAAATGCATTAGAACAGGCCACAGCTAAGGTCACTGGGGCCCTGAGAGGGAGGAAACAATGATGTGATGACTAGATCACCCTTACTAGGAAGTCCAACTCAAATGATTTCAAAATTAATGCGTGTGTATAGTATGCACAGCAACTGCTCAGATCTCTTCATACTAGTGAAAGTCTGAGATCCCTTGATCCTTATGATAAGGATGATGATGATGATGATGATGATGATGATAATGATAATAATAATAATGAGGATAATGATGAAGTTTGCCCATCGTGATTGACCAAACCGTGCACTCGTCATTAGCTGAGGTTCTGTAGGTCCGATGATGGTTAACCAGCACTATGCGCGCACGGAAGGTCCTTCCACGCACTTTAATTTTATAGACTGTTTGTAGTAGCCTAGGCCCCAGTGTCGACAAGATCCATAACAGGTCATGCCTCAATAGCAACTCCAATCCCCAGTAGACTCTCTGACAGCTCGAGTCCCTAACCTTAAGAGAATGTTATCAGGGCCCATTTTAGCCATTGCATGTATTAATCGAGCTTTCTAAAGATCCTTTGCAGTGGACTGGGGCTGTTATGACCCTTGTATGCCTGTCTTGGCTGAGGCGAACTCTAAACTTGTTTGAGAATAAAAGGCTAAAGAAAGACAACAATAACAACGACAACAAAAGGAATGGACCTAGCTCAGCTCACGAGGGGATTGTTCATATTTGATCTGAATAATTGAAATAAATAGTATGAGGAGTTAATAAATATGTTCCACATAAGTATATTCCTGTAGAGTGTCAGCCATGATCAGCCAGACCAATGACGTATTATAAGGACCGAAAAAAACAGATAATATATACAGTGACCTAAGGCCAAATGACGACCCCGTGATACGACTCGCAGAGAATGAGTTTTCTCCTAAGGACATTTCATATTCGCGTGCGTCTGGGTCCCTAGTGTTTGCAGTTTCTCATCTTGCTTTCTTTGCTTGTGTTTTAGATTAGTGGGGATCGTCTGTGGCGTTATTGTTTGCCTGGGTCAGGGACACTGTTGGCTTGTGTATTTCTTATGCCTTTCCCTCTTCTATCTTACACCTTCCCCTCCTCTACGTTGAGACACCAAAACAAAACTGCGGATCCTGACATTTGCCGAAGAATCGACAGCCTGTTTGAACATTCCCCTATTCTGTGTCACGTTGGCTGTGCATGTCAGACTAATCTTCTCTCTCTTTCGGTGTTTCTTTTGTACCCCTCATTTATGGCTCGCGTTGTTGATTTGTCGTATCTCACTTGTATCCGTTCACAGTTTTCTCAAACACCAATAATTATTCATTGAGGAAGGGACAACCCACTGCCTTTCTGCGGCTGTAACTCTGACTGATTGTGTATCTGTCTGTCAGTTAATCTATCTACCTCATGTTGCTATCTTACTCCTCATTGATATAGTTGACGCTTTTAAATTAAACACAAGTCTTTCCCTTGTCTTCTTTCAGAGCGTCTTTCGGCAGCAAAACTTCATTCATTAGAAACATGGATTACTGATGACGCGCCAGTGACGACAAAAGCAGTGCTGTGACGTCAGAGAGCTCGGCGCAGGAGGAGAGAAACTCTGTGGCGCCAGTATGACATCATCGAGTGACATCATGGTCGCCAGCCAAAAAAAGACAACCAATCACAAAATCGCCAACAAACACGTGACCATCGGCGACTCCACCGTGGTGGTCATGACACCAGACTCCACCCCGGACACGCCCGACACTGATGGCGGTCGCGCCTTTCACCAGGCCGTCGCCGCCGCAACTACCTCCGCGGCCACATCTAGCAGCAGCACCGCCACGCCCTCCGGCACCACCGACAGCAGCACGAGCAGCCCACCGGGCTCAGACCTGGGCGTGCCCCGGGTTCTGGTGACGAGGGCAAGCCCCGACAGACCCAACAACCGGCCACGTGACCGGCCCCCTAGCGAGGAGTATTATGACGTGCTACATCCGGAACCTAAGGATCAAACGTGAGTACAGCTGTCTATATATCTGTTTGTCCGCTGACCAGGATGTACGCATTCTTTCCTATATTTTGAATAATAATATCCATATCTGCCTACTTCTCTTCATATTTACTGGGCCTGTGCTCTCGGTGTCTGTGCCAGAAATCAGTCCACTTCAATCGTGTCTGTTTCACTGTTTATCGTATGATTTGTTTACCCACCTCTAAATCTGTGCTGATGGCAGTTGATGCGTTAATCAAGTCCTCCCAGCCACCTGTCTCTGCGTAAAGCATTTAATTTGTGATGTTTTATACAATACCAACATGTCCTATGTTTACCTGTTCATCTGCTTAGCTTTCTATGTGGTCTGTCTCAGTTCCTGATATGTCCAATATAGAATTCAAAAGTGTGTGCGTGTCTGTCTGTCTGTGCGTCTGTCAGTCTGTCATGTCGCTTTCTGTCTGTCTGTCTGTCTGTCTGTCTGTCTGTCTGTCTGTCTGTCTGTCTGTCTGTCTGCCTGCCTGCCTGCCTGCCTGCCTGCCTGCCTGCCTGCCTGCTAGCTAGCTTTAAGTTGTTTGTCTCAATGCCTACTCTCTGACTTATAAAATAGGTTTTTTTTTATTCTTTATACCCGTCGGGGCTATCCGTCATTGCTGTCTGTTTCCTTGTCATTCTTCGATCTTTCTTCTCAACGTCCGTCCTTTAGAGTGGATGTCGCGACTGTTCTAAATTTGTTTTTTTTTTCTCCTCTACGTCTACCTCAGGCATAGAATCCATATTTGTCATCACCATGGATATTATGAAAGTAGACGCGCGGTGCCATTAGCATAACAAGCGCCAGAGGATGTCTCCTTTCTAAGCTTTACTTTAACAGTATACATTAGGTGATTACAACTCAAAAGTAACCTGCAAGAATTGAGATTGTTGAGAGGTTCATTTCATCACTGTCTAAAATACTTGTGCGTATTTCCATGCTCCGTTGTTCTCAAGTGATACTGGTAGACACTGTATTATTATTGTGTCTATAATATAGGCGTAAAAGGTCTTATACCTCTGTTTAAGTTCTGTGGAATATGACCATATGCGTGGAAGCGGACAAGATGTAAATCAACCTCTATAATGTCATGCAAATGCCTCGAAATGTTACACCCTTGTATCTGAAGCCACTCTCCTCACTCTCACCCAACTCTTTAATCCTCCGAACCCGAAGGACCGATATTTCGGTTTGGCATTAACAGAACGTGCCCCAAGAGATCGACAGATCTGGCTGACATACACAGTATCATTCCCCAAGTCAGTACGTGACTTAGCTCAGGATCTCACAGGAGTAGGACTTTACATGAAAATTTTAAAGATGTTACCATTAACATACCCATTTCTTCAATCCCTTTCAAGCGTATGAAGATATGAGTCTGTTATTTTCCAGCTTAAAAGAACACAGTGACATACTAACAGACTGTGGGTGTACTTTATACATTCATTTTTTTCATTTTTCTTGTCTTCCCACACTTAGCAGCTTACTAAATATGTCTCACACAACACTTTATGGCGTTAATCACTATGAAATATCCACTTCAATCCCTTAATCGCCTCTCCCTTCATTACTTGCATTGATATTACTATTATACCAACTGTTTGTGTATGCCAGAGAAACCTAGGATAACTGTTTAATGTTTCTTAAGGTAGGTCTAGACCAAAGGCGATCGAACTGAACTACAGCTGTGTGACGCGAAGGTATCTTGTTTATTCCCACTAATTGTCCACACCAGAAACGCTCCCATCTTATTATTGCCATTAGTCGTCCACACCAGATACGCTCGTGAAAAGAGAGCGACTTACAGCGGTTATATAAAAGCTGTGGTATAGATGCATCGCTATTGGTCTGCATCTGCTTGTAGGTTGAGACATTACATTCACTTTCTCACTGCATGTTAGTTCTTCTATAATATGCGAACCAAAAACCCCGTATCCTCTACATATTATTGGTGAGACATACTTTCTTAGCTTGCACCAGATTCCAAAGTGACGCTGGGTTTTTCCCTTGCTCTTAAAATAATGTTATCTCCATCCTCGTATCTTGAACTTTTTAAAGAACACATAATGATGAAGATAAGTTGTTTCTACATTGCTTTTCTCCTTTAAGGTGCACCTGATGGGGTTTGGTTTTTGAGATTTTTCACGCGAGGCGTGTCCGTCTTGATCTAGATCTAAATGTATTTTTTTTTCCTGTTGACTTCCATTCTGTCAACCAGCCTGCCGCTCTGCCTGTCTCTGTGTTTGTCTGACTGTCTGTTTGCCTGCCTGCCTGTCTGTCTGTCTGTCTGTTCGTATGTATGCCCGCCTGTCTATCTGTATACCTGCCTGTCTGCCTGTGTGTGTGTGTGCGTGTGTGTGTGTGTGTGTGTGTGTGTGTGTGTGCGCGCGTGTGTGTGTGTGTGTCTGTCTGTCTGTCTGTCTGTCCTGCTGGTCTGTTTTTGAAGCTTAACATGTATGTCTGGTAGGCTCTCTATCAGTTTGTCTACCGGCTTGCTTTTGTCTGCTCTGTATCATTCTTTCTCCAGTCCCT
>JAWQUT010000014.1:260298-273471 GCA_033807755.1 Ellobium chinense | reverse complement strand
TGGAAGTGTTTATCTGGGCATTCAGGTATATAATTTAAACACTCAAAATTTGATGACATATTGTCCACCCAAATTTTGCTGACGTAGGACACTGGATGTTCGTATAGCCTGCCCTGCACGATCATCCAGACGTACGCGTAGACCCCTCCCTATGGATTCTCAAGCAAAGAATATTAATAGTGGAGGCGATGAGTTTTCCAAAGTCGTGTTAAGAGTTCCAGTATTATAATGGATACTACACTATACTATGCTATGCTATGCTATGCTATGCTATGCTGTGCTGTGCTGTGCTGTGCTGTGCTGTGCCGTGCCGTGCCGTGCCGTGCCGTGCCGTGCCGTGCCGTGCCACGCTACGCTACGCTACGCTACGCTACACTACACTACACTACACTACACTACACTATACTATACTATACTATACTATACTATACTATACTATATTATACTATACTATAATGGATGCATCGGCGGGACGACCTTCAACCTTTCAGCTATGGCAGTGATGTTTGGCCAGACAGTTTGGCATGATAACCATGATGAAAATCCACATGATATATATATATATACTGTGTAGTCAGGGCATGACGTAGAGATAATATCTTGGCCACTGTTCAAAGCAAGGGAGATAATTCGTGGGTGTTGTTGTTTTGCCTGGAATGTAGTTTATGGTAACGGAGAAGCCATGTTTTTTTGTTGTTGTTCTGTAACCACTCGTAAGCTAAAGTTCACGCTGATGTGCGGAGAGGTTTATTTCCTACAGATAAAGATAACAAGAAGTCCAGAGAAGAAGAGAGGTTACTAGTAGTATCCACAAAACATGTCTTTCATTATTTGCAGTATTCGTCAGTAATGACATCGTTATATTGATCATCTCCGTTAATTCATAATGCTATGGGTAATGCAAACTGTTGTAAGCATGTTTGTAAAATGTAGTAACATGCTAAGAACATAATTTCAGAGCTCATATATTTTTGGAACAAGAACTCTTTTTCCTTCTGCAGGCGTTTTATAAATTCAGTGATTTATCTAAAGAACAGGCAGTCATCGTCAGTGGTAGCTTTCAATGTGGAAAGAAAGTATTAATATCATTGTCAAGAGCAGTAAATCGCATAAGAAAACCAGTTTGTCTATGTATAATAATAAAGACCACGGATACAAACCGAAAGCCATGCAAGAAGCAATAGGAAGAAGAAGAGGAACACGAGCAAAACAAGAGATAAGGCAGCCCGCGTGCAAATTCACACGTTTATCGGACAGTATGCTTCCGGCTTACCCCCTGCTACATCACCGAAGCTATTGTTCTTCCACTTGCGCAAAAATCGCATTCCATTTCCGGAAGTTATGGATATTGGCACGTGACAGGAAGATGAAATACGAGCATTGGGGTCGGTTACGTCGATTGTAAGATCTGGGAAATAACCAGCATGGCTGCTTGATGCTAATGATCTCGTAACTCATAGTTATGATGCAGAATGATACCTTGATATCCTGTGTAAATTAAAACTTACCATATAACAATACGATAACAAGTGGCGTTAGCCCAGAGATGCTCTCGCGTATGAGTTGAAGTAAACTAAAAGATAAGAACTGTAGTTTTCACATGTGCTAACTAAGGATGTTTCTTTCCCATCATGAGAGGAGATGTCGATAAAAATAGGGTTTTACAGTGATCCCTAGTGCTTAAAGCACGTCGCCGTATTGCAAACCCTGTATATCTGAGACCAATCCATGTCTGTATTCACTTGTAAGTACAAAAATCACGATTTTCTTTATTGCTAGAAAAGTATTCGTTCCAGAATCGGACACGGCAGCTTTCGCTTTCTTGTAGAAAGTACTGTTTGCTAGTTTTTGCTGTGAATCCAGTTGTCACTTTCATCTCCGTTGTTGTCAGATTGTGTTGCATTGCTATGCAAACTATCTGCTCTTCCTGGAGATGGTCGCGTCTCAAGTAATAAATCTTTGCTGCTATCTCCCAGGCAGAGCTCCAGATCTGACAGATTAAAAACTGTTTTTAAAAAAAATAGAAACAAACACATGCGCACGAAACAACGCATAGCTTAAAAAAACATGCCGAAACCCGAAGGTATGATAATCTAAAGATTCCCCGAAGGTAAATAAAAATACACTACAGGGCGCTCGGCGAATGCCAAAGCGGTTTAGATAGAGCTATCTCAAATGGAAAGGAAAATGGGACAATTTAGCAAAGAGGATGAAAGAGGGACTTTCTTTAGTGAGCTTTTTGTGTCTATTATAGAGACATGCATCCACTCAGACCCTTTAGAGCTGCTCAAAGCATGCTGTGTTCTTCAGATGCGTCTTATAATACGGCAGCCGGCGGTATGAATGAACAGCAGTCTTGTCTCTCTGGTCATGTGCCTATTTGTTACAGCAGAAGTGTTTTTTTTTTCTCTTACATTTCTCTATGCACCATGTAAAAGCACATCATTTTGCGCATTTTAGTGAGGATAAATACTAGACATTTGCTGTTGAAAGGAAGAGAACCAGACATTTTATCCACTTTCATGATTATTTTCAACAATTTACGAAAAGCTATATTCCATTATGTAAGCCAGAAAAAAAAAACCAAAAAACATCAAAAACATTTTGTAAAGCCATTTTACCTTGCCATAGAGGAAATCCCGACGAGTGGCAACAATCATGAATAGGGACAGTGGAGAGTTTTCTCCTGAAAACGGTTTTCCTTGTCAACCGGTCATGTTAACGACATGGAATCATTTGATGTCGCTATATATTTAGCACATTTTTCAGAACTGCTTGAATTCAGGGCTTCTTTATCATCATCAGTCAGTGCCATGTTTTCATCGAGGCACAGGCGATGCAGTTTAATAGCAACGCCTGGGGAGCATGGTAAAATTTGCGATTAACAGTTTGTGCGATTATCAGAATATTTTGACATAGAAAGTACAGGGTTCTCTTGTTCAAAGAAAATAAAATTATCACAAAGTGGATCTGGTTTCAAGTGGGTCTACTTTGATTCTTCGTGCAACGAATGTGTGAACAGCAGGTACACACTGATTGTTGACATTATTCTTAAACTTATGTATTTAATGCCCTCCCACCCCATAAAAATAATTTGATAATTTTGCCACATGCTACGTACTTGTATCTACACTAAAAATGCAGCAACATCTCTGTTGAGGTAGATCTATTTTGGATTCACCTGGAAGCCAGAATAAAGGCATTTTTTACGATCCGTCTTACGACTCCCGCTATATTTGCAAAAGCTTTTATAGATTGCAAAGCATTCAGCACAAAATGCATAGTGTAGATAAACAGTATCTGAAACCCTACGCACATCGTTAGGTATTTTAAAGCCATAGAGGAAGAGGCATTGACAGCCTTTATTAACCAGTTCCATTTTGATTCTCTGGCATGTGTCTTTGTTCACTTTGTCTTATGAAAATAAACCATGCAAATAGGACTTTTATTTACCCCGTGAGGACTTTTTTTTTCACTATGCCATACAGTGTTATACATCCAATGAATGATACAGATGAATATAAAACAGTATACATAATGCACATAAATACACAGTGTTACAAATGAAGTCCTTCACAAAGTCAATGTTAGTCGCCGCAGTGCAGCATCCTGGTTCCCCAAACTCTAAAGCCAGGTGCTCCATCACACCTGAGTCGAAAGAGGAAGTAGGAGTGAAGTCTTTTTCCCGATGATACTACGATCTAAACTGCCGGGCCCAGGAGTCGACCCCGCAACCTCAGACTTGACAGTCTTCAATTCATGAAAAGTTTCAGAAAGCCGCATGGCCACACTGAACTTAATGAACGTTATAAAATTTCTTAGAGTGCAAAACCGCGTAATACTCAATATGGCATATACTTAATGGCATCAGAACATCTCACTGCCTCATTCAATCTACAGAGGTAAATACAAGATGAAACTTGGCAATCGCAGCCAGCGTTTAATTGTATATAAATTATTTAATGATCATGTCAGTCCTTACGGCTGTGACGAATCTCGCATCTACAACTGTTAAAGTGCAAACATCTGAATATACGCACTATAACGATACTGCGGCATAGCACGTGTATCTCTTATCTTCAGGCACAGGATCGGAAATAATTAGAGTATCGCGATTCCATCCCCACCGTTATGATCTTCATCTCTGTTAGAAATTAGGTCGTTCATGACAACAACAGCAGCAACAACAACAACAACAACAACAACAACAACAACAACAACAACAACAACAACAACAAGATGATACTTTTGATGTATAGCATTTCATCGATTATATGCCTGTTGGCTAGTTTCCACAGACGGAGTACACACATTTTTCTTTTGGCTGTCCAAATAGGTGCGGGGCCAGATTTCCGCAATTTTTGGACATCTAATGGCTGTAGTAAACTCCCTCACTCACCTGATTTCCACATTAAGTTCAAGGCGAATGCGGATGATTTTTACAGTTAATGAAAGTTACAATCGATGCCTTTAGAGATGTGGTCCAAGGTTGAGAAAACAAAAATTATGGCGTATGTAAAGACAAATAAATATGTGATTAAGCTTTCGCAAAGAAAAATTATGATGTCTTGAACAGAAATCTACATGACGTAAACATCGTGGATTTAGTTTGTGTCATATGTTCATATGTATAACTTGAATACGTAATTCAAAGGCCATGTCCTGCTCTTTTTACGAAACAGAGTAATTCATTTGCGAAACAAATCAATGCTTGCAATTCTCGATCAAGATTTTCGTGTACCCAACCACTCATTTACCCACTTACGGCTTGGATAAAATACAGCAACCGTTACCTAAAACACTGCTATTGACATGTAAAAAGTAAACTGTTATTGCTAGCCGCTAAATTTAGTTATTCTCTAATTGCCACCATATTCAGTCGGAAAACAACAAGATATCTGAATGTCGAATGAATGGAAAGAGATATTAGTTGGCTTTTAATGGGCTTGTGGCGTCAGCGAATACGCATCCACAAAAACCAGTCATGTATCATCACTTTTATACGCTTTTAATCTACGCACGCTCTCTCTGTCCCTAACATCGCGACTACAGCCTTAATAAAATCTCTTGTTATCTTTATAACAGCTGCCATCATCTGTTTCTTTACTGTCTTTTTCAAGGATCTTCATTAAAAAAGCAAATTGCTTCAAACAAACTGCATAACTGAATCTTTGATAATGCCATTATAAATACCGTTTATTATTATGCGATATAATGAGGCATAATGATGGAACTATTGACACTCATTTTAAAGAATGTCGGTACGTGGCTTTAAAGGAAAGGTCTGCACTCTTGAGTCAGTGGTTCTCATCTTTAAAAAGAAAAAGGAAACATTTTACCATCTTAATTATCGTCTGGGCCTTCTATGAACTATAAACCAAACCGTTCTGGTAAGATATTTGAAAAAAAAAAGTCTCCGAATGGGGAGATTTACAGTCAGACAAGATCTGCATCTTAAATGTCTAAACTAGTATTAATGTGATCCAGAAGGAATACATACTTCATGACCAGGCCCCAGGACATTTTGAAGCTGTGGTGGCACATCACAGGTTGAGAATCGCTGTCTTGTGAGTGTGAAGACTTCTCTGAGTGCCAGATCTTCCTATCATTAGGGCCCGTTAAGAACTATCAGACTTGTGCTAATAGTTCTGTCCATTATCAGCCGCCAGACAACAGAATTGTGGCTTTTTTTTTTTTNTTTTTTTTTTTGGTTGGTTGCCGATTTGGATACGGGATTTTTTTTTTTTTGGAGGGGTAAGGGGAGGGAAGATTAAAAAAAACATGAAGCAAGCAGGCAAGCAAGCAAGCAAGCAAGCAAGCAAATAACTGTGACTAAACGACAAAGAGTGAAAGCTTTTGAAGATAATAATTATAAAAGAAATAAATTGCAGGACTGATATACAGCTTAGAAAGTCGTAAGTAATATGAGGGGAAAAAGAGATAGAAGAAAAGGAAAATAGAGGCAAAATAAGAAAGAGAAGGAAGGAAGGAAAGAACGAAGGAAGAAAGTAGGGAGGAAGGAAGGAAGAGGATATTTACTGACGAAGATTTTATTGAAGGGTCGACTTGTCTGTGCTCTGTCAATAGAAAATTAAAATTCCACCATGACGCACCGTATAAACAACATGACAAATAACTGATGCTTACAGGCTATATTACCCCGCATGTTGTGTATTAACATTTACTTTGTAATCGGCACTTTCTAGCAAAACACAGTTGTTAACGAAAAGCAGAATAACAGACGTGTCAAGATGGTTATCACAAGCTTCTATTGATCTTTCTACCTTAGATGTAGCTCGTTTTATTGGTCACAACTTTGTATAGACGTTTATTTACCAAGACAAAATTCTTAGGCAAGAGTCTTGTTAAGTACAGGAGCCGACGCTTCTTGAACGAATAACGAAGCTAATTTTGGGGAACAGTGAAATCAAAATAAAAACTCCGGAGACAAGAACGTGCTGACGCGACACGGGCTACAAAAAGGAAAAAAAAAATGAAAACAAGAATATTTCAAGGCAACGGTGGAAACTTCTAAAAATACACCACCAAATCTTGTACTCTGCAATGTTTAACATAGCACTCCAACTTCACTGACGCTCACCTATTAAGATATTTGTTTGTTGCAAGTAGAAGAAACTGAATAAAAGGTCATAAAAGAAAAAAAAAATAAAACAGCAACTCCCTCCCCCCCCTCCCTTCCCTCACCTGTTTTCTCCCTTCTCTTGCTTATCGTTAGTTTCGTCATATTTTGCGATTTGGCCAAGAAATCAAAAGAAATCCCAGCTCCAGCAGATGCCGCATTTGTTACGCTAATCTCTGAAAAGCTTTGACTTTCGACAGTAGTTAGTTTTGCTTGTTCATAACAGGGTTGATGACTGTATTCTTTATATAAATTATAAGGTCAAGAGTTTTTAAAAATTTAGGGTAAATGACGCGGTATTCTGCTTGATTGCCCAGGTGTAAAAAGGTGAGATTTTGTTCCATTGTTGCACGTGAGTTTCGGGAACAAAATCATGTTCATGAAGAAGAGCCAATCAGGTTTATGGAGTGATCGTGATTACTTTAAGCGTCGACAGACTGAAATCAGTACCCTGACACTCTCAATACAATCTTGATGATGTAATTTGATTAAATCTTAACGATCAAGACATAATCAGAGTGGCGAAAAATTAACAGGTTTTCTTGGGCGCCCCCGGCGATCCCACACTCCTCGTAGATTCTATAAGCCAGTTCTGTACGTTGTTCACTTAGTGTAAAGATGGGTTGTATTCTGCTAGCTTCACTTTTTTTTTTTTTTTGGAGACACACATAAGTTTTACGTTTAGCATAGAGGAAAAAAATGTTAAATGAGAAATTATGTTCATCTAGCGTCTTTTTTTACACGGTGAAACGTTACGATCTTTTAAGAATGGACACGAATAGACATGTAGATAGTGAAAAAAAACAACACATTTCTTTAAGCCCAACAGAGGGGCAGGGGATAGAAAAAGAAAAACGAAAGAAGAAATTTGTTTTTGGGATAAGTTCATTCAGAAAAAGACAGCTGGAACTACTTAATGGTTGATTTGTGATCGGACCGTGGAATGTCGAAATGCCGAATCCCGAGAATGCATTCCAGTTTCAAGCTTCGCTTATCGGCTGTGCGTTGTGAAGAAGTGAATGTAAATGAGCGCTTTGAAGTGCGAAACTGCGAATGAGATTTGGCAGTCATGTTATCGGGAATTTATAAACAGAAAACAAAAACTAATAAGAAACGTTCTTTTTTTTTTCATACACTGTCTGCTTACACCAAAGAGCCATGAAGCACACACATACAACCGCATACAAAGAGAGAGAGAGAGAGAGAGAGAGAGAGAGAGAGAGAGAGAGAGAGAGAGAGAGAAGGACAGAGAGAGAGAGAGAAAGAGAAAAGAAGTGGGAATGTTAGCAAGAGACATCATCGTGTGTGTATGTGTGTGTGTGAGAGAGAGAGAGAGAGAGAGAGAGAGAGAGAGAGAGAGTTAGAATATATGTTAGAAATTTGAAACAACGGATGTCGCACAAACATGCACATGAAAACGATTGAGGCGCTTAGTTAAAATAAAGTATTTTGACCTTTTCTTACACCATCTATTCTGCCAAAACGTTATACGAACAGTAAGTGGTAAATCATCGTCATCTCCTAGTGAATTCGGTCCAGGGAACAAGTAAATCTAGTATATATGAAGTCTTCACCATCGTATGTTTCGCTTTCATTCCAGCTAACTGAAATAGTCTGTAAGTTAAGTTCCAGTTAAATTATGAACACTTTCTTTCCTTTTCTGATTCTTTTTATTCGCATGTGATTATATTACTTATATATTTTGTCCTTGTTTTACAGTCATGTATTCCGACACTGTCAGCACTAGCAGTAGTCAAGTGATGCTGCTTGCATTTTGTAGGGTATCAGCAGGACTTGTACGCAGATACCGAAAGTTTCCAAGAGGTGTTGTAAGCTTAGCGTTGCACTTTGCTGTTATCCATAGAGCACACGCAGGGGACTTCTCAGTGTTGTTACAGCAATAACAGGTAGTCTGCTGGTCATAACTAACAAGTTCCAATGAAAGTTTTCTAGAAAAGTGTTGTAAACTTAGCGTTGCACCTTGATGGCCTCCGTAGAGTCCGCGCAGGAGATCTCCCATTAGCGCGAAAATAGGAAGTCTGCTGGTCATAATTAGCAAGTTGCAACGAAACGAACTTTTGTGAATGCTGTGATATTATACTGAAACGACCCAACGTTGTGTCCAGACTTTGTCCAGACTCTGCCGAAATACTGTTGTGTTTCTGACAAAAACTGGTAATAAGTTCCCGGTAAAAAGAACGTTTCCGAAGCCAAAAGATCGTATGCTACACTAGGGAGAAGTTCATTGTTGCCCAATTCTTGACAAAATACATTTTTGTGGTTTCCAAGAAAGGTCTCAGTCATGTACCTTTGACAGCACTTAGGGTGGAGGTTGGTTTGAGGCGGGTGCCTGCGCATCACCGTTAGGACCAGCCAGCGTCTTCATGAGCATTTCCAAAGCGTTTGAGCTGACCTTACCAAAGCAACCGGCAGTGCAGAAGGAGAAGCAAGCGTTGTGTCTGCTCTCACAGACTACGTCCCACATAGGGTCACCGTTAACGCAACCTTCCTTACCAGCATCACACTCGATGTTACATTTGTCATAACAGGCGCAGAAGGTTTTGTCACAGGCATCGTTACAGGCAGTCTTAAGCTTGTCGCAGTTTCCTATCATGAGAGCGATGGGGTTGATGTTGCAGAATGTATCGAGAGTGTCGCATTGAGTCTTGCAAGAGCTGGAGCAATCTCCCAATGAAGTATCCACCAGTGTGATTAACACCAGAACAGTGCAAAGGAGGAGATTCGTCATCTTCTAAATACAAACGCTATCTGATATAAGATAACAGTGAATGACACAGTGTTGGAAAACAAACCCGTGTGACCACACCAGGGTATGTACGCAGCTTGCAATATGCAATGCATTTTATAGCACAGCTGTTGATACTAATACTGTTGTGCGGTATAAGTTTACTATAATTCCGTTACTGAAAAATTTTATGAGTGACGTTTAACATTCATAAACAATGAAAACGATAACATTGTCGCTACATCGGTGATTCATGATGAAATTACCTAGAATGGGAGGGACAGCGACACGTAATACTGCAGTGTAATACGATATCCCGGACTCCAGACCCGCTTGCATAAATACAGTAATTGCGTACATTGCGTACTCCGCATTTCTAATGCCGTGGATAGGCATTGCAAAATGGCGACGACTGAAGGGATGAGATGGGAGTCCCATTTTGTGTTAATCGAAGTGGTTAATTAGAAGGAATATGGGACGACGTCACCTGAAAGAGTTCTTCCTGATAAAGCATCATGGGCAAAATGATATCTTTGGTTTGGTATCTTCATGTGGGACAGCGTGGCAAAGTGGTTACACGGCGTTGGATTCAGGGTCTGAAAGTTGTGGGATCCAATCCCGCGATGGTCATGTTGTAAATGTTTTGGGGAGGTATTTTATTTACATTCTCCTCAACCCACCCTTCTGTAATATGGGTATCTGGCTATAGGTTGTGATAGACATTCTTGCAATGCTAATGTTCGGCGCTTGTAAAACGGCAGCGGTACTGTATGTTCCCCAGGGAAGTGAAAAAGGTCCTTGAGTGATCTAACCTGTG
This sequence comes from Ellobium chinense, assembly GCA_033807755.1. Lineage (NCBI taxonomy): Eukaryota > Metazoa > Mollusca > Gastropoda > Ellobiida > Ellobiidae > Ellobium > Ellobium chinense. Next base: position 263,268 of record JAWQUT010000014.1, on the reverse strand, counting down.
GGGATAACAATGATGTGAAGTCGCCGTAGCAGGCACTAGCCTGGATACGAGACAACATTATTTATCTATTCCTCATTCTCACAAATTGCAGAGCACCTTCACATCGCTGTCCATGCAAAACGAATATTTCACTCTATCGCTACCCGCTTTTCCCTAAACATATAGACAGAAATCAATGTTGGTTTCATCAAAGATCTCCGCCTATAGGCCTAAACAGCGGACATCTGATATAGCAGGGCCATTTGGACAAAATCAATGACTTTTCGCCGTTCTAACCGAGGTTTCGTTGAAAGAGAGGTATGTTTATAACAGGCAAATGGAAGGGGGGTTGACAGTATAGAAGTATGCTACTGTCATCATCTTGAATTTACGGTTGAATGGGAAAGACGAGGGAATCCTAAATCACGACGCTATAAACAAGGTTCCTTTAAGGCCGTTGTGTTCAAAGTCTACTATATTCGAGACTTTATCATGTCTCTAACCTTTAAACAGCTTACTGTCAGAGGTGTGGTTTCGTCCAGGGTTGAGTCATCATGTCATTTTCTCCTTTGCCTATTCCCATCCTTGCTTCCTTCTTTTACTCCGCCATCGCTATCTCACGCAAAGGTTTGAAAATCCTAATTAACGCCGGTCGTAAACTCTAGGAATCGTGAAAGAAAATCTGTTGGAAGAATTACCGCACTCCACATTCCTCGGCCTTTTCTTTCATCTCACCCGTGTTTGCTTGCTACTTCTAATACTACCTACCACCTGTTCTGCTCATCATCGCCCTAGCCGTCATCGCCCTTATAGTCATTGGTACCATAGTTCTCATTGTTACTGTTATCAGCAGTCTGATCCATCAGTACCGAGTTTGTTGCAAAAGAGATTGGAGATAGTCATTTAGACCTTTATATGTCGAGTAAACATGCATGAAGCCCATGTTTGGCCATGGTGCGTTAAAAAGACAATAGACTTCCCTTTGCATACTCATCGGAAGCCAGAAACAAGCAACGAGGTTAATTATTTTTTTAACGCTTCCACGCATACCGCCTAATACAGTATAGCGCAAGGAGGAAGATACCCCGGCGTCTTGATCTGTCGTGCACTGTCCATGTCCCATCATGCATACTTTGAACTGAAAAGAATAAGTGGAATTAGACAACATCTTACTGAAAACGTCACAACAAGATTAGTAATATCTTCAATATTGTCTCGTTTGGATTATTGCAACTCGCTCCTGGCTGGTATCACCTAGGATAAATTAAATAGATTACAGAGGGTCCAAAACAATGCAGTCCGTTTGATCTTTATTTAAAAAGGGTAAGCGAGAGCCCAGTGAGCATCTCTTAAAATTACTTCACTGGTTACCAATCAGAGCCAGAATTAAGTGTAAGATTGCCACTTTCTGCTATAAGACTATAAATGGTAGTTTGCCTGCATACATATCAGACCTGGTAGCTGAGCACAAGCCCACTAAATCATTACGATCTGAAAATGCTTGTCTCCATGTACCAAAAGCAAACATGCAAAAAATTTGAGATAAAGCTTCTACGTTCTCAGGACTAATTGTTTGGAATAAACTGCCTAAAAATATTCGTAAAGAAAATAATCTAAGTACTTTTAAGAAACATCTAAAAACACATTTGTTCAAACAATATTTTGATTGACCGTGACAGTCTGCGAAACTAAATCTTTTTATTTATTTTAACATCTGTATTGCAGTATATGTGTACAGAGTGTAGTAAACTATGCTTGGGTGTGTGAGCTGAATATTATATAATTTTATTTACTTCTCTGTGTATAGCGCTCAGAGCCTGTATGTACAGGGATGAGCGCTGTATAAATGCTATGCATTAGTATGCATTATTATTGCTCCGTAGTTATAGATGTTCAATCAGTTTAATGAAACTCAAAATAATCACACTAATAGCCCTTTGATGTACTCGGTTTACGAGTATAGGACATTGTCATTATCTGCATGGAAAACATGGCACTTCTGTCTGTCTGTTGATTGAATCACGAGTATACAGTTTGGGTCATCTAGTTCGTGACTTTTCTTTTGTTATATTTGGATGGAGAAATATAAGAAGACTGGCCTCGGAAAACCATTCAGTCGAATTATTTGCACTGTGTCTGGGATGAGGAAGAAAGTTCAAGGCAACGTGTGTTTGATCCCCGCGGGTGAACATAACAGACGGTCCTGTTATTCTATAGGCAGTTCCTCGGAGATCGTAAGTAACAAAAGTGTGAGTCTCCGGGCAAGCCAGAATGACTGCGACTGATGCGGAAGAGCTAGAAAGAGTGTGCTGACTTGCAAGTGGTGATTTGTTGTTTTTTTTTCGCCTCATTTATTAGCACACATACCACCGCACCGTTGATTCTTTCCACATCCACCTTTCGATACGAGGCCGTGGATGAAAAATTAATGTTCCACTAACAAATTTTACAGCAGTAGAATGGATGGTGGCCGCCATTGTTGCCGCGTTATACTTCCGCATTTTGTAACAAATGTCCAAGCTCCGCCCAATTCCCCATAGGCTAACACTCGGGAGAAAAAAACAAAACGTACCCTACTCATGGCATTCTCATCCCTGATATTCTTCATCTTAGGAAATTCGTGGCCTCGGTGCAGTAAATCCTATTTCTGCAGTTATTTTCAGGATTAGTTTTTTTTTTCCTTTCATGATTTCATGTACTTTTTATGCGTATAGTAGGCCTTATGTTAAAATATTATAACTGTACGCTGAATAGTTTTGTGACTGTACATATTCTGAGTTAAGTACATTTGTGGACCTGCACATACAAATGACAGAGTTAAAAGTTCTGATATAAAATTTAGAAAAAATATGTTGGTACTGGTTTATTGCACTGAAGCTACGAATTACTGTTGGGGTATTATTTGGAAGCCTTCGAGAAAGGTAATCGCTTTAGATACCATGCATAAATAACGCTTTATCACCAAGCAATCATTTGAAACCGCATCTCTCA
>JAWQUT010000014.1:191318-233347 GCA_033807755.1 Ellobium chinense | reverse complement strand
CAGATGATCTGTACTTGAAAAGCCGTTTGTAATTTTTCTAAAACCTTTTCTGTGTATATATATATTAAAAACTGAAAAGAAGGTACAAACGAAACGAAGGAAAAAGAATCAAGTACCACTTGCCGATCGTATATCACATAAGTGAAATCTAAAGGATAATAAACGGGATTAACGGCAACACAAAAGTCCTCATAAAATTGTTATGTCTTAAAGATTTTGAATTCGTCGCACACGAATTTCAACTCCGATATTGTAAATCAAAACCGGCGTAAAGGTCTGAACACTAGAAACCAAACTTTGCTGTTGACCTAAGTTTTGGAATGTGACTTTATTCGTTGAGAAGAAGGAAATAAATGGAAGGAAGAAGAAAATATCCCCAAATGTTTCAGTCGACATCAGCATAAAAATAGCGGCTTACTTTAATCATAATTTTGTGGAAGAGGAAACTAAGAAAATCATGAATAGCAGGGTGGAGTTGGTGCCACCCTGACTAATTATTTCTGCTGTTGTGGTTGTTTGTCAGCTTCTTTTGTTCGGTTTTCCTTTCATTTTGTTTTTTGGCTGTTTTGTTCTTTGGATCCAAACGCGATGAAAAGTTATTGCTATTATTCACTTTGTTCCCGTTGGTGTGGATTCGCTGCAACTATGTACGAAACTTTGTGTGTGTGTTTGCGTCTGTGAGTGTGTGGGTGTGAGTGTGGGTGCGTAATACTGCGTATGCATTTGAAAAGAGTATGTAAGAATGAATTATAAGAGAGCGTTTACATATGAAGTGCGGATCTCCTACGGGGAGTTATGGCAGAGGTATTTATGTGCATATGGTATTCCCTATTTGTGTTGAGATCACATCGCACATTATGATTAAAATCTCGAATCTAAGTATAATTCATAACAAAAGCCACTGGCTAAGTCTGTTCAAACCTTGTTCAAACCTTGTATTCCTACCTTTGCGATGACTACCACAATCGAATATAAAAGCTCTCTTTTAGAAGAGGAACGGTTGCGGAAGGGCAAGATGGTGGCAGGAGAGAGTGAAGCGGGGGAAAAAAAGGTGAGATCATGACGTGAAATGCACTCTAGATCAAAAGATGAACTTCGCCAACTCCAGCATTACGTACGTTTGTATTGGCAGTCAATAAATGATTTGGCCTTGAGGCTGCGCAACAGATTAACCGCTTTGTGGGTAGACATCTACATTCTCGATGAAAGAAAGTTAGGTTTTTATGTGCATATGTTCTCACTGTAACGGAGGCACGTCGTAGCAGATAAAAACTCGTTAAAAGCTACCTGTTGTTTCACATGGTAAGCTTTGCTGCAGTGGTCCCGTCATCTCTGATCTCCCCTTTTCTTCCCTTCCTCATCGTGGCAAGATTGTCCAAAATGTCAAATTCAGTACCACGTAGTAATAACTTTACATCATCGACCATTGTCGAAAATGTCAATTTCACCCCTATGAAATAATATTTCTTAAACAATCGATGACAACTGTTACTGTGCTCACTATCATTTGACTTAAGCCTCCTCTTCTTAACCCTCTTTGAGTAGCAGATGTGTAATTACTGGTCCTTTTGCGCGGACACCATGTCTTTACGTGTGACATGTAAACCGAAATGCGTTAACGTCCTTAGGTCCCTATCCGTGCTGAAATGTGCTAATGTGTGTTTGCACATAAATAGCAAGATCGATCGGATGGTTGGTCACTTGGCAGTATCATTATAGCCCCTTAAAGCAGTTGCCCTTAAAGCAGTTGCCCTATTCGGAGACTTCCAGACAACCCAAAAACAAATTTCCTTAGCAGAAGAACTTCTGAGATGAGCTAACAAAGTCGATGTTGATCTAGGTTACTAGATTATTAATAGATGAAGAGTGCGCTATACATATTACGTCTAGCGCACTGTGTAGAGTATACAAGGTTAAGGCCGTGTTAAAGCCAGGTAGCCAAATTATCCTTCTCCATAGATTCGTTGATGTAGCTTTCGTCACCAGAAGTGTCGTCTCTTTCTTCTTAGTCCCGTTTACTACATAAGACAACGGTTGTAAAGAAATCCAAAGGACCAGAGATTTATGTACGATTTAAACCGAATTTCGGTGTAGACAGAGAAGCCTAAAGAGATGAAATTATGCCGGGCTCTTTTGTTTCCTTTCGTTTTGATAGTGCTTTCAGTTTAACCGATTTCATTTTAACCGTTGCCTGCTGCATCTCCCATTGCTTCTGTTTTAAGTTTCATATATCATTGGTTATTTATGTAATCGTTTTCATATCGTCTTTGCATTTCTCTGCCTAATAAATTAATCAAAGTTATTATCTTCCTTTAATTCCCCCTTCATTTTAAACAAATCTGCGCTATACATTCTTTCTGTCTCTCTTCGTATTTGATCAGACCTCACCTCATCTTCCTCCGTTCTTAGTTCTCTCACAACGCTTTCATAATGAAAACTTAAGGGGAACATCTTCCAAGGGGAAACCAGGAAATGCCCTTGATCCTTCATGCAACCGCCTCGTCTTTCTCGTCCTGTACCAGAAAAAGTAGAAAATGCAGATAAATCATGATCAATCTGCAAGCCCCACGTCTGGCGTCTCATAAGGAGGCAGACGAATCGCGGCGGTGCATTTTTCCATAGGCCTAGGCAGGGCTCGCTTTTTGTAGGTAATCGGGAATCCCAGGACATCGTCGTCGTTACACGAGACTGATGAACCCAGTTTCGATTCCTTTGGGAGGGGAGGGAGATNNGGGGGGGGGGGGCAGCGATTTGTAGTGGCTGTGCCCAATCATTTCCACAAAGAAAGCGGTGAAAGAACTGACACCGCACAATGCCTATGTTTTTGTCAATTTTTGATAGGCTCAAGAACAAAGTTCATTGAAACAAGCAAAGATCTAGGCCTAGGCTTCTGCGCTGGATGAAAATTTCCAAATTTGATTCATTTAATCATTGCCTGCAGTTGGAAGAGATGCCCTGATCACTAATGTGTAAATTAGAACTGCCCAGACACATTGGTTTTCCACTGGCTATACTGTATAGCTCTAGCCGGGACTTAGGCCTTGGTCTGAGACTCGGGATACGGACTTTGACATGCCATGAAAGTCACAGTTCCAAGAGACGCGGATTCGCTCTTGCACTGGAACTAAGAGTTTCCTACTGGGACTCGGGTTACGGACTATAACGGCTATCTCGCTCTGAGTCCGGTGTTTACTCGCAGCATGCTTAGACTCACCCGTCATTAAGCCTACAGCTGAATGGAAATGTGCGCCGGTAGCAATCATCCTTGCCTTCACCCAAATAATGTACTTTGATTCCGTTTTGAAAAACAGATTCTTAGAGATTCGCAAAGGCTTAAGCGTGCAGCTGATACTGGTCGTAGCATGTTAAATCGCTTTACAGGGCAAGGAACCGGTTCTTAGGAATCGCTGAGGTAGGACTCGCAATTACCTTTCTAGAACCGATTCCTGCCCGAGTATATTCTTCGATAGGCTTTTCTCTTCTTTGGTCTCATCTTCTCTTCTCTTTCCCTCTCCCTACCTTGGCTTCTATACTCGATTACACATGCATTATTCCTTTGCTGGACAAGAGCATTTCCATGACGATTTATTCTTTCTCCCAGACGGGTCTTGTATTTCTCCTTTCTTTTATGGAATATGATTTCGGTTTTTTCCTTTCTATTATTTTTACTTCGCAGTTTACCGTGGTCTGTTTTACTTGTCTTATTCACATCTTTTCCCACTTCTTCATGCTCTGTCTTCCGCGAGACTGCATCCACTTTTTGTTCCTTTTTTAACCGTCTAATCGAAAACTCTCTTCCTCTTCTTTTCCATCTCTTTGGGATGGACATGTCTGCAGGAATCAAACATTGGCTGTCTTAATATTCTGTTCTCTTTGCTTTATTTTTGCATTGCCTCAATCACTGTCTTTTCTCTCTATTTGCTATGATTGTATGTTTGCAAGCCAAGACCACAATGATGTTTTTCTCCGCGTTTCCAGTATCACTAGGACCCAGATGAAGTGTAACCTGGACCCAAGATTCGGTATTACATAGTATGTATAAATTTCATCATTCCTCTTTCTTTCTTTCTTTCTTTCTTTCTTTCTTTCTTTCTTTCTTTCTTTCTTTCCATCCCTTTACACCGTTGTCTTAATTGTTTTCTTGTTTTTGTTTTTTCGCTTTCTTTCCTCCTTCTTTTCTTTCCTTGTTTGCTTTGACTAATACTGTACTTTAAATGATGTAAAATGTCTGGCTGAGAGCCTAAATCTGAAATAAATTTGAAACTTTAACTTTCGTTAACGTTCTGACTCTGGGACCCCACAAGGAGATGCTATGCACGACCCTGCTTGCAGCCCACCATATCTTTGCCACATTTTGTTCCCATCTCCTGCTTAACAGAGACATTGCTTTAAAAGCCCTGTCGACATAATCACCAGGCAGTTCCGGCGTTTGGCCACAGAGACTGCGACAACTGTCCTTTTCAGAGACCGTAAAAACGCAGACTCTACGACCAAAGGGTTAACAGTATTAACCCCTTCCGCAGCAGACTCAATCAAGAGTGGCTTTTTACTGTCGGAATGATACTGTCCTGTCGCAGTGACCTCTTTTTAAGGGACATTTTCAGTTCTGCTCGTTTTGCCTACAGTTTTCTTTCTTTCTTTCTTTTTCTTTCTTCATTGTCGTTTCCCTGTCTCAGCACCATTGTCACCCTCCATCCACCCACCCACCCCCCACACCCATCTCTCCGCTATTCGCACACACGAGACATAATGCACTATCATCACCTGTTCCCATATTTTAGGACAAAAAATTGCAAGATTCCAGTGATCATCTCGCTAGCACTCGATCAATCCATAATGTTGCCATTTTAATCCCTTTTTGTGCCTCGTGACTAAATTCCCACTGTGCTGTGAAAAAAAATCCATTTCTGTGACCCTTTAATAAACATCTTCATTAAATAATTGAAGCTCACGAATCTGTTGGGACCACGTCACTCTTGGAAAGTATCGATTTCTGGGTATTGTCGTAGGCTGATCGAAATCTCATGAATGAAGAAAAGAGTAAGTGTCCTATTAATCGCACTACGCGAGCAAAACTCAGCATAACAGTGCAAGGACACTTCCTGACAAGCATGAGGAAAAATGGCGAGGTGTGTGTGTGTGTGTGTGTGTGTGTGTGTGTGTGTGTGTGTGTGTGTGTGTGTGTCCGTCCGTGTCAGTCCTTTAAAAGGACATGGGTGGATGGAGGTGCAGGATACAATGTCAAAAGAGGAAGAAGCTATGTAACAAGCTAGATTTGACTGTGACTTGAATCATTTGAAAGCGCAACTAAGTTCGATTGTTATCTACTGTTTAATGTATTCTCCGTCATCCTCTTCTTCAAGACAATTTTTTGGAATGGACAAATAAAGTTGGTCCTGTCTTATTTTATATTGTATTATCTTATCCCTACATGTTTGAGGTTCCAAGCATGTCTGAGGTTGAGACCAAATTTTCCCTTAATAGTGAAGCAGTGAACGCTTCTTTCACTTCTACTCCTTCTGCCTCTGACAGTAAAGTTTCAACAGTTAGCATGCCTTCCCTTCCTGCTTTCTATCTGTCTTTCCTGCTGAGCATCTCTTTCCTTCCTGTCCCTCTCCTTCATGTCTCTGTCCTTCCTGTTTTTTTTTCTCTCTGTCTGTTCTGCGATCGCTCCTTTCATCCTGCTCTCTTTCTCTCCCTGCTGCCTGTCTTTCCTTCTTGCGATCTCTCAGTCATTTCTTTTGCCTCTCTCGCTCCTTCCTGTTGTCTAATGTCTGTCTCCTCTTCCAGCTCTCTTTCTCTCTATCTCTCTTTCCTGCTCTCTCCACCCTCTCTCCCCCCCCCCCCCCCCCCCCCNNCCCCCCCCCCCCCACCTCACGTCCTTCCTGTTGCCTGTTGTCTCTGGCATTCTGTTTCTTGCACTGGCTAGTTCTTTAACCTCGTTTGAAATGTCAGGGGAGAAATCACTCCTCAGATTTTGGGGAAAATTGAAAAGGGAAGTGTGGTGGGGATGGGGGTGGATGAGAGACAGGAATTTGACAATGAATGCATTTCTTTACATCCAGATGAAGTTTCATAGGGATTAGACTCAACATGCAGAAGAAAAAAGAAATCCAAGCGAAGTCCTCCGGTAATTAGATTATGAATGTTCTAATAAAACGGACCCCTCGTGGTACTTTGGAAGATGAGAAAGAATGAAGTAAGATTACAGAGTGAGCTGGATGAAGAGATGACGGAGAAGGTAAATAATAGAAGAAGCCCATAGTCACAGCTTTAATTCTTTTCGACCTAATAGCTGGAACTTTGCCTGTAAAATGAAGAACTGGTTTTAAAAGTGGCGGGCAGGAGAAAATAGAATCAAGGCTGTTTTTAGCTGTTTTTTTGGCCATCCCGGAAATTTATGAAAAGACTCTCGTAGCCAAAAGAATTCAATTTTCCCTCGTTGGGTCTTGAGGTTAAAATCGGATTTTGTGGCAACAGACAGCTGTGAGGAAAATAAAGTCATTTTGGGCAGCTATCTCTGCCTGAGCCAACCACCTCCCTCCATCACGTTTAATTCCGGAAGCGCGAAGAACTGGTACAGACTGACAGAAATGGCTGCAGCCAGATTAGGCGGTGCTTCGTCAAGGTCATTGATTGTGTTGTTGTTGTTATTATTGTTGTTGTTGGTGGTGGTGGTGGTGGTGATGGTGGTTTGGAACTGGTTTTAGTTAGTTTTTTGTTTGTTTTAAGATTTGCGCTTGTAGATCTAGAGATCTAAACTTTACTGAACACTCGGATGCTGGTGATAGACTTAACGGGACATATGTCATTATCTGCTTGTCACCTGTATGTTGGATTTACACTTTTCTGCGTTCCTCTTTCAGTCTGTCCCTTCAGCCGTCCACCTCATTTATTTGTGTGTGCTGTTGCTGTTTATCAGGACTTTCACTTTTCACCGAAGTCCATGCCACCATAATGATTTAAATAATTCATTACTCCTTCTTCATTACTCTCTGTTTTTCTCCCTACACTCTAGCTCAGCCCCAGACCTCAGAGGTTTATTCACCCAAAGTACATGTCTCGTCCCTGTCCAGTATTGGGGTGAGCGTTACACCGTATCTCTAGTTCCCACTGGAGTTCCTAACTATCGCTTCCTATTGCCGAAAGAGCCCCAACTAACAGACCGGCTCGCCTCCTGTAGACAATTAATAGAGATGACGCAGTGATGAAAATCGCAGTGTCTTATATGAGGATCGCGGAGATGATTGTGGTAGCAGTGGTGTGGTGCTGGTAGTCGTAATGGTAGTCTTAGTTGTATTCGTAATCGTAGTGGTGGCAATAATTATTTTGGTAATCGGAGTAAAAGTCATACGGGCGATGGAAGGGGAAATCGCAATGGTGGTGATTGTGGTAATCGTAAAACTGATGGTATGATAACGGTAGTCGGAGTCATGGCGGGAAGTGATCGGAATGCTGGAACAGAGTGGTCCCATTACCATAAAAGAAAGGTTAATAAAAAGAAAAGGTACCGACACTGTTATTGCCAGGAGATCCAGAACGAACTGGGACAATTGGGAACGCGAATTGACTGGATCTGACTCTAGTCCAGGTCTGAAGTCAATGAGGGAAATGCATAGCATGCTGAAAGGGTATGGTTTGGGGAGGGGGGAGGGAGGGAAGGGAAGAAGGGGGATGATAGTGTCAGAGGACAGCGCTGGTGCACGGAGCTCTTAATCATGAAGTATTCTGGATTCTATCATGATGGGGAAGAGAACTCCAGCCCAATTTAGAGGTTCTGGAATTTGCATTGGCTGTATGGCGAGATGATGAGACCAAACGACGCCAGCGGTATCGTGATGATGAAATAGATTTCAGTTTTATGAGTCGAGTGGAAATGAAATTATTATGAGGGGTGGTTGAAGTGGTTTCAGATATTTTATGACTGGAAGCGAGTGAGGGGGAGTGTGAGTGGTTGTCTGCTGATTATAATTATGCTGCTGTTCCCATGGGATGGAGATCGTCTGTGGTAGTATGGAATCGATCTTTCAATCAGTGGTAAAGACACGGCACTTCGTGAGTACCGTGGTTCTGTCATGGGAAGGATATGAATTGTAAGGATTACATTCCTGGTGTGTGCGGAGCTCCATTTGGATTGTGAATCTTGAAATCTATGGTAAAAAGAGATGCATCCATAGTTGTCTGCTGATGTTCAGCATGTGGTGAAGTTATTTTTGGGGTTATTTGGAAGGGTTCGAATAGAACAATCGCTCAAGGGGATTGTAAATACCGCCAATAATAAACAACCAGAGTTGTTCCCGGGCTGAAAAATTAATGTTCGTGACGCTTTCAGGATTGAGAAGAAATTAGATAACTATGGGTACATCTAAGATATTCTAGATTTTTGTGTGTACGCCTTGGAAGTTCAAATATTTTGTGAGAATAATATTTCAAGAAGAATCTCAAGAGGATGTGGTCCGTACGTGAAAGAGCTAGAGTAGTGGCATCCAGTGATTTCCTGAACCTAGAATTATTTTTACCTTGTCTCGGGATTCGTCAATTCAAGAAATGACTTAACATAAGGCTAAAGAAAGTTTTACACGTGGTTAAAGTAGGCCAGCTGGAGCCCACTTTTTATTTACTTTGCAGCTCCGTTTAAAAAAAAAAAGTAGTTCTCACATATTCAAGAATATGTTTCAAGAATTCTTACCGGATTCAGAGTCAGATTCAGGTTTTTACTGTACATTGTAACTATCGTTGCAAAACATAGACAGTTAGCTTCCATTGGGCATATCGGCAGATAACAATAATAAACACGCTCCGTTGTACAGTCGTGATTTTTCGTTATCACCGACGATCTCACCTTGTCCAGGGACGACGGAGTGTCCTCCAGCTATCCACACCCACTAGCAAACATACGTTATTTAAACACGACCTTCCTAGAATTGCGTTGAGGACATTAGAAAGTTTTTATTTTTAAGTTTAGATCTCATAATGATAGTTATGGCATGCGCATAATAATAATATAGCATTTCCTGGTGTAATAATAATAATTATGGCGAGGTTTTGAGACCATAAAGTTGAAAGTTGTGAGATCCCACTGCTCTAAACTGGAGGATCAAAAGTGTATGTCAACGCAAATGAATTATTCTACATACAGCTGTCTGGCACAAATCCGACAATATTAACTAATATCGAGCTTCGTCGTAGCTGGAATGCATTTCTCAATTTGATCTAACGCTTGTTACGACTGTAATAATAAATCTAGTTTGTTTCGTTACAGAGCTTGAAGTCCCAAAATAGGTTTTTAGGGTAAAAATAAGCACATATCTGTCCGGATTCTCCCTAACACTCAAGAAGGAAATAAAATTACCATTTTCTTAACAAGCCTCCCTTAAGATGCATCGTATTTGTCTCTCTTTTCCGTCTTCCATTATTTTCCCCCTCTTCATCTCGAATTCTTATGTCTAGGGAATTCCCCGTACATCCTACCCTTCCGATGCCTGATCAGTGAGTTTGAGGTCTTTCTGTTGCGCAGTTTTGTTTTGTTTTGTCCCATCTTGGAGAAGTGCTTTTATACTTGGAAACTTCAACATCATGCCATATTTGTCTTGCCATTTTTAACAGTGCAAAGATTTCAGGATAGGAACAATAGCTGAATTCATTACAGAAAATTGGGGCAAAGTACGGTAAACGATGCCACCTGTATTGTTGGGTGCTCGGAAACTGTGATTCACCACGGCCCATTGAGTTGGAAATATAATAGAACATTAGAAAATCGAACGTAATTTTGTGGAAAAACCAACCCGCATATCCTTTGTAAAGCTTCGGTCTAGAGTCACTTAGTTCCTATACCAAATATTCCTCATGACCTCGGAATATCTCCAAATTCGAAGTTGTTGATGGTCCCCTGAAATTTACGGTCGTGATGTCGCATGCTATGTTTGCGCTCAGGTGTACTAGCAGGAGGACTTACTGTAACCAGAGTCCACTCTGTAGTAGTGCGGCTGTTGATTCTGACCTGCCACTGATGGTCTTGGATTGTCCAGCTCTGAGAGACAGTCCACACCCACAGACAAACACACGTTATTTAAACATGGCCTTGTCAGCATTACGGTCTGGGCTGAAAAACACGGAAAAACTACGAGCCACAGGCCGGTCCCCCTTGACGGATCCGATTTACACGTACCGTAACAATATTTACATTTTCCTCAGTGTGGAATCGATTTTCGTAGAAACCATGTTTGCTATAAAGGACTTGATGACGCGTTTTTGAATCATCGTGTAGTTGTGGATAATGTTCTGTCTGTCCATCTCTGTCTCTTTCTCTCTTTCCCTCTCTTGGCAAAAAAGGACGTGAAAATCAACTTCTGTTGCTAGCACAAACACAGTTTGCAAACTGCCACATTGTTTGTCAGTGTTATTGAAAGAGATGGCCACAGTGGTTTTGTGACATGACATGACATTAGATGCAGCTCGGATTAATTTACTGATTAATAAGTGGGATGACTGATTGATCAATTGTTTATGACGGGCTGATTGGTCGATTGATTTCTTGCCTTACTTATCGATGGGTTTTATTTGATCACCTGTCCTGTCGTTTGTCATTTGTAAATGTGTGCCCACATATCGTTGTGATTTAGGTTTTGTTTCAAAAAAACCTTGTTCAAACTTTGTCCAGACCTCTTTCTAACCAGCATAGATCGAGGTCACAGTGTATAAGAAATAAAATGTTGCCTTTGAATACTTGAATCACAATTATCCATTTCCCTAAATCCGCTTTTCCTCTCCTCCCTTCGTCTCCGAAATGAAAAGAGTTCTATAGTGCCGCCCATCCACATTGCCGTGTTTTTTGGCCAAGGCGGTAGTCAGGGGACACTTGACGGCGCCAGGAGTCTCTCTTCCCCAAACATGTGACAACACACGGGGCCGCCTATGCAGTAGCAGTCCTTGTTTACATTTGTTTGTTTGTGTGTGCTGATGCTTAAGCATGGCAAACACATGCAGGTTGTTGTGTGCTCTGGGATTCATTCTACGGGCGATACGGAGGAATACTAGAACGCCGGGATACAGAGAAGCCTCATGTGTTATAGATTCTGATGGACCTCAGCAGCATGACGTGGTGATCAATGTGGTGTGGCCAAATGATCGACACGTGCATAGCTGTTCTTTGACGTGTGTGTGTGTGTATGTGTGCATGTGCGTGCGTGCGTGTGTGTGTATGTGTGTGTGTGTGTGTGTGTGTGTGTGTGTGTGTGTGTGTGCGCGCGCGTGTGTGCGTGCGCGCGTGCGTTTCATACATGTGAATGTATATGTGCTTGCGCGCACATGCGCAGATGTCTGATGCACGCATCTGTGTGTGTGTGTGTATATGTGTCTGTGTGTGTGTATGAGAATGTAAGTGTGTTTGTGGGTATATGTGTCGGTGTGTGTAGGTATGTTTAAGCCATCTGGCTTTTAACGCTAACAGGAAATTTATGGATTGGAGACATCTTTCTTTCATTTTATTTATGAGTGCACCAAAGATCAAAGGGGTAAGGATATGAAATGTTGCGCGATTTTCATGATTTATTGCCAGTTTTGTGCTCGACGAACTTCTGAGTGTTCTGGATTAGCCGGCTGTGAATTATTCGTAAAAATGGGAGCCAAACTACAAGAAGTTGTTTACCACTGTGACATGGCCATAACAACAATCTCAAGGGCAAAAAGAAAATTAAAAACTTTTATATTTATGTGCTTTGATTGGGCAAAGTGATTTACTGTTTGAGTAGCTTTGTGTAATAAATTTGCAGTGTTTGAAGGAATGTATCGTTATTGTTCATGCCGGTGGGTTTTAATTAGTCTGTGGTAGCTGGATATATGTCTAGTCTCTTTGGACTAATGTTAGAAGCGGATAATTTTGAAGATCCAGGTATTCAGGTTTAATTGTCAGGACAGTGTGAAGCAATGGTTCAGCTGATCTTCAGTAATGGTTTGATGTTGTTTTGAGTCTCCGCTGTAAACTGTTGTGTTCTGGCACACTGCCAGTTTTCCTTCCACTCTTGCGTTCAGTTTTTCTTTCTTTTTTCTTTCTCTGCTTTAGTCAGATGTTTTGGTTGATTCATTTTTTCCCTTGACCTAGTGTGTTGCGTGTGTTTATCAGGTTGGCTCTTTCCCCCATCACGCCCATACATCATTACTAGCGAACCGTCTAGACTGGGCACAATCATAACCGCATGCGTACTCGTATCTTTTGAAGAACAGTATCCCAGGGGTATCGCCAGATAATAGCCTAGGCCCAGAGGCAAATACATTCTCATCTGATCTTCCCATATCCTGTAATATTTACCCCTACCCTTACCCCAGTCAGACGTTTTTTTAATATTGATTTCGAAATGGTAGTGGATAAAATAATATGATGATGATGTTATGACTGATGGGATTTGATAATTATATGAGACTTTGGTAGGTCCCCTTATTCTCTTGGCCGATTCCTGCCATTATGTCGACGCCCATGACAGGTATAACGCTCCGGTACCTGTAATGATGTAAACTATTACCAGCGATAGGATACGACAAAAATTATGGGACGCCAGGTGTCGCGCGCTCCACGTGCTTTTCCTTTCAAGTTGCAGCCATTACAGTCACAAACAGAGCAGCAAATGCGTAACCTTTTCTCTTACTCCTTATCTTTAATTCATGGCAGAGATTAGGCCAGGGGCGGAGTTAAGTATAGCAGGTTGTGAGGTTGGAGTGGAGTTATAGTTTCTTTTTTAATCAAGATTGATTACCTGGTTCCAGAGTTGTATATCCCATTATTGTGATGCGGATGTAAGGTCTTTTTCAGTATATGAGGAGATTTAAAAAAAACCCTCCAGATATTTGCATGCTAGATACACCCATTCGCGCTAGAACCCAGCCCTCTCAAGATATAGGTAGATAATGTACCAAAGAGCTCCTGATCTCTCTATGTTTAATAAGATTAAAAATCGAAATGTGATTGTTTTCCTGTACAAACTGATGTTATATTTCATTTGCTCTGGTCTCCTGTAGGCTTACACCTTTGGTATTAACGCATTGTTCAAGGGATAAATCGTATGTTACACCCTACACCCAACATTCACAGTATTATGCTATCTGGAACCGCCCTGTAATCTAGCTTAAGTCCACGACATACACCTGGTAATGTCATCCTTTTCTCTTTGGTGTTTTTGTTTACAGCTTAGCTCGATTCCTGCGTCGCAATAGTTTTCGATCGGGGCTGCCGATGGCTCTGGGGGCTATTACTACAGTGCGTGTGGAACTCACTTAATACACTCACACACGCGGCTTCCAGAATCATGGCCGAGCAGGAAACGGTCACATAATACAGGCGGAACACTTAAGATAGTATAACGGGGAATCGATACCTCGAGTAACCATTAATTTCCTTCATTACGTCATTTGTCTGAAACGTAGCATCGGTCCCGCTTAACGGCAATGTTACGACATGGTGGTCTCGACGGTGTTCAGCTAAATCATTGTAAAAGCGATACAACGACTTTCGACTCCATGGGTGATTTAGAGGAAGGTCAAGTAAAAGGCCAGTGTTTTGGAGACCGAGTGAGGTCTTACCGATACATTTAGGACTGATGCCCTTGAAAGATCATTCCCGATCGACATCATATCGAACTGAGGATATAGAGCTACAATAAGACTATTACTCCTTTTAGAATGTCGTTGCAAGATCAAGATAGCCTGGGCTATCGATAATTATATTGCCCTTTCTTTATTGCAACGCAAGATCAGATTGTTCCTATTTGTACCCTTACTGCTCCATTATGTCCTTGTCCTTTGGCTTTCTCATTGTTTGGTATTCCAAATAGCTATCTTGCATAACCTTCAGCACTCAGATCTTTGAAACTATCCTGGCCTGATACTGCTCTATGCAGAGTTATCAGAGATTATTATAATCCGGTATGGATAGGATATTTTTTTTTATTTGAATCTTGCACTTGATCTTGAAAGGATGAAAGTGGTTAGGATAGGCTATGTTGATGATATTAAGAATAATGAAGTGGAATGAGACCTATGTTTAAAGGTCTGTTTGTGACACACCTCGAGGATAAAAATAAATGAACGTTGCCGTCTTTGATTGCTAATGACGTTGCCATGTTTGATTGCCATTGTGATGGTTAAAAGGCCCTTCTGATGGATTTGACGGTGAGCTGGAATAAAGTATGAAGGTCGTGCTTATGACAATTTAAAATGAATGTGAATAAATGAATGAGTATAGTCTGTGTTACGCCGCCATTTGAAACGAAACATATATATCCACTGACGGTGAAACTGCATAAAATAAATCGCCTTCTCAGTGCTTAGGGTATTGCTGGACATTTCCTGTGTAGGATCATCGTTGTCCTAGGCGTTCCGGAAAAAAACAACAAAAACGTGCAATACCGACATGACTTAAACCACTTAGGTCCAGTACCGTAGCTAGTATCCATCACCTAATGAGAACCAGTCTGATTTATATGCAAAAAAAAACAACACCAAATCGAATCACCTTTACCATGCTTTTGTCCAGATTTTATATTGGAAAGGATTACCCCATGCCGAGAACAGGTCACTGTATTAAATATACGGATAAATCATGGTTACGGTTTACGCATAACTTAAACAATTAGTTTAGATCATCACTTTTGTAATTAGATATAGGTTGGTTTTATTTCATGACTATCGTAGAGGAGCAACCTGGTGTTGGAAACTTTGAATTTATAGCCTTGTGGATATTAAAGTTTTATTTGTAGATGTGCTACGGATGTAGTGATTTCAAGGGTGAAATTAAGTCACACGTGTGGTCTGATCCTTTGCGTTGCTTCCCAAGTCACGGTGGCATTAAGATACTGGATGTCATTGGAAATGATATGTAACAGTGATGCAGAAGGTCATTATATGTGAAACAGCATTCTCTGAATGTAACGGATAACCATGTTACATCACTGCATGACTCTCGTGGTTGGCAATATCCAGTGCAAAACGTCAAACCTCAAGAGAAGAAAAAAAAAAACAGATAGAGGAACAAAAACGGACTGCGAGCCTGTGGAAAATAAAGCAAAACCAAGTGTAGTGGGAAGGTCCAAAGTAAATTTTTTAANTGCAAACAGCACACATTGATCTATGACGTAGGCCTAACGCTCGTGTGATTCTCCGACCCGGATGTGTAATGTGTAGCAGTCAACCTTTTCTTATCATTCTCCAACTTGACACATCCTCTTCCAGTCCTTAGTTCTTGCTTGTTTTTAATTTTAACTCTATTGTTTTAAAATCAATTCAAGTCCTCAACGTTGTTTTGTTTACCTGATGGCAGAAAAACGCTCAAGACTCCGCTGACTGTGAAAGAGAAGCGCGAGATAAGTGAAGGTTTATGTCTAGTGGAGAGATAAGGGAGATAACTGCATTATTTTAGACATGTTAGCCAGTCCAATGTTGGTAAATTACTTATTTCCCTTGTTCTACATGGTATTTTTCGTTATACCGCCATTCTCGTTTTACCGCCATTTTTCTGCTTGCCCCTTACTTGGCGGTATAACGAGGTTTCAGT
The DNA here is from genome assembly GCA_033807755.1 of Ellobium chinense. Lineage (NCBI taxonomy): Eukaryota > Metazoa > Mollusca > Gastropoda > Ellobiida > Ellobiidae > Ellobium > Ellobium chinense. The sequence continues at coordinate 217,806 of JAWQUT010000014.1, read as the reverse complement.
GTACATTAAGATATTAAAGTAACAGATATAGAATAATTTCATCATAGATGGAAAGGAAGAAATATTTTTTTTGTACCAACATTATTTTTAGATTTGCTTTTGTAATGTCAGATGAGTACCATTACCTATGGTGGTTTCACCCGTTTGATTTTGTGCCTTGTCGAGGAGTAGTAACTAATTATTCCGTACTGCCAGAGGGTTGGTGTCATCCGATTGCTGGTATTAGTCCGGATAACACTGGTAATTTACTGATTCGATCCGGCCAGAGAATGAGAGGTTTCTTTGTTTGAGGAAGCCCAGGAACAGTCATACGTAATGTGGATTCTTGCAAGTTTCTTTCTTTCTTTCTTTCTTTCTTTCTTTCTTTCTTTCTTTCTTTCTTTCTTTCTTATTATGTTCGTCTTCTGTCTTGTGTTTTTCTTAATATTTATTCATTTACTCTCTTTCTCTCTCCCTCCTCTCTCTCCTTTCATTTTGAGTTTTCCTTCCCGTGTGAACTTCCTCTCTTGCCTTGTCTTTTAGCCTGTCTCTCTTCCTCTGGAATTAATGTATTTACATACTCACTCTTTTTATCTCTCTCACCCTCCCATTCATGCACGCTCAGTACTCACACGTATAAGTGCATCCCATTATCCAAACATCTCACAGAAGAGAAAGGATACCAGTGACCGTTTCCTTAATCCTTTGCGCAAATTTACGCACTGAGGTAACTATGGCAATCCCGCCCCTCTCTCCTCTCCCCCAAACATTAGTAGTGTTTCCCCAGTTACCGCAGAGCGCAAATTAATGAAGGATTATGCATACGGCCACAAATATCTAATCTGCATGGATCCTTCCACAACATTTAGAAGCATACCTTGTGTTGTTATCGATAAAACCGGCTCGCAGCCAGTTCGCCTGTGAAATTGTGCCTCCATTTTTGTGTAGCATACAAGTAATTTCAAAGGCGCAATAATTACTCTTAATTACCGGCACAGCGAAGTAACTGAACATGACTGACTGAAGGCAATATTTGCGCAGCGAATAACCTCAAAGAAATCAATTCATAATCGATTTTCCGCGGACTTAAAATGTTCTGTACCTGTGTTTATGCTACTCAATATTTCGTCAACATTAAAGAAAGAATAGAAAAGGGACGGGGTGGGTCGGTCTTCTTACATCTTTAGACGTGTTATTTCTTTTATACCTTCTCGTTTAGTCGATCATATCGATAAAAGTGTCAGAGATAGAGTGGTCATGCCGATATTAGACAAACGTTTGCTTTCTACTGATTAATGTGCCGCCAGTGTGCGAAGGGTTAAGTTCAGTGCAGTGTATTATTGTAGTCTTGAGTGGGGAACGATATCTGATTTACATTACCGGTTCATATTATATACCGTGTATATATTCCCGTGAATGTTCCGAGGACAAAAATGTTAACAAACAAACAAAAATAAAAATGTGTATACGCCATGAACACGACATTGCGATGAGACAGTTCAGTGGTAAAACAAACATCTGCTTTTTATGTTAGGACCATGGAAAAATAACATCCATATACCCCTTGTGGAAACTGAGCTTGCGAAAATTAATCAGCTAATCGTGATGGATAGTCACGACTATTGTATTCGCTACAGGGTGATATATTTACACAGGAGAAAATTTAAGATGTCCCCAGAACTGTTATCACCGGGAGCGAGTTTTCCCTTTACGTATTAACGTTGTTGCATGTGGCTGTATTGTTTGTTATGACGCCTTACCGCCCCGTCATCTTTCCCTTGTTATGCCTGTACTCAGTAGTCTTGGCACTTGCCGCAATGTGAAGTTTTTGTCCTTGGGACACCTGCCAGAGAGCACCAGAAATTGATCTGGTTCTCTCTCTTTCATGCTCTCCCATGTCTCTCTCTCTCTCTTTCTCTCTTGGATTTGCACCAATTGTGAGCACTTGACATCCTTCTGTGTTGTGCTCTCTACCACTTGAAGTCTTTCCCGCACCCGCATGTTTAGTGAGTCACGTTTTGTCCGGAGAATGCAATTATGCCAAAACTGGTAACGATTTTGTTCCAATCGTTAGTGCCTGAGTCAGTAGGCCAGTATTTTGATTACGCACTAACTCAGGGATTTAAATATTTCTCTAATATCGTATAAGGTCGTTTACTTCTCGTTACGTCTTTTGGAATACGATCTTACAGGTCAACATGCTAACAATGTTTATTCCATGTTGTGTACACTAACGCACTGACTGACTTTAATGCAGTCATCAGATCTGTCGCTAAGTAAATACGCTCGCTCGCTCACTCACTCACTCACTCACTCACTCACTCACTCACTCACTCACTCACTCACTCACTCACTCACTCACTCACTCACTCAGTGTTCTTCCCTTTCCTTCTTTCTCTTAACCTACTGTGATATCTGATACCGTTAGGAAGCAAGAACAAAACAAAAAAAACCAAACAACACAAGAACCACGAAAACCACAAGTAAGAACAACCATCTTTGCCAGCGTCCGTACCTGTGGCCGTATGCATAATCTTTACGTTAGTTAACGCAATGCGGTAACCTCGGGAAATTCCCAAAACATTAGTAGTGTTTACCATGGTTAACGCAATACGTTAACTAACGTATGGATTATGTATACAGCCATTGGTAACCATAAGAATGCTGTTACTAGGGACGCCACCAACAGACTTTAACTCCTTAGTACCTATATTCTTGACAGGCGCTGAAATTTAATGAAACACGTCAAAAAGCCCTGTTTCTTTCAGTTTTCTTTCGATGCTGTTTCTCTCTCCTTATTAAGATGTCTCTTACTGTCTTCCCGTAAAGTTTTCAATACATAACCCTCTTCTACGCATTAAACTCTCTCTCCTCCCGTGTGTGTGTTTCAGTACTTCCCCCCTCACCCCCCCCCNCCCCTCTCAGCGCACAGGACGCGGCAAAAAAGAAGCAACCGTGACCTTTATTCTTCAGAAAACTGAGTAAACGCTGTGTAATTATAAAAAAAAGCCTTGTAGGACGAAACTAACGTCACTTTCGCTGCAGGAAGTTTAACCATAAATACCAATACTTTCATGTAAACTGACAACAGCGGCACCTTGGGAAATAATATTCACAGACTTGTTTGTCAGAGTGATGGAAAAGAGGAGGGTGAGCGATATGAACCTGTTGCTTTCAGGGCATGACATACCAAAGAGGCTGATCAAATTCAATTATTGGAGGTGACTTTGAAACGAGTGGAAGAAAGGGGTGAACGTTGAAACGTTGAAAGACGAAAGTCCAAAGTCGAAAGGAACTCACTGAAAGACAAAAACTGCCACGATCTAAGAAGCAGGCAATGTCTCTCCCGGTCTGTCTGTCTGTTTCTCTCTCTCTCTCTCTCTCTCTCTCTCTCTCTCTCTCTCTCTCTCTCTCTCTCTCGTTGCATTTCACCATTTCCCCATTTCCCAGTGAATTATTTTGGGGAGTTGTTGGAGGGTGGGGAAGGAGAAATATGCTGAAAAGACAGTGAGAAAAAGATCTGTAAGAACTGAGATGCCCCAACAACTAAAGTCACTCAATCTAATGCATTAATTCCGGGAAGTCAGGAAAAAAAAGTCACAATATTTAAATACTCTTTTCACTGTCTGATGCATAAGATAGATGGGAAGATAAGACTATCTGAGAAGAGGAAATAGTTTCTCACAGTGTGTATTATTTTCCAATCGCTCCTGTTCGGCAGAGGTTGTCTTGAAGGAAGAGTGAAAATAATGCGCATCTTTCCAGACAGAGAAGTAGCGCCGGATGTTTTCGCCGATTTAGAGATTGACTGCATTTTTGGACTCTACCCTTCTTTCCTTTTCCACTTTATAAGCAAGACTCTTGTGTTTTTCAGTGCATCCTCACGGTTCCTTAAAAAAAAAAAATGCGTCCACAGATGCACACCATATGTAATCCCAGCAGTCTTAAAGTTTGGTCTAGCGGAAGTGGCAACATCAGCAAAAATGTTTTTCACGGTATCAAATTCCGTGAAGTAATCAGATCTAAATTGTGTCACGTAATTACTTAGCACTTTTTTGTTCCCAAATATGTTCGATGGTTTTTTCGGATGTTGAAACGGTTATTCTCTTTTATAATAATAATAATAATAATAATAATAATAATGCTGTTGATAAGTCTCGTGTTTAGGCTATTGCCCGCTCACGCGACTTCACACTGTCATAACCTCAGCAGGCCTGTTCACTCTAGGACTTTTCTCCACTCCCTGAGGAGCATATAGTGCCGCAGCCAGTTACAGGCGCTGGTCACTTGCATTCTGACAATATCTTCCACTGCCTATAGCCAGGTACTCATTTTACAGACGGGTATTGTAAATAATAATAATAATAATAATGCGATTTAAAAATTTCGGGTCCAGGATAATGCCCGCTCTCGCAACTTCAAACTGTTATCACCTTTTGTCCGGCAGCATGAGAGTCTAGACCTAGATCAACAATTTAATGCCTTGCGTATGTTGCAAGAGAAGCCTCCAATTAATTATCTGAAGATGGGTTGGAATGGGAACATCATGTATTCAGCATAAGCTTCCAAAACAATTCGATTGCCCTTCAGAATTGGCTCTTGTGAATTCTAGGATCAGTTGGTGTCTGGATGCAGCAATTAACATGCTTTACAACTATGCTATGCAATCTGTGGATTAGAGAATGACATGATAAAAGTCAGTTTTGAAAATTTGATATTTTCATACACCATTTAATGGGCCATCACTCAGGTTTTCACTGTTCAGACGAAGAGATAGCAGAACTGTAGAGAATGCTTAGATGTCGTCTTTTGTTCAGGCCTGAAGTCTTGTTTGACGAAAAACAGGATAATATGGCGTCTGATAACTACAGTAAAAAAATTACAGTGATTGACAGTAGATCGAGACTCGGCAGATGTCGTTTAGTTCAATAAAGAATGGATGTCAGTGTGTTCGGTTCTAGCTTCTCTTTAATCCGAAGTTATTTCTATCGTAAATCGAACACAGCATCGCTCTATCAGGAGGATTAGACAGAAATCAATTATGGAGATTGCTATTGTAGTTCGTGTTCAGGTGGAACAGGGGAATCGATTCTCATTATAGAATCGACCTCGGCGACTGCTGTTCACAAAGTAGTCAGTGTTCAGTAAAATGGTTTGTAAGCGACATTAAAACTCTTAATCCCAATTTATGTACTGCGTGTACTTTTCTAGGCGGGTCAGGTCGAACATGGAAATTAGTTATTTACACGATTACCTTATCGGGCTTGCGCTTAGTCGAGACGGGTGAGTCCTTGCGTTTGCGTTAGGTTGTAGCGATTTTGTTTGGAAGAAAAGAACAGGACAGAGAAGAAAGAAGGGTATGTGAAAGTAAATAGACATAAAATGGAAATATAGGCGAATAGAATAAGAAGAAGAGGATTTCGGTCTGTCTGTCAATATGTCTGTAGGTCAGTTCTGTTGTTGTTGTTATTGTTGTTGTTGTTGTTGTTGTTGTTGTTGTTGTTGTTGTTGTTGTTGTTGTTGTTGTTGTTCTTCTTCTTCTTCTTCTTCTTCTTCTTCTTCTTCTTCTTCTTCTTCTTCTTCTTCTTCTTCTTCTTCTTCATACATGCTTCACCAGCATTTGGTAAAATTCCAAATCTCTTGACACTATGAGTCAGCTGGGCTTTGCTTGTCTCACTTCCAATACGATACTCACCTACTAATCAGCAGGATACTTACGTGGTCAACTTATATTTGTCCTATTTAATTCCAGATTCTTACACTGTTGACAGCTGACCTATTTTAAACGGAAAATACGTTTGACTTTTTCCGAAATCTTGTTATCCTTATTTGCTTCTGATTGAAGTGTTTTTGCATTCGTCAGTCTGAATACGGAACAGATTTCTGTTATTGTCATCTTCATCTCAGGATCCTAGGCACACTCCACCTCATTAACCACCATCACCACCCTTCGTTACTGACCCCACTCACCCGCCTGTGATAGACAAATATCAAAGTAACATAGACATCATAATTTGGATTCTGATGCCCATTCCAACAATTTGGGGAAAGAAGGACCCATTTCCTCCAAAAACTTCAAGTTTTTAGTGTTCATAAATCATTTTCAAACCATTTAAGATACCCTTCCCATCACAAATCAGTACCGAAGAATGGGGTAGATAAGGTAACTATGTAAAGCTATGCTGTTACTGACTTGTCCTTCTTCCTACGCTTTTGTTTTCTATCATTGACCTACCCAGCCCGTGTCACCGTATCTCTGTACCGTAATGCACTCTTGTTTCTACCTCTGTACAATATATCTTTTACCTTAGCGGAGTGCGCCTGTTTCCAGATTAAAGCCATATGGGACGACATCTGTGAGCAGCCGGGCAGGCAAGGGGAAAAAAGAACAAGCATGTGTATAATGTATGATACCTGCATGGCTTGGAGGCATCTGTTTGGCATGATAATACAGTTCTTACTCACGCTAAAACTCATGTCTGGACTGTCTGCCCAAAGAGAATGTAAGACCGGGCCAAGACAAAATGCAGGACTTCTAGAAGGAAGGACGGACTGATAAGGCAAATTGCATAATTATGTACAGCTTGGTTGCCATGACGATTTTATGTCAGTAGTATACATTGTGTTTTATGTGTACTGTCTCCTTCTTCTTCTTCCTCTTCTCCTCCTCCTATCTCTCTCTCTCTCCCCCTTCCTCCCTCCCCCCTCCGTCTTTTCTCTCTTGTCGTCTTGCAGCTGGATTTTTCTCTCACCAGTTTGTTTTTCACGCTTCTCTATAATCTCCATTTCCACCTGTAAAGTTGTGCTTTATCTCATTTTCTATACAAACAAGTATTGTGCCACAATCAACTTTGTCCCCAACTGTTCATGCTGCTTCCCAAACCTCTAGCCCACATCCATTCTTCTGCTACGTAATACGTAACCACCACTGCACTTGTAAAGCACTCTGTCAACCTCACCTAGGGACACGATGACCCAATCTTTCAGTCCATACATTATGCATCTCATCCTTCTTCTACCCTTCTTCCAGCCCCCACACTCCAATCATTGTCCATCCTCCTTGAGCTCCCCTCCTCCACCTCCCAGTGCCACATGGAAACCACATAGCGACGTAATAGTCACCATCCCCGGCAGTCAGTCGTATAGAATCTAGAGATCCATGCTAGAAGCTCGGCAGTACAAAGCAGCCAATTAACGCATGAGAAAACATTGATCTCTTCCAGACAGACTCCTAGACATTCTGAATGACGCATAGTTACTCACCAGTTCATGCCAGCAGAAGATGTGTCTGCCCTTCTGTCCTTAATTTGCCGGCTTGAGTAACTGTAGATTTGTACTTGCCTGCCTGCCTGCCTGCCTGCCTGCCTGCCTGCCTGCCTGCCTGCCTGCCTGCCTGTCTGTCTGTCTGTCTGTCTGTCTGTCTGTCTGTCTGTCTGTCTGTCTGTCTGTCTGTCTGTCTGTCAGTCAGTCAGTCAGTCAGTCAGTCACTATTTCCTCGTCGCCTCTACCTCTTCTTTCCTCGCCCTTTTTAAGACTATAAGCCTTGACTCAACTTTCTTTCGGCCTTCTCATCTGGCTATCTCAAGATCCATTTATTTCCGTTACTTACTCCTCACTTTATGTAGCAAGGCTTTCTAAGAAGTATCTTTTTTATTTCTCCTCGCGTTTCCCCCTGCATATGTTTCGTTCTGTCATTCTCCTTGCTTTCATCTGTTTAGAAGATACCCCATAACATGATAATATCCTTTGTGCTAACTATTTGCGTCATCCTTAACTCCTAGATTTGCGCAGATTAGTCAGTCGATAAGTCGCCACCAACAGATTGGTAAATATCGTAGTTGGGTTGATCTTTCTTCGCACTTTACTCCGAGTCTGCATGGCCTATGATTCCTCTCTCCTTGGGGTTCTACTCAGACAGACTTAGTCTGGCCCCAATTAAAGTGTCATGTTTTCTTGGCCGTTCCTCTGTCTAGTTCTGCCCAGTTCCTCTATTTTCCTGGTTTCTTTGTGGGTTGCAGCGTCTGAGAAAGACGTATCTGCATTTTGTATCTAAAAGCTCATACGACTTTTTTTACAAATACACTCCATGGAGCAGAGTCATCTGAGTCACTGTATACCATGGACCACCATCACCAGAGTTACACTAGATGTCAGATGAATCTTCAAATGGATTCTTAACGTCTTGCGACAAAAGGGCTTGTCTTTGCGATTATTGTCTTTGAGAAACATAGAGTGAGTCTATTTGACTATAGCACTTTACTATTTTTGTCTGCTTTCTGTTACACTGTGAAGATCATTCGCAGTTTCGCGAAAAAATTCTATTGTGATGAGTTTTGACATTTAGATCACGAGAAAAAAGTGATTTTTGCAGGAAAACCAACTTGAGCCCTTTTCTCTTAAAAGACATGCTGGCCTAGATGAACAGGACGAAGATTGACCAACATTCTGCCTTAATACTGTTAAAGTCGAGTTTCGTTTTCACCACAACTGGCTGAACAAGTTCTGCGGAACGGGTCTTAAGTCGCTTTCCTGCTTTGTCTTCTTCCATCACCCACATACGCTCTTGCCCCTTTCCCCTCCCTCTCTCTTCTGTCTGTCTCATCTTAACAGGTGCAAAATCCCCGACACCAGCTTACCGTACGCACCTTATCACTCATTGTCCGATGCACGTGTATCCCAGAAGGGGCCATGTACTCACCGGGGCACGTCCAAACCCCCTGCTGTCTGTAGTTTATTTCCTGCAGGTCCCAAGTCCGCCCTCCTGTCTGTCTATGAGTCTGTCGGTCGGCCCGTTGGTCTGTATGTACTTTTCTTTATCTTCCTGGGCATGTGTATCCAGTGAATGTGTCCACTAAATGTTTTTACGATATATTTTCAACGTTGAATTACATACGGGCCCTCTGATATAGATCTGTTATCTGAGCGAAGGGAAATGAAGGGATGAACAGGGGAAGGGAGGATGGATAGAAAGAAAGAGAGAGAGAGAGAGAGAAAAAAAAAGGAGAAGCAGGATTTAGACTTGATGAGGCCCTAAGCTAAATTAAACTTGGAAACTCCTTGCCGTAATAAGATTGGAGACTCCTTGCTGGAAATGTAACATCACAAAGTCTCGCAAATGTGCATATGAAAACAGGGCCTTAAGTCGCCAATTTCTTTAACTTCAGTTCTATCTCCATCCGCTTTTTCCCTTCTTCCCAGTGTTGCCACTCTGGTCATGTTCTTTTCCCCTACAGCGAGAATAATATTTCCTTATATTTCCCTACACACAATGTTGAATTAGATTCATTGGGAAGAAATCCCACAACTTTATTGTTGACAAGAAGAAAACGAGTCATTTTACCTACTATGCTGTATATTCACGATTTTCTTAAAAACTTACGAAAAGCAATTTTCAGCTACAAAGGGGTAAATGGCTTTTCATATCGCTCATTTACCGCGGGGGAAAATCCATACAAATGGTAACACTGCCCCTTTTTTCCAAAGCACTGATAACCAACTTTAAGCCTTAAAAATCTCACCGGAAGTACGCAGACAGGCTGTCGAAATCTCTAATCATTTCGCTTCCGCGCTAGAATCATTAATTATTGTTTGGAAATTAAAACTTCAAGGTACTTATCTTTATTTCATGAAGGCGGACACAAGGCAACAGTACTTGCCACGGCCATGTTGGTAGAAACAAAATCATTTCATGTTGAAATCAGGCATGATTAACACTCTTCCTGTTTATACGTAATAAATAATTTACTATGTGATTGTTCATACAGGGAAAAACGTTTTCATTGCTACAAATGAACATTCTGTTGCAGCCGCATTAATTCTCGTGAACGCATTTGTTCTTCATTTCCACTGTGATGAATAGATTCACTATACTCTTATGGGATTAGTGTGGGAAATTTCACACCATTATTTATTTACGTGCCTTTTGAAACAGATAATGTAAAAGGATGCTGTTTGTCTGCGCGTTCATTTGTGCCGCTCTTCATTAATTTTTAATGGAAACTCTTCCTTTGCCCATCTGCTGTATCTCTGTGAAAAAGACAGGTATCTGAACGGGTTCTAATATTGTAGATCTGCAACTAATTCCCAGGCTTCAAGAAGCGTGTTTTTTTACTTTATTCTATGCCAGAGGTGTGCCAATCTCTGGCCATCTGTTCTGTGTATGTGATAAGATTGCAGGATCATTAAAAATAAAAAATATGCCGTCGACGCCACTCCATCTCAGTCTGCTTCCGGACATCCACCTTTTAATAGCAACATATTTCTTACAACAGGATTCTGCATTACATCAAGTATGTGGGGTTTTTAAGTATATCAACTTTGAGGTCATGAGGTCCTGTACTATATTAACTAGTCATGTCTACCCATTTCCATAGGCCTGGCACTCTTCACTTTGTCTATTCAAGCTCTGAATTATTAAATGTGTTATGTTTAGGTTGCGTAATCTTATCGTTCAACCACATTTATTATTCCACATTATATGAAATGGGGTTTTTAAGTACATTAGCTTCGAGGTCATGACGTCCTACTCGTATTAAAATTTCATCCCAATCCTTCTCCATAACCCTACCACTCTCCTCTTTGTCTATCCAAGCTCTGAAGTGTTCATTATGTTTATGATCATGTTGATCACACTGCTAGATCTTATGATTCATTCGCATTAACGTCCGCCATAACTTAGCAACGAAATGTTCATTTTAATTTTCTTCATGTGTAGCTTTACAGCCATAACTATTCCGATCCCACTATCTTTTCTCTTCGTTCAAAATGTTATACAGATGTATTCTATTTGTTTGTTTGGTTGCAGATGTTTTGGCTGCTGAATCTTATAGCTGCGCGATCTCAATCGTTACCCGACAAGCCCCGCCTGTAAATGACCATGTACATTATTTCGACTGAGATGGATGTGCTTTCATATTCCAGATAATAGGCGCTTTTTTTTTATCCTGACGACCGGAAGAAGAGTGATCCGGCGACCTGCAAAGTTTCTAGACAGTATGAAATGTTTTTACCCGTGAAATTCGAAAAATTACTTCTGTCCGTGTCAACCGTGCGAATGCGTTCAAATTAATGAAGTGTCCATGTGATGCCTTTCCTCTCCTTTTATATCCCAGGTCTTGTTTCCGTCCTTTACCTCGACGTCGTAGCTGTCTGTCATTCTCAGCCCATGGGGCCACAGAGAATACGCACTCATGTTACTTAAGATTGTCCAGTCAGATATGTTTATAAATGGTATTGACGTGTCATGTGGTTTTAACAACTTTTATTTCCACACCACTGACATTCCTTTGTTCCAAAATTTTAGAGAGACTCTGACTTCTGCCCATCTGTTATATTCGTCCACACGACCCCAAATAAAAAAAAAAATAAGGTAAAACCCCTAAATTGAAAAACTAAGCTCACCTCTCACCCCCCNACGACAAATCAGATTTCAAGAACCAGGGGTGACATGGCCTCGTTATGAAACGCATAGGCGTTCCATGAACACGATCCCTTAGGTTTGTTGTAATATAATGATCTACAATTCAGAGAACTGAAGATTTTGTTTTTTCCCATGGAAGTCTTTCAGGCGTACTCACCCCTGCCAGTGTCCATCTTGTTTAATACGAGCTTAAACATAGCTGCCCTAACACCTATTTCTCACGTCTCAGCTGCCTGTCCATTTCTGTGTACGGCTGTGTTTTTAGCTAATGGCATATTATATCTTAATTAGGTGGTTCAGTTAAACAGGTGATTGTTTTCAAGGGGGGGGGGGGNGGGGGGGGGGGGGCAAGGGAGAGAGGCAGTATGGCTTTTTAAGAATTTGGATAGATGGATGGATGGATATACAGACAGGCAGTTAAAAACCTCAGGAAACACCAAAGAATAACACAGAGAAAGGCAGCCTCGAAGTGATATGAATTGAAATTCATTTATATAGTAGTACATAGAGATACTGTATCTGCTATTTGAGTGAAATAATGTAAAGAAAAGGGAGAGAGGGCGTGAGCCCAGAAGTCTGGGACCGAGGTAAGGAAAGAATGTAACACTAATCACCATACGTGGATGGCAGGCCGGCATTTGGCAAGACGTAAACAGTTTGTACAGGCTCTAAACACGTCCAGAATGTTGCTGTACCTTTTCCTTTTTATAAAAATACAGACTCTGGTAAGCGAGACCTTGACCTATGGGAAAGCAGACCAAAACTAAACGATGATCCTGGCACGTGCATCATCTTCGTCGATATCCTCCTCTTCCCTTCCCAAGGCCGGATGAAGCTAGCACGGGGTCTGTAGCATAGGGTAAGAATGGAGACCTAAATTTAAAACAAAATGCACATAATTTTAAGACATGAATTCCATACTAAGATGTTTCATCTTTTTTCATTTGTTCTACAGCCAGATAGTGCGACAAAATATTGGTAAACAAGACAGCAGGTCGAAGATTCCCCATTTTACCATATGCATGTAGCTCGCAAACATTGAATGCGGCTGTTCGGGATCCCAAAATGCGGGGTCCTTAGCTTTTGCTACCAAAATTTGCTACTAAGTTATTCCGGCACTTCCCCCTGCCCTCCCCCTCCCTTCCGCGCCGGTCCAAACAACACAGACATTGTAGTTACATGCATATCCCCTTTTGATAATGCCTCAGTTGTAATTTTAGCATGTCCAAAATACTTTCGGCTAAATCTCTAAAACGATTATGACTTACGATTGCTCGAGATAAGCTCACAAGCTCAGGAAACCAAAACAGTGAAACCGAAAGGTGCACGCCACTTTTGATTTATACCGTCTTTTTGCATGCATATGCCCTTTTGATAATGCCTCAGTTGTAATTTTAGCATGTCCAAAATACTTTCGGCTACATCTCTAAAACGATCATGACTTACGACTGCTCGAGATAAGCTCACAAGCTCAGGAAACCAAAACAGTGAAACCGAAACGTACACGCCACCTTTGATTTATTCCGTCTTTTAAGTTCCCATTAAGATCCGCCAATCCCGAATTCGATAATTAGCGGACGTAGTGCCGCCTCGAGTGTTATGTTGCCTTCGAAAAAAATCAAAGATTGCTTGATAAATGAAGAGAACCAATCCGCTTGAAAAACTCTGGTTGTTTATAAACAATCAAGGCTCAAAAAGACGGAGCTCACCTTTGTTCTTTGTGGTCATGACTCGCATTCCGAAAACAATTTGTGTTTTTATGGCCGTATGCCCAGAAGTCTTTGCGTGTTTTCAGCCAACTTTCTCTGTTTGACTTGACTTCGGAAACATTCAAGAATGTAAGGCCTTCAAAGGGTCAGCATCGCCCTTGAAACATCATTTGCTTTTTTTTTATTTTCTTTAAACTTACATATCAAGAAACGTAATACTGGGCGAACTGACGAAAGCTAATATCTCCGTGAATGAACGAATGGCATTGTTGAACTGCGATGATAGTGTTTGAAGACGTTGAAAATGGTAAAGTGAGATTACAAAACAAAAAAAAATTGAAACAAATGAGCAAGAAAAGAAACGAGGCTTTTATGTTATCATGATTTGGATGCCTGTCGTGTTTGATAGAAAATGATAGCCCTGATTTCCTCTTTGAGTTGCTATCACGTTTTAGAGATTCACTTGAAATGGTCTTTGCAACGAAACTTGACACCTATTCAAATAGAAGAAGGGATTAAAGATGATGGAGAGAAGATGCGAGATTAAAAAAATCTCAAGCGTGTGTTTGTGGGTGGGGGGGGGGTATATTTTATTTGCTTGGGTATTATACAGGATGTATATATTTTATTGTTGGTAGGAAAAATTTTGTAATGTATATATACTGTGCTAAAAAGGTACACCAATTCTTTAGGATCTATAACGTATTACGCTGTCTTATCGTGGCATTCATACACACGGAGAAGGGGAAAAAAAGCAATACATCATTCACTCTGTATTGTTCGCATAGAATGAGACGGATATCGAAGGGAAGATAAGGAGACAGACAAACGGTAGGGTGAGAAACAGACAGAGGGATTAAAACAAGTGGCATACATTACGTATTAGACAGCTTCTATTTTCACGTTCGGATCTCTTACGGACTGTTAGGGCAAATGTAGAGGTGCGCATACGGCGTTTCCTGCTTTTAAGATTATATTGCACGCAACAAACTAAAATCTGATGTGAATATCACATTAAGTTCGAAACATGCAATTTGATTGTAACATCAGGAAATGCCACGTGCATATGTCTATCTCAGCCATGACGGCCCGTAAAAGATGTGAACTTGAAACTAAGGGCTCTCTATTTATAGTTGAAGTTGGAGAAACATGGAAAAAATAAACATAATTACAATGAAACAATAGCGAGAGGGAGTGACATGCATCCATAATATTATCATTTACTCACAAGGCTGATGTAGGCAGAAAGAAAAACAAGCAGTAGAGAGAGAGAGAGAGAGAGAGAGAGAGAGAGAGAGAGAGAGAGAGAGAGAGAGACACACACACACAAAGAGAGAGAGAGAGAGAAAAGGAGAGAGAGAGAGAAGAATAACATGACACAAGGAGCCGTATGAGTAATTATCGAACACAACAGAAGATTATAGCTGTCAGACGTCATAGCAGGCAGGCAAGGGCAGGCTATTAGGTTGTCATAATACGACATGTACACGCTGTATGCGTAGACATTGTATTGTATACGAATCTGAATCGTATCTCTGATAAGAGCGTGTGACCGATTCCTTGCTTGCCCTGGCTGTACGATTTGCTGTTCAGCCTACCTGGGGGGATAGCGACATCGGGGAGAGAGCAGAGCGCGCAAGGAGGAAAGGTCTACCATGGACGGAGAATGGAAGCTTGGTAGAAATCTGGAGGAGAGAAGGAAGTGTTCGGAAAGAGGAATTCAGTTTCGTGAAGGGTATGGAAAAGATGTGAGAGAGGAAGCGAAGGAAATTTTATAGGAAGGAAGAAGTAATGAGAAAGAAGGGTGAAAGGGCGAATGGACATTAGGCTTCGGAGGGGAGGCAGTGGGGTGGAATTTGAGGCAATGATGAGATGACGAAGATAAAAGCATTGTGAGAAATGAGAGAACGGGGTGAGTAAATGAAGGTGTCGATTCAGGGAGGCAGTGATACTGGAGAGAATAGAGAGATGAGAAAGTACTTCCAGATCAGATGGAATCGATTAAAGAGAGAATATAGGAGATAAAACATAGATATCTTACTTGTATGCTATAGAAGATCAAAAGAAAATAATTAAAAGAAAACCCTAGTGTTAATATAATAAAGTCCACGTTGGCACAGAAGAACATCTCGGTCTTTTCCAGAGCATCTTATTGAGGACGTGACAATTCAAGAGAATGAACTGTGCTAACGACCACATTGTACCACCTCCACCCTCTATTATTGTAACCCGGGTATTGACTAACTGCTAGCGACTGGACTGCACCCCTTCCACACGAACATTGAACGTGTGTGTATTGACTGCTACTGACTGCTAGCGTTCTCTTAGCGCCCAATTTTCGGCGGTCGGTGGCGCCCTGTTCACTCGTTCGTTTCGTTTCATTCAATCCGTCAGTTCAGCCCGCCCCGAATTTTTACCTGGGAGTAAAAGTGGCTATCTCAAGATATAGTACAGTCTAGTAGTGGCGCTCTTTCAGGTGTGTGTGTGCGACGCGCCGGTGTATTGCTCTGTACCGGTGGATTTCGGATATTATTTTCATGCATGAAGAGATGGACGCATATCAACAGAGATTAAAGTGTTTGGTTTGCGATGTCAGTGCGTGTACAGGAGCAATATCTGCGTGGATAAACTACAGACCTCAACTGACAAGACCGGTAGTAATAAATGTCTTCTTAAGCTGGATTTTTGTATGGAAAGGTATACACATGTACAGTACATGCTTTTTCTTATCACAGTCGACTATATGTCTTGTGCTTATGAGATGCACCGCAGATCATTTTATGACAGTGCAGCATTAGAGTAGAAGGGGCTACGTGAGTTTTAGCAAACAGTGTTTTGAAGCGTTGAATTGGTTTACAAGGTTTTCGAATGTCACTTTGACATGAAATGTCTTATCAGAATATGGGGAGATTATAAGTACAGTATTGAATAAATTAGAACTATCAGGACTTTGACCATTCTTTAACCTGTAGTGATATACTGTACTTGTGACTTGAATCCATAGTGTTTACTTAGAGCTGTGTGTTTATAGGTAATTTTAAAAAAAAAATTCATTTAGGCATTATTATGGTGTCGGTACGGTACGGTACGGATATCCTTGATGGTTTATGCTGGTTGGTAAGAAGGCTTGATTTTTGTGAGCCAAGCCTTCACAGAAAGTGTTAAAAAATATAATAAGGATTAGCTGTGCTTCTTGTATCATACAGGTCGCCCCTATCACTCGCACATTAACGTAATTCAAAGTTCAGTCACTGCAAAAACTCATGAGTTCTAAATAAATTGGGATACATTTTAAGCACTTTCACAGACAGTTGATCATTAAAAAAAAAAAAAACCTAATAAAAATTAGAAACAATGTCAAAGTAATGTCGTGCAGAAGGCAAAGTATTAGATGCCCACCGGGCAAGCTGTTGTGGGTCCTGAGGTCTTTTTAAATTCTTAGCTGTCACGTAAACCTATCACCTAGACATTTGAAATTTGCAGCATGAGCAAACAACTCCCGTCTCTAATGTTTGTCAAATTTCAAACTGCATAAGATTTGAATCATTGAAGTTATTATTAAACTTTCAGATTAAGTAAGTGTGTGTGTGTGTGTGTGTGTGTGTNGGGGGGGGGGGGCGGAATGAGATCCGATATCAAACTCTGACATGTTCATCTAGGCGGAAATTTGTCGTTCTGTCCTACTCCTAGCTTATCCACAGTGGCCTTAACTGAAGTCACTATCTATGTTTCAATAACGCCCACTGTGACGCCCTTGATTCATTTGTCGATGTGAGCGAGATAGCATCGCTGTTGGCATTCTTGCACTTGCATGTCGGGACTCACTCTCCGGGGATAGATAGGTTTTTATAACATGGCGAACTCGATGCACGACAGACAGCAATCCAATTTGCCTCACGCTGGTTTACCGTCTTCACAAAAACAGCTGGAGATCTGGATAACGTATAATATTTCAGTGAAATGCACTTTTAGCAAAATCCACAGGCCTAACCTTGAATTCAGTATGCTAATTTGAAGATTTATAATAAGCTTGCAAATGTTTCATTGGCCCGCGCATCAGATCCCGATCCTGATAAAAATCTAGGAAATTCACGACATGTTCAGTGAATCATTGATGTGTTTTATTACTGGCGGTAGAAGTTTAGATGTAGGCCTAACAGAAGGATGACTTGACTTAGTCGAAAGGTGGTGTAGTGGTTGCGGTGGAAAGACATGGGATTTGAAGGAGAGGTGGAGAGGGGCTCCATGCGTTCATGGTTGGGCTGATATGGGGTTGAGAGGTGAAATAGGATTGGGGCATACGGATGGAGGACCAACATATGTATTCCGTGTGCAATGGGGCATGTTTTTAAAAAAAATCCTAAATAATATTTACATAATTCGTATCCGTTTATCAGTGTTTTCTATACAGGCCCAAACCCATTACAGCTTGCAGTAGAAAAGGAGGAGAATTTCATGTTATCTCAGAGGAGAACGTTGCTAGTTGCTGATACTTGTGGATGATATAGTGATTTATAGTGATCTATGGTGATTTTTCACTCAATATGTGTATTAAGTCGGCACCAAAGATCAACTGAGCGGCATATTTGGGTCTATCATTACTCACACATAGGTCTTGCCATTCTCCAAGGGCTCCACTGCGGAGCTGATTAGTAGGCAATGCATAATGATGTTTTGCTCCTTTTTCGAATGCGCGTTTATCCGTGTCAAATTTACGCTTAAAGAAAGAGATATGACCATTGTGCATGGACATGACATAGACAGAGTTTGTCTGAGTGTTTTAGATTCTTTTTGCCGTCCATTTAAGACATTGTCGACGATGTCGAATGAATACAGAAGCAGACGACAGTATGTAGCCCTTAAGAGAGAACTGAGCCTTTGAGATACAACCGTCTTATTACTATGTATCTGTGAATTAGAAATCCACAACCGTTTTTAGTAGTCGATTATTGAGCAGACTTAGTCATTACCAGCTGGCGACTGGGCACTGGTTAGATCGAATACACTTACCGCAATAAATAATTCATTGGGTGTAAGAGTAACGTGATATAGGACCAGGGGTCATGCTTGACGATTCAGGGGTCATGCTTGACGATTCTTCACTGGACATTTATGGGTCCGTTACAGATGAATAAATTATTATTACTGTATTGTAGAGTAGTTTGCCACCTTTATGTCATGCTGTCCTTGACCCGCCCCGCCCAGTGTGGATGGAGAATACATAGGTCTTTGCGTGCTAACATTTCTTAAATCTAGTATTGCCACTCGTAGAGATTTTCCCCTATGATAGGATAAAATCGCTTTACGAAAAGCCATTTCCCCCTTACGTTAGGGGAAAGTTGTTTTTTCATATACTGTTAGGAAAAATTGTGAAAAGCAGGGTGAAGTGGGTAAAATTATGTCTTGGTTTTTTTTTTTCCTTTTACTTGAAAATTATAGTATTTTCCCCATTAAATTTGTTTCAGAGTAGTGCGTAGGGAAATGTACGGAATCACTTCGCTGTAGAGAATCAGCACATGACCAGAGTGGCAACACTGCCTAAATTTGTGGTCATATCTTACAGTAACTATTCCCCCTTCTTTCTTCCCACCGTATTCGTTCGGCAGTTGTAATTTTCTCTTTCTTTCCTGTTCCTTATTCGTTTTCTTTTCTATAACCTATTTTGTATGTCTTTTACTTGCCCTCGCCTGACTTCCTCTCACACCTCTGTGTAGACAGACTGTCGCAGCCCTCTCTTTCTGTCACAATTTATCGCCAACCTCCATTCTTTTCAGACCTGTTTGACACGATAATAGATCACACAATACCTGCGACTATTCAATTTTCACGGCATCGCCTCTCCCTTTACCCCAGTGGCGGATCTTCAAGGGGCACTTCGGTGCCCCGGTCCAACCCNCCCCCCTCGCCCTGAGTTGTCCCTCCAGTCTCTCATTCTCTATTTATTGTTGGTGAGAAGTAGCTAGTTATTTCCAGAGAGAAAGAAGGGGGGCAGGTGGTTTACCCCCCTCCATCTCTCAAAGATCCGCCACTGCCTCTTTTCCAGGACAAGGGCAATGGATGACTCATAACGCTTCGGGGAACCTGCAGGAGACAATTACAATGATGGAAGTTTACTCTTCTTTAAATAGCTCCGGTCTAGCAGTGCTGAAACGGATTTCAATATTTTGGGCATTAGCGCAGGTTGCGTGAACGACTCTAATGCATTATTTCTGTTGTGCTTCAGTCTGCATTCATCCAAGAAGTGACACTCGGATTATTCTGCACAGCATGTGGGTTATCTTCCCTACCCGTGGCTTATCCCCCCTTGATTTTTATAAGATTGATAACATATATTGTAATGGAGGATGATGGTTATCAATGGAAAAAAGAAGCAACAACTAGGTCGGCCAGTTTCGGGTGTTATTTTTTGTTATTGTGATTCATTGCATTGGATAATGACGTTGCTGCATTGCTGTATTTGTAACTGACAGAGGAATACTTAGAATGAATATTGTAAGCTTCCTGCAGCCTCTGAATTCCGAAGGGCAGAGATTACATCTCTCTGTCTCTCTGTCTCTGTCTCTGTCTCTCTCTCTCTCTCTCTCTCTCCGATGAAAGATAGATAAGATAAAATTAACATTTACTTACCCTGAGGAAAATATGTTTCACAATTCCTTACAACGTTACACATTTCATTCCAGACGACACAAACGTATACAGCAGTATTCACGATTCATAATTCTACAACTACCAAAGGTTACAGGTCAAATCTACAACACAGTGGCTCGCTTGCCACTCACTCACTCACTCACTCACTCACTCACTCACTCACTCACTCACTCACTCACTCACTCACTCACTCACTCACTCACGTATGCGCGCACGCACTCATACACGAACACACTCCAGAGCCAGTACACCTGTTTCCAGACAGCCCCCTCACCCTCCTACCTTTTCTTCCTTCTTGAAAGGTGCCCCCTCCCTTCTTTCCTTCATCCCTCCCCCCCCTCCCCNCGGTCACCCCGTCCTTAACATTGCTACAAATCTCTTGAGATCTTTGGAGTGCAGTTTTCATCTCGTTTTTTTTTTCCTTCCCTCATCCCACTTTGCTCACTCACGCGTAAAACATACACCTGTAAAAAGTCGTAAACTTTATAGATTTTTTTTATTGTAGAATGTGGGTCACCAAGCACCAGGTATGGATCTTCATCTCTCGAATTGCCAGCCAGCGTCACAGGGTTAAAAGAGACTGAATCTTGGCTGTGTCAACAGCAAATTACGCGGCCCAGGCGATGTACATGCATTGATTTTTAGTTGGTTGTCCCAGTTATAATATCTCGTTGATGTGTACGCTACAGTATTTCGAACCGAACGTGGCTATGGATGGATGAGGGCAGGGCGTCTTCAGGTACAGTGTTTTCTTCGATGGGGATTACAGTATGGAAATAATACAATATAATGTGATTAAATGTGATATTTGCGATGTGTTCAGGAGCAATTTTTCGTTCAGGTGGTTAGATATTGCGGCATAGGCCTAGCCTAATTGTTGTTAGCTCATCATAGTCTATCACCGCTTTATTTAACAAAAGATGCTGTTGGTCCAAGCTATGAATTGAAGGCTTTACAGTTGCTAAGATAAATAGTTTAAGGAACCTGCATGATTGGGTTTATAATTGTATCCGTATTTATGTGCCCAAACGGAAGAGAAATTAGTGAGCTTGGTACCTCACAGTATTTATTTGATTTAATTAAAAAAAAACACAACATACACATACAAATGCATAGATGTAATAAGAAATTCTTTCTCGGTCACTGAATGTGTAGTTGCTATTAGGATGTACCGAGTTCGATCAATCATGTATTATAGTTTTGTGATCTGGGTGTGTTCTTCAAGGCATTATACTTAGAATCATTTTGTTGCTTTGAGAGCTCAGTATCTTGTCATATTCAAACATCTCTGTGACTGAACGCAGTCTGGCTTTTCACTGAGATGTACCGTGTGAGGTATCAGTGTGATTATATATTTCATAATTCAACGATATGGTTGTGATGAGATGTGTACGTTTGAAAATATGAGAATCCCCATCGGGCCTTGTTTCTGAATGTTTTATTCTCTTTAAAAGCTAAAGGCATAATCATTGGCAATGTGGCAGGTAATTGACATGCACTTCCTGGAATGTCAGGTTGATGAGACAAAGGATGAGATGATTGCGATGCCATTTACCATTGATGTGCTTAAATTTTGCCTTCTGAGCTGTCTTGATCTATACATGGAGTGTATGATAGTAACAATATTCGTGATGCAGTATTTCGAGAATTTATAGGAGCTTGAGTAAGTTTGGGCGTTTCTACCAGCGAATCGTTTTAAAACTTATCCTCCCCCCTCTCCCTCTCCATCACCCCCTTAATTTATAACTCGCTAAAATTTATCATTCTTTGGAGGAACTCTGTATGTAAATAGTTGTGATGGAAAAGTATGACGAGCGTTTTGGGAATATTATTATATCCAGAGCTATGAATTTAATATTAGACTTGCCGATGAAAGTATTCCTTGACTCTGCGGGTCAGTGATTTAATGGTTTGGCTAATCTTTTAATCATATGCCTTCAGGACATTATCGAATATTGAATAATTCATGGGCCGCAGGGACTACGTCAAGTTCATCTAAAGTGGACGTCACTTAATCGCAGATTGGATAATCGAAAATTGCGACATTTTTCACATTAATAACAACAAATTGTACTTCTTATATAAAAGTCACTGGATAATCGCTACTTTTGCCATGCACACATCATGCACCCGCTATATAGCGGTTAAGCGAAGTTGACTAATTTGTGATTTTAGCTTTATAAATAATGGTTAATCCTTAGCTGTCACGCATGGCCCGTCGCTTCCTTTTTGAGATGGTGTATTAAATCCTTTTGATGCTACCCGTCACACGAAATAAACTTAATTACTTTGCACTCTGTGCGGAAGGTTAGACGTGTACGACATGTTGCTTTGCATACACAACTTTCTTTAGATGTGTTGAACGGAAAACTGTTGGGATATGGTATTGATTGGGACAACATATTACATTATTGTTTGCAAAGCGGGCGCACGGTTATGGCGGCCTGAAACGATTGCGAAATGATTAACTTGAACGGTGTTAATTCAGTACTTCCCCATCGTGGTGGTGTAGGCCAGACAGGGGTTCAGCCTCAGTTACGTCAACGATTTCATAGACAGGGTGTCTTATTCGTAATTTTACTTAATCTACTGAAGGTGACACCAACAACAACTTCAACAATCGAGCCATTAACAACAGCAACACCAATCAAAGCAAAATATGCACAAGAAAGAGAACGTAAAAAGTGGGAACAGAAACAAATTCACCAACGACGATAACACCGTCATCGTCGTCAAATAATAATAAAGGAAATAGCGTCGTCATCATCATCATCATCATCATCATCATCATCATCATTTAAAACTGAGAAAAATTAAAAGCTCAACCTTAATTCGAGGAATTTATTAAAAATCTAGTAAAGAATTAAGACCGAAAATTACATCTAAACGTTTCGGCTCTAAGGCCTTTATCAATCATCACCATCATCATCGTCATCATCGTCATCAACAGCAGCAGCTGCAGGTGGAGAAGTAGCAGCATCAGCACCGACAGTATGGACGACAACAGCAGTAGCAACCACAGCATCAGGCTTAAACAAAATCAAATTTTCACATGAAAACCATGCAGAGCATAGTATCATCTGAATCTCTAGAGGAAGGATAATTTCCCACCCTTTCCCCCTTCTTGTCCACTCGATTTGTAGTTCGCTATATCCAGTTCAGAGCTTCCTCCACTCGATTGGTATCACGCTACACCCAATTCAGAGCTCGACCTGATGAGTGAAAAGTGTTGTTGTCTTTCAATGAAGACCGTAAAGAAGGCTCTTATTCCAGATATAGCGGGTTGTTAACCTCAATGCGTGTTTACGAAAGGTGGACTGTAGAACAGACAAGCGTGAGTGCTGTTGTCCGGGCGTTGCTTGATGAGCGCCTATTGATCGTGATTTACTCACGCACACACTCAAACGGTAGACGCTCTCACTCACGTAGATACAGTGGAGTATCACTGCCTTATCTTCCATGGGATCGGTTCATAATTACGAGTGTGATAGGCGTTCGAGTTTGTGAGTAACTTCTGTTGAATATTAGGAACCAGGGAGAACTAGGGGGTATGCACAGTGGCGGATTTAGGCATGGGGCATGATGGGCAAAGGAGAAGGCGGGAACCATTGCCGGAGGGATGAGGAAAAAAGATAATGAAGATAAATAGAGGGGAGGAAAATGAGAGAGAGGGGNGGGTGAGAAAAAAAATACTGAAGATAAATAGAGGGGAGGAAAATGAGAGAGGGGGGAAGGAAGAAAGGGAGAGAGAGAAAAGGTGGGGAGGGGAAGGGGGAAGGAGTCGGACCAGTGTCCATTTTTTATTGTTAAACTTGCCGCTTAACAAATTTGCCCCAATCAAGAACCTTCCTATGTTAAAAAGGAGCCCCGCATTATTCTCGAGCAGAGGATCCCATGGACCCTAAATCCTTACCTAAGTATGAATAATTTCATAACAATGAGAACGATTTTTTTTTGTTTTATAAGTACCGAGTACTCATGAAGTATGCTGCGATGACGTCATAGCTTTTGTAAAGGATTCACCAAGTTATTCACCATTGACTTCCTCATTCCCATAGACATTATAATCCTCTCCATCTCATTTTCTTTCCAATGCTCACATGGGCTGCAATGCGTACAGAAACACACACACAGAGAGAGAGAGAGAGAGAGAGAGAGAGAGAGAGAGAGAGAGAGAGAGAAAGAGAGAGAAAGAGAGAAAAGGGAGACGGCACGTAAAAGAATGACATTGATTAAGATTTTTATGTTGGTTTCATTGTGTCATTTTGCTGTTTTGTGGAACAAATGGCGACTTGAATTCAGTCGGGTAGAGAGATTACAGGCAGAGAAAGATAGGGAAAGCGATACAGTAGAATGTGGAGGAAGAAAAATGAGGAAAGAGAAGCATGAGAGATGAAAAGAAAAGTGGAGAAGTGTGCGAGAAAATTAAATCTGTAGTAGAAAGGGGCCTGCAAATGAAAGAGACAGCTGCAAATTAACAGTACAAGAAAAAAGTAACATATCAATTTTCTGCTCTTTGGCAGTAATTCTCTTTCCTGTATTTCGGCAGTGATGTAAAGTATGCTATATAGGTACCCGCTTACACCCTTAGCCTCAATGTAATGGTGTGTGCGAATTTTTTTTCACCAAGCACTTTCGCTCACTCACTCACTCACTCACTCACTCACTCGCTCGCTCGCTCACTCACTCACTCACTCACTCACTCACTCACTCACTCACTCACTCACTCACTCAACACTTTTTCACATGCATTTAATCGATAATTGTCCCAGATACTTTGTAATACCCTTTTAAATTCCAGTCAGTACAGTGCCATCCTCTTGAAGTAATACCCTCAACCGTCTTTCTTGCTTGACTTTCACGATAAAGTGTATATTAATAACTTGCACCGAGACTTCTTGTTATTTTGACGTTTGATTCACTTCAAGACCCAAATAAAGAGCCAAAAATATTTGTAAGACTTCTTTTGTTTCTCTAGTCTTCCCGACTCCGTCAGTGCCCGGAAGCCTGTCTACGGCAGACTTGTGTCAGAGAAGGAAAAATATAACATAATATGTGACATCCCTCACTACGCAGTATAATCTAGTTTGCTACCGCGTAAACTCCAAAGACAGGATAGTTCAGTGGTTAGAACACTGAGCTTGAGAACCCATGGTCCGGTGTTCGATCCTCATTGCGCAGTATGGGGAATAGAAAGAAATAGTGTGCTCAGAATATTTCCAGTATTATTCACATGTCTCTTACTCTGAGTTACTTTATGCAAAAGCCAACCTCCATATGCAACAAATACAAGTCTACTGTGGATAACAGATTTCCTGTCCGGAGCTCCTTCTTTTGCCTTGGGTCTTCACAGGATAATTCTAAAATTACAAACTAGAAATCAGAAGTATTTTTTAGTGAGTCTGCTGAAGGCATTTGTTCGATCGAGACGTGTAGAGAAAAGAGGGGTGGGGGCTGTCTGTTTTTCGGCGAATTGAGAGGGGGTGGGGGTGGTAATGTTCCGTCCAATGAAAAGAAATGTGGGGGTGATGGGGGAAACAATCACCTTGTTTACAAACGTCCGCGAATTGGGTTATGATGCTTAAAGGAACAAGAAATAACTGCTTGGCGGAGGATGGAGGGAGGGAGAGGCAGGGCAGCTGAAAATTGGCTTGATATTGGCTTAAATAATTTCGAGCATATGAAAGTCCAATACTGTCTTAAATCCCCAGTTCCCCTCCTTCTCCCCCCCCCCCCCNCCCCCCCCAAACCACCACAATCAAATCGATCGAAGACCTCCCAAATTTCTCCTTCCTCTTCCTCTATGTTTTGCCTTTACCTGCTGCATGTAAACATTTCAAATCTAAACAGCCTCTTCTAATTACAAATGTGTATACATGTTACCAGTTGTAAGTTTAAATTTCTTGAAAGGAAACGGAATGAAATTGAATATAATTAAAAAAATACTTTGAAGAATGATTGAATTCAGTTCATCTTAAGTTTCTCTGGGAAACGCCTGGAGAAAGCGGTGTGATATCCTTGTACATGTCAACAATTTGGACACTGTGTTCAACATCAGCTATTTCTGTAATTTACGAACTAGACTAGAAATAACGTTTTAAAAGAAGATTTGTGGAAATGCACCGCAAACGTGCCAACATATTTTCTTGATGTTTTATGCGACTCGTGAGACAGGGCCTAAGATAGGCCAAAGCTCCAGGCCATATATTTGAAGATAGAGACGAATAGAAATGATTTGCGATTTTAGATAGTTTGGTAGGCTAAGGGTCTCGCTATTTCCCAAGTTTGTCATATGAACGACATTTTGATAGACGACGTCAAAAAATGAAAGCGATAAAGTGTCTTCATGGAGACCCTAAAGACCGGTAACTTTTTTCCCTTTTTAACCGAAATGAAAACAATGCTTCGTGTGTATGTGTGTGTGTAGAGGGGAGGGGGGAGGGGGAAGAGGAATGAATGATGAATGATAGTACTGGATAATGGACGCAGGGAAATATTACTATTGCTTGGAAGAGAACGTTGTTGTTGCATGTGAAAATCATCGAATAAGATAACACATGTTTTTACAGGTTCTCATAGCCTAAAGTGTTAGCATTGTGACCGGTTGAAAAGCCAGTATTGTACCATTCAAGTTCCCGTGGCGTACTGTCTACCACAATCAATCTGGCTGGCTTGCCACACCAATTCCAGAACAGTGTTAAAGGAGCCTCATTTTTGCCCCCATTTGTTAGAT
>JAWQUT010000014.1:163728-187272 GCA_033807755.1 Ellobium chinense | reverse complement strand
GGGGGTGGGAATGAGGACGGGAAGAGGGAAAGGAAGTAGCCCTTAAACGACCTCTCTGTGAAGCCATTGCCATTCAATTTAGGCTTATGGCTTTACAAATAACATAGCGGCGTCATTTTTTTTTTCTTTCTTAACATACCCTAATTCATGAGTGGGCAATACGCGTGCGTTTGATTAAAGACGTTATGTCAAGTTTAAGGCCAGTGCAGTGTTTGATGTAAAACGCCAGTGCTTTTGTGTGAGCCGTGTTTTATTTCCCCTGAACGTGACTCAAGTATTTTATGATAGGCTCTGGCTTCCCACTCATGCCATCCCAACAGTTTTAAAGTTCTCCTCTTTGAGACTGCTATGTTCCAGTGGTGTAATATTTACTTGCTTCATGATGATATGTGCAAAAGACATGTGTGCATAACGGTTGACGGATTACAGTGGTGCTGTCGTTTATTAGCGCTCCGGACAATCGCAACTTCCACTTTATCGCAACATCTTCTACGTAATGAAATGTTATTATTTCTATGTAAAAGTCACTGGATAATCGTAATTCCCTTAAATCGCAAGGTGTTCCGTATTTCAGAGGATTTGCGAATAAGCAGAGTTGACTGCACATGCATTGTCATGATAAGAAGAGGGATTACACTCGAAGACCCTGGCGATAAATAATAAAACGCAGCAAGTCTATTGCTTCCGTCTCATGAGTCTAATTTTATGCATATCTTGTGTGGCCTGTAAACAACAGGGATAAATAAAATGCTGAATGTCTTATCAAGACATTTTTTTTTTTATTTGTGAAGCCTTTTACTGAGGGCAGAACCTCAATCTCCCATTAGGTTGCAATGCCCTAGGGGACAATAAATTAATAATGTCATAGGCTGATAGGTGGTTGTCCTTGCTGGCATTGACAGTAGCGCAGCTGAGGAGAGTAATATTTATTATAGCAGCTCGTTGACAGATAGCGCATTCATTAACAATACATAAGTGCTCACTCTGTTGTCAGTTACTGATCTCAAAACAGGATTGGATTTGTGTTGTACTTACTAGTGCATATGAACTTGCACAAAACTCCCACCTTTTATTTCCTCGTGTGTGTGTGTGTGTGTCCGTCCGTCCGTCCGTCCGTCCGTCCGTCCGTCCGTCCGTCCGTCCGTCCGTCCGTCCGTCTGTCCCACACTGTTAGCTCGAGGTGGCCAAGTAGATATCGCAGCATTACAGAGCAAACACCTGTATGAATCATGGCAGTGACGTCAAGGTTTATTTGTGTTTGTTTATTGTCCTGTTTATCATGAGTAAACACAAATTATAGTATATTGCCACAGCATCAACCCACCACCCCTTCTCTTCACTCTCACGCTGTAGCCCCTCTTTCATGTGTCTTTTTTTCACGCCCACTCTGACCCCTCTTTCAACATCGAAAACTGAGGAGGATGGACGAGAATATAACGCTTCTCGCCCATATTTTCGCTCCATCCTCAGCCTCCACCTACAATCCATGTTTTTGTTCTGCCGAATCACTTGACTCTCAACGCTTCGTCAGACATTTTACTTAAACGGATCAACCTTTTTTTTTTTTTTAAAGAAAGCCATAATTTTCAAACAAACAATTCTGCTTAGTCCCTCCACTTAATCGCTTTTTTTTGTTGTTGTCGGTTTTAAATCATGCCATTTAAGAGCTTTGAGCCGCTGTCGAGGGAATCAGGTGTATTGAGATGTTCTGTCTACTTCGATTTTAAGTAGGCAACACGTGCATACTATCTTGAACTCTCCTTCCATTTCGTAGTGTTAGGGCTGCAGGAGTAGTCTAGTTTTAGCGGCCCTGAATACTAGAATTGAAGAAGAGCAAAGAAATGTGTGCACATTATCACAATAGAATCTATGAACAATCTCCTTGTTTAGATCACATACCTTATTACACACGTAACGGTCAATGTGTCACAAAATGGGCACTGACGTAACATCATGTTACGGGGCCAAAAAGAAACAAAATGGGCCCGTAACAGAACGCAAAATGAATACACACGAAAGTGCACAAGTTTTCAATGTGCAGCGATATTCTTGCAAACACAGGGAGGAGATATGATCCAAAGCATAATATACTGTAGTTCCACCGGTGCACTGCCAACTGGTGGGCCATTTGTTGTAGTTACTGTATTTCATTCTAATGGTGACGACACTAATGTTGGGTGAACTGCATTTCGTTTCTACATTTCATAACGGCACAAAGGAAGAGAGAAGGGGGAGAATGAATAACAAGGAGAATTTCCCACTACCGATCTTTTTCCAGATCCTTCTACCTCCATCCCATCTTCACCCCTAAGGAGAATTTATGCGTCGGTTACGTCCTATCCTAGTCTCACAGCTGCCGAAATCAAATATACGGACATACAGCACAAAAGATTACGTTCCACACTCCAGGTGAAATGAATATTACCTTAAACCATTAAACGAACCGACGCTTAATAAGTGTTAGCGTGGGAAACGAAACTAACGGACCCTGGAGTTTGAAGTTGTTGGTCGTTTCGAAGGTTTATGACCACCAAATGTTTTTTTAAGACCGCCGTGGTTCGATACATTTCCCTGAAGTACAGATGGTATACAAAGAAAGTAATGCATGAATGGTCCTTTGCCAGCTAAGTATGCTTTTCTACTGTAATTAACAGGTTGCTGTTGGAAACAGGAAAATACTGAATAATCATTTGACCGTAGAACTGATGTTTGACCTTCCACTGTGCAAGTTTGTAAAATAACATCAAAGAGTCTGTCAAAAGCAATTACATTTCTCGAAATATTTCTGTGGAGACATGCTTGATCAAAAAAGGGAACAACCTAATGTTGGTCTGAAATACATCTCATTACACTCGGGGTATGGGTATTCGAGTTTGGAGAGAATGTTAAGCATGAATTGTTTGTTCTCAGTTAAGCTGTTTTGGCTTTGCTACTGCAGTTAACCGGTTACTGTTGGAATACAGTATCACCTTTTGACCAGGGCAGTGATGTTTGACTTTACACTGGACAAGATTTTGAAATAAGATCAAAGAGCCTGTCAAGCTGCATTTGTCGTGATATTTTTAGAAAGACATGGCTTGATATAACAGGTAAATTTCTGAAAGTGTTAGCCAGAGATAGATTTTATCACGCACTGGGTACTGGAGTAAGGAACCTTTAAGCAGGAATGGTCCCCTGCGAGCCAAACAGACTTCACTATGTTAGATAACCGGTTGCTGTTGGAAAAAGCAGAGTATCATCCTTTGACTGCAGCAGTGAAGTTTGACTTTATATAAGGCAAGATTTTGAAATAAGATCAAAGAGTCTATTAAGCAGTATGTCATAATATTTCAGTGATGAAAAGATAAATCCCTGATAGTATTGGCCTGAGATACACAGCATTACGCACTGAGCACATAATATGTAAGTCACTCATTTATATGGCGGAACTCGAGAAATTTTATTGTCGTGGGTATAAGGACAAAATCGTCATGTCTGTAGTAGATTAAACCCATTCAAATTTTGCGTGGATCAAAAAAAAATAATGCACACAATGTGCACAGCTAGAGCAGATGAAGATGAACAATTTTAGCAATGTGCCCGGCTCGTCGAAAACTCGAGACCACTTTTGCTGATAACGCGAAGAGAATGCTACGTCCTATTTTTGTCAGCCAATCACAATAGGATTTGTCTGGTCTTTCACCCACTGCTTGTGAGGTCGCGCAAACTGAAAAATGACAAATGTACATTGGCGTTTCAGAAAAAAACTTTTTTTTTCTTTTAAGTCGTCGTGATATTTGAAGTCCATAAATAAATGTCTTTAGAACAAAAAAAACCCCAAAAAACCACAGCAAATTTCGTGTCGATTTAAGCTGCTATTGCTTTGCTAGACCGTACACAAAATTGAGGCCTATTTTTCCCTTTAACTATTTGTGAAATCACCACGCAGAATTAAACCTACATCTCCTCAGATCGTTAGCAGTTTAATAGCAAAATCAATATAATAATAATAATACGAAGAAGATTTATCAGTTTTGTTTTTTTAATTCATAATCATTCTTCTATAAATTTTGCTCAGGCCTATTGGATCTCGATGCAAGACACAGAATTTCAGTGAAATATTGTATCGTCACTTTTACGCGGATTGAAAATAGCAGGGTCCTGCGTATGGCAAAAGTTGTGGTTTATGTGCAGCAGTATAAAGTTCGAGGATTCGTCGATACGTAGGGGCGAAATTTTCTTGTAGCACTTCATTTCGCTCAAGAATTGGCTATTTTTGTCGAACTGGCATCATGCTACTAATGGAAGTTTCTCAGTTTTTGAGAAAATTGATGGATAGAGCTTTGTGTTTTCAATTCATGGTACAATATTAGCTCCAGCAGTCCCCCCACCAGCACAAAAAAAAATATCCATTATTACTGCTGCCATATTCTTAAGATTCAAACATTCCCTTTAAATAGACATCTTTCATCCCTCTCCCTATTCCCCTCCGGTAACCTCTCAAAATGCCATCCGCCCGCAAAATGTACCATCTGAGCATGATGCCGAGGGGGAAAACAAGAAATCCGTGATGATTTTGACCCAGTTGGACAAATTTTATTGTCAATAATCCCGAGGCATGCTGGGCTACATGGGCAGGTTTAGACGTAAACAAATTATTACAGGAGATTAAAGTTTACATTCCCTTCCTGGGCGCATTATTTACCTTTAGCCTGTGTCGCTTTCAAAGGGAAGAAGAGTGTTTTGTGGGACATCCGACGGGCAATATTTATAAACTGGGTCAGACTGACCCTTTTCGACACTTACCTGAAGACACGATTTTTTTTCGGTGGTATTTTAGATGCCTTTCTGTCAGTTGCTCAATACTGATTCGGAAGCTTTCCTTGGATGTTAATAGAGAGCTTTTATTTTCAATTTCGGACCTCTTACAAATGGTTATGGCAGAGGTGGACACTCGTGTATGGTATTTCTTGGTGTTGCGAATTATCTGAACTAATAAAATAAAAATTATGTGAATAGTGATGTTGACGGTCGTAGCTCAATCACATGCTGTGTTCGCGATACCTGTCTCCTGTCACTGGCCAGCTCCAGACACTATTAACTTGCATTACGATAGGCTATCCATATCTTTAAGGAAGTAGTCGTTATATTAGCGCCTTGCTGCACGAGAACTGTCAGATATAATTGATATGTGCAGCGTCATTAAGTTACATCACGAGGAACTTCTTATCGGCCGCATTCTTCTGTAGCCTGATCCAGAAATTCAGCCATTTTTGCCATGCGTGTTCCACCAATTTTGGAAAACGTTGCAACGTTAGTGGGTTTTTTTTTTCTTAAGAACAGCCAATAGCAACTGGTAACACATGGATACCGAAAACAGCCGTGATGTTATGATAGTCTGACCTGATGACGGAGAAAGGTACTGCATCAAATACCCATAATGATTCAGATACTCTGTACATATTAATTCAGAGCAATGCATACTGGTGGTCCAAGGGAATTTCGATTGCGAGGTGCTTTGAAGTCTTTTGAACATCCTAATGGGCTTCCGAGCAGCAAGCCACACGCGACATTTTTATTTTGATGGATGGATTGCGTTTGAACTTGCAGACATTGTCGTAATTTGTCATATTAGACCGATCCTGTTCGTCTCTTTGACGTTCTTGAGAATGATACAGTGGTTCCATTTGTAGTGTTGATTGGCTGATGTACACAGGGAATGGTCTGTTACAGATGTAGTTTACTGATATCATATGAGAGTGTGTTGTTGTTGTTGTTGTTGTTGTTGTTGTTGTTGTTGTTGTTGTTCATTCTTCGCGCAGTGCTGTACTTTTTTAAAGCTGTACATCACGAAAGCCACTTCACTGATAGACCGATCAACTGTTTCTTTATTTCTCTACCTGACCTAAGCATTGGGTCGCCTACACATTTCGAAAACGTTACATGAATAGAATAGGTCAGAATGACATTCCATAAAGTTTCAGGTTTATTAAGGCTTAAATTAAACGATTTTTGTCTCTCTTTAAAGGGACTATTTTTATACATATTTGCGTGTCCATCCTCCAGTGAGAACTGGTATTTTGAGGATTGCAAGGGGTCCTGCAGCATTGCTCATTTCATGGCCATGGGGATGGGAGGGGGCCGGAGAAGTTTGTCCTTCGATTTATATCCATCAGATTTTTCTTTCAGAGCGTTTGCCATGTCAACCTGTCTTTCAGTGTTTCATCTCTCTCTTCCTTTACTTCCGTCACTCATTCCTTCGGGCAAGTCTCTGTGAATGCAAACAGGCATCCTATTTCCTGTTCCGATTTCTCGCGCCAGCGGCTATTGTCTTTATTTTCTTGAGCAAACTTGCCTCTGTCTGCATGGCCGCATGCTTGCTTCCTGCCGTCTGTCTATATGTCCGTCTATTCGTCCGTCCGTCTGTCCGTTTGCAACGATTTCTTAATCTCTGATTATTCGCCTGGCCACGCTCTGACATGCATTGTGTCAAAGAAATTTGAATTACATGAAAATGATGAAATGATGAAGTCAAGAGCAAAGGTCAGCAGCAACAACAACATCAACTACGATAGCTGGTGTATTCTCAGCGACGAGCCACCACCATCAATTCAGTTTCAGCCTATTTCAGTTCTTTATTAGCTCTTGTACTTCCATACATATAAATTATATAATTTTAGGAGGTTAATGCTTATGAAAACAGGGGGGACCATTACTTACGGTAATAATAATCATCTCAGTTATGTGTTTAATAATGTAGAGTTGAGATGTGGGTGGAGGACAGAGAGCTTAAAGAAATTGATATGATCTGCTGGGGTAGCAATGATACGAAGTTGCGTTAGCAAACATTCACCTGCATAGAGACTTATAAACCTCATTATTATTTTTTTTCCAGATTCTATTAACGAACTCATATAGTTTACAAACAGGAAATTATGGCTTGATGTCATGAAATTCGAGCTCGTGGAATCCTGTTCTGCCGTACCAGACAGACTTCTTAGGAGACCTTCTTTGGTGTTGCTTTATTATTATTATTATTCGTCATTATTGTGTCAGTTTGGACTATCATAAGGTTATCCTCACGGCAACGCTTCCAGTTCTTTAGGCAGTAAGAGTACTTCGGATGATGACCCTGCCTCACATGCATAATACAGTTCTGTATCTAATTAGGAACCCCTGCCTATCTGTTAATTAATGATGAATGTGTGAGGACCACTGGTGGTTTAGGGGCAGTGGCGTATGTGGAGAGTATGGGTAATGTTTGTGCAATGGAAGAGTATGAGGTGGAGGAAGAGGAGGGAAATGTCTCGGAGGCTTTGTCAAGACAATTCCATGGAGTCAGTTTTACGCTCTTTTCTCTCAGTGTTTTTCCTCTTGTTCTATCTTCATCTTTTCTTTTAAGTCTCACTTCCTTCTCTGTTTTGAATGATCACCTCTGAATTCTCAGTTCATTTTCTTTCTGTCTCTTTGATTTGAAATATTCTTCCGATCGTGAATTTTTCATCTTTACGTTTGTGTTTGTGTCTCTGTCTATTTCTACCCATGTCGCATGTACTCTCTCTCTTTCTCTCTCTCTCTCTCTCTCTGTCTGTCTGTCTCTCTCTCTCTCTCTCTCTCTCTCTCTCTCTCTCTCTCTCTCTCTCCTCTTCTCTTTTGTGTCTTCGCGCCGTTTTCATTTTTCTTATATCTGGCACGAAGTATACATGCAGAGAAATAAAAGTGGGTAAAGGAAGTTGCTACGTCTCCTGGCATTTTGGTTGGTTCCGCCTTGTCTGAACATAGATATTGAGCAGTTTGTTTCCCCTTATGTTGGTGAGTCAAATCACGCGCTTGACATCCTGCGTCTGTGTCAACGTAAGCAGCACCACGGTCCCAAATTAATTTTGTTTGTAAGTATTAGGAAACGGGGATAGCTAGGGATGAGGAGGCGTGCGTGGGAGCAGCACAGGCTAGGTGATAGAGGTAAAGGTGGAGTGTTCAGGGTCTTTGGTCTTGGCCGTCTCTTTGTTTCTATGTACACTTATCGATAAGTAGTAATATGTCAGGAAGATCATAATATAATATATTTCTTATCAGTCACATACGACATACAGACCTGGCAAACAGTATGAATATCTATATTCTTCTTGTGACCTTTTAAGAAGCTCAAGATCACAAAAATGTTTTTGTTCAGGTCATTGGTCTTGGATATCCCTAGTTTCGATGTAGCGTTGAAATACGCGAACAAAATCTCCTATAGCGGGTGTCTCCCCCCCCCCCCCCCCCNCCCCCGCCTCCCTTTTCCCAAACTTGACTCAATTCAATGTCCAGTAGCTTCACTGAGTTCAAGCACACTGACAGACAGATAATGTGATCTCTAATCGTTGCAAGGTTTATTGATGTAGATGTTAACAAGCCGGGGCTGATATGTTAGACGCACCCTGCACAGGCTATTGTTACACACGTATTTTGAATTTCTTAGCTGTGACATAAATATAACCTTGGATATATATGAAATTTGCAGCATTAGCACAAAATATCCATTTGCTTATGGATGGTAAATTTCACCTGCATAGCATTTGAAGTATTGAAGCTATGAGCCTTCGAATTAAACTTTCTTTTGGGCCACCCGATACACTTGTATGCCTTGCTTATGGGGCACTTGTCTAACAGACAAGTCTTACATTTATTGTTCCTTTCCTAGTTGCGTATTTTGGGACATTCAGGGACAGAGAGAGCTGTATTATCATTTACGCTAGGCGTTAATGCACGCAAATACAGTACTCATTATCGTCACTAATCCGCAAAACACTCGTATGACAACATCACCACCACAAACAGAAAATTGACAGCAGCAATTACTTCAGCTGGAACAACTACCAACATCTGGCCACTATTTGCAGGAAACACTAAGATTTCTCTGTTGATGATGTTTAGCAATCTTTAGAAGCTGGTACAAAAGGCAGTACTAACTGAACTATATTACTTTGTGTAAACGGATATATTTCCTCATAAATACCCAAAATGTAATAAATGTCAAAAATGCCTGTTCTTCTTTAGCATACAAGACGCTTTTGATAACACGGTGAGTAAAGAGATTTTCCACGCCAGACAAAATCCAAAATGCCATTGATCTATAACATCGTTGTTTTTCCATAGCACAGAAAAGGTTGCGCAGTATTGTTCTGAGTTCTCCTTGAGATGATTAAGGCAGTGATGCTGCAGTTGCTGAAGCAATTGGCATATATTGACGTAGAACTAAATTATATGTAACCGAGTCTAGCATGAGAGCGTTTATCGCGTGTAGTTCGGTTCGTTAAATGCTGCGCCATCCGATCGTTACTGTCGGATGGCAAACCCGGTCTACAAATGGCCATGGACACTGCTTCGATACAGGTGGATTTGTTTTCATATTTCAAATACTACACGTTTTTATGTAAGTTTATTTACCGTAGCGTTAAGGAGAAAAGTAAACTAGCAGTCTGCGAAGTTTATATATGCGGTGTGAAATGTTTTGCTCGTGAAATTCGGGGGAAAAAAGGTATAGCTCCACGATGTCAGCCGTGCGATTGAATTCAAATTAGTGAAATGTTTCTTGGTTTCTAAAAACGGACAAAATGAAGGATTATTGGAATGTTTTCGAGTGTATGTGTGACCTGCCTACGCACTGGTTCTCCATAGTTGTTGATACTACTGCTGTAGTTTTGCTTTTTAAATTCATTTTGATTTTGCAGGCAAGATGGTGGTTTAAAGGAGCGTAGGCATTTCATGTTATTGTTGTTGTTGGTGGTGGTGGAGATGCTGATGATTATGGTCTGGAGTTTGTGGTTGATGGAAGAGGAGGAGGAAGGTGACAAGACCGAGGAGTGAGAGAAGGAGATACTCCCCCCCCNCCCCCCTTCCAAAAAAAACCAACAACATAAAGTAGGAGGACGGAGGCGACCCTCGTTCGCGTACGTTTCTCATATAGCTGAAACCTAAATACATATCGGCGAGGTATTCAAACAAATTAGGACTCAAACATAAACTTCAGATCTCCCCAACTTCTCTTAGTCGCTGTTGTTCTCTCTATTCACATAACATTATAATGATGTGCTTGTAGAATTCCTGTGTCAAGCCGTTATTGGCCTGTGATTAGCAGTTAGGTTAATCAGAAATTTTCATTTCCTTAAGAATGTGTCTGTCATACGTCTGTATGTTGTTTTTAATCTCATTAGGAACGCGAATTAACATGAAAAGAGAGTGGAGAGAGAGAGAAAGAGAGAGAGAGAGAAAGAGAGAGAGAGAGAGAGAGAGAGAGAGAAAAGAAAGAGGGATACTTTACGTAAAATAGACAGTATACAAAGAACTCAGACAGAGTGAGAGACAAAGAGAAAGAGAGTAAGAAAAAGGAAGGTGAATATAAAAATGTAGTAAAGGAGAGAAAGAAGTGCAAAGAAAGGATACAAGTAAACCTAATTACTTTTTCTCATTTAAGTCTAGGCTGGGTTAAGTGTTTGCCCAACCATTCCTTCCTTGCTCATCATCTTACGTTAGCTACAAAATCAAGTTCGCCTGCCGGAGTGAGTGTAGCCTCGGTTTGGAACCGGAAGTTCCACCATCACGTAATGGCTCTCTGAAGTGTTGATTCCATCTGTCGAGGTTTTTAACGCTGGTTCCGAAACGCGCAGTTAAGACAGGGCCGTCACAACCATTTGGCAATATTGATAAAGCCGCGGGTGAGGGTTGGGGGGAGGGGCGGCGAAGGCACCGAAAGAAAGGGATTTACAATCAAAACTCTTAAAGCTCATTGCTGATGAGTGGTGAAGGTCTTTTGAAAGTGTGTACTGTAGGGAATAGGAGGCTTGAAGGCGTGATCCGAAACTTACGCGTAACAGAAGGGTAGGTCTCTTGTCGAGGCAGTGACGCTCCTGAGTTAAAATGTTCACTGTTATTGTCACCGTCTATATTGTGTCTTCTAGTTTTTTGTCGCCCTTATTTCCAGAATGCTGGAAAGAAGGTGCAGAACCTCATGGTGGGCAACTTTCATATACCCCCGCAAGTTTTGTATTGTGTTTTCAGTAGTTACCACCTTACAGCGCAGGATGCCCAGGCAAGCTTGTGTTATAAAAAACTAATATACACTCACACAGCTCTCAGTGTCATGCGCTCTCAAACTGTGCAAACTTTTTGCAATGCTGTGGTATCTACCGTGGCAAACTGTTACTCACAATCTCGGGCACCTTGCAAACTCGAAATTTTGGACTGGTTCCCTGACAGTTGAATTCGTGAAGTCTTATTGCAGTTATCTGATAAGGATGCCCTGCACTGGCACGCACAAAAGCGAGGAGATACGAGCACGCATTCTTCATT
This sequence comes from Ellobium chinense, assembly GCA_033807755.1. Lineage (NCBI taxonomy): Eukaryota > Metazoa > Mollusca > Gastropoda > Ellobiida > Ellobiidae > Ellobium > Ellobium chinense. The sequence continues at coordinate 175,962 of JAWQUT010000014.1, read as the reverse complement.
TGATCGATTTCATTCGAGCTGCTAGGCTCAGTTATGCGAAGTATGCTGCAGTCTCAATCTCAAATTTGTCAAGTGCATAAATCAATAAAAATTCACTGTTTAGTGCATGGTCCGTGATCAGCATCACGCCATAGCGGCATTTTTGTATGGCATTTGAAATATATTAATCCCTCCCCCTCTTTTTCTCTTTTTTTCCGCACCCTTGAACCCTCCCCCCCCCCCTTCCAAACAAAAAAAATCACAAACACAAAAAATAAAAACATCTGCTATCAAAAGTAAGCGGTTAGCGCAATTTGAAGATAACCACTAGGCTGGAGTTTTCATTTTATAAAAAAAAAAAAACGTATAAAGACCACCATTATGATAGGGACATACAGTCTGTTAATTAAAAAAAAACACGACTGTAAGTCGCATCAGTGGTACTTTGAACGCTCATTTTTTTCCCCTTCAGAATGAGAAAACATCTCCAGAATAGACTGTGTCTGTTTTGCCAATGGGTTAAAATAAACCTGCGGGAAAAAGGTTTGCCTTGTCTCTTCCATTTTTCACAGCACGTGCACACATCTACATAAACACACTGGGTGTGAAGAGGTAAACAGACACAGGGAAACCACACACCCTCACTGGCAGAACCTGGCTCATTTTTTTGTCCTTGGGATACCGCAGTGCGCGGTTGGGCAAGTTCACCATAAAAAAATATCAGTTCAGATGAATTCACTAAGAAAAAAAATTGCCCTTAGATCAAGTTCTATCAAAATTGAGTCGTTTTCAGATCAGATCAGGTTCCCCTTAGTGATATTTAAGTTCAGATCAAACACTGAAACTAGCAAAAGTTCAGATCAAGATGAATTCATCCAAAATAGCTGTTAAGCTCAGATCAAGTTCACGTGAACTGAACATAAGTTCAGGAATTTGCGTTCATATTATCTCAGTCCTGCCCAATCCCGCCGCACTGATAGAATTGGCAAGCTGAAGGAACTAACTTTCGTCAAATCTCAGCAATAAATATGCCTACGTGCATGCAAAATGTATATTTATTTTTGAGGTATATTTATTGTAAGGCTTTAAATAATACACAAGTAATGGATCTGTTCGCGTGAATACATTCTTAATAACGAGATTAAACAATTATTGAGGTATTTCTTATTGATGTATGTATATTTATGCCTCTGTGAAGAATGTAAAGATAATAGCGATGATGCTCCTCAGGGAGCCGAGAAAGTCCTAGAGTGATCAGGCCTGCTGGTGTAATAATAGTGTGAAGTCGCATGAGCGGGCGTATTAGCCTGGAATGAGACTAAAAAAAACCGCATTATTATTATAGTGTGTTATATAATGATTACTTGCACCTGCGGAACATAGACTATTCTTATTTGAACAGCTTATGAAATTTTGATTTGGGGGGAAAAAAAAATTGAATTGCAACACCTCACAACTTCGAACCTGGAAAAACCAATATATACTCGTTGGAATGCTCTATTTCAAATTATACTCACAAACTCGTAGCATCTAGCAAACATGAAATCATTTATGAACCATTTCCCTGGAATTGGAATTCGCGAACTCCTTCAGTATTTTGCGTTTACGTGATTTTGTTACACTGCTAACCCCTTTTCACTATCAGCACTGGTAGCTCCAGAGTCAACAAAATCCCCCCGGCGGGGAGATCTAATCAGCAAATATTTCCCAAATTACTCTGATCCTATTTTATTTCTCCGGCTACAAACGTCACCGGATAATGTAGCGCGGAATTGCGACGATTAATCCTCTGGCCGGGCGGATCAGTTGACCTGAGGTATTAGGCGAAATCACTTAAATGTTCAACAATTGCAACCTGGAGGCCGCAGAGAATTATCCAGCCAGGTATGTGGAGATGTGGGGACACAAGGACAAGGATAGCGGGTATATGATAGTGCGGTAGTTGCTGTTGTCATCTCAGGGACAGTTGTGAGTCCGTCGTATGACAAAAAGGCACATATGCAATACAAATTCTTTTGCATGTTATGTGCCTCTCTGTCAAAAGACGGCAGTAACTGTTGTGAGAATATGCCCTGGGAGGGAATTCTGGAGGTTCAATGTTGAGAAATTGTTGTAGAATTCTTTCTTCCTTTGTTTTATTTGTTTATTTGATTAACCATATGATGTCATCGTCATTGTTGTCATCCCTATCATCATCATCACCATCATCATCATCATCATCAAGATTTTTTTACTTTTTTTTTTAAGTTTGGGGGTGGGGAAGTCCTCAAGTCGCGTCATTTCTAACTGTTTTTCTTTCTCTCTCGTTCCTCTCTCTCACTGTGTGTGTGCCTTTCTATCTGTTTGTGTCACTCTGTCTTTGTGTATTTATCAAGTCTCGCTGGTGTCAGTCTTTGCAGGTGTCTATTTCTATCTTATTTTCCTTCTCTCTCTCCTGAATAGAAATTACTGGAAACCTAGGCCTTTGAACTTCGGTAAGTAGTGTGGCAGCGATACCACGTTGAAGGGTATACCCTTCCACAACTGAAACCCATGACTAGAACAAAATGCATAGGAAACATTTCACAAGTTGTATAGTGATCATCCATAACGTTACGCATACGAATGAGTAAACTAATAAAACTTACAATAAAATAATAGCTATTCAACATCACTACTAAAGTACAAAACAGTTTGACCTCCTTACATGTAGTTGTACAGGACGTAAAACCTTACAGCATTGTATTGTCAGCGCATTGGAATAAGTAGTGTCTGAATGATTTTAATAATGTTTTACATTAACCGTGAAATGCCTCGTATTGCTCTTTAACGTATGGAATTTGGATCTCTTTGATGGTGGAAAAATTATGCGAATAGCTGTGGTCAGTGCGTTTGATTAACAGGATCCAGACCTACCCTGCCGACTCAGAAAAAGGGCAGCTAAATGGTTCTCAAGCACGAATAAGGAGAAGTGTTTTTGGCACGCGACGATAATGAGTTACAGGAGGTATGTATAGTGGCCTCCGTTTAATCGCAAGAATTTTCTATCTACAGAAAGCAATTTTTCATACTCTCGCATCTCCATTTATTAAAAGCTTTTTTCCTGTGCTCCAGATGAGCTGCAATTAAATGGATTCGGTTGTATTCAGTTCATAGGGTGGACAAGAATGGGGATACAGTGTTTCTCCATGGAATATTCGTGATAACATGTGATAAGGGGAATGCACAGAGGTCACTGACTTGTATGCTTTCCTGACCGTACGGACATTAGTGGACGCACTTAGTTATAAGGAGGAGCCAAATACTGAATTAATAAAACCTGGCTTTGGATTAGTTCATCATTCGGTCTCACAACTAGTCGGCAGCCTTATGTGGTGTATGTATATATATATTCTATATAAATGTACACCATATATAATAATTATTATAATATCTTGTTTTGATGACTTCTGCCAGTAGATGATGTTAACAATTGGTTGTCAGTGCCATGTTGTTGTTTAGGTTTTCCAATACCTCCCCATCCCTAGCCCTCCATCCCCCTTCCCTCCCCCCTTCCTCTGGCCCCAGTTCTGCCCTCTCAGAGTATAGCCTCCTGTTTGGAGAACTGGTAGTGCTATTTGGGCACAGACTACAGGAATAAATATTACAGTGATTTACCTTGTTGTGGAACCATCGCTCTTGATCTCGCGAGAATTGGAATAATAACAAACGTGACGAGGTGTGGTAGACCAGCGATCCTTAACGTTGGTGATTTCATTGCTTTGAGATTGCTTCGACCGATTCGCTTAATGAACACCCAGTGGATAGCTGGTACAATGTCGTAAAGTAGCCTGACCAGACCCTTTACCACATCGTTGGGCGAGGGAAGGTTCAACAACCTGGGATTGACGTCTAGATTGTCATGACTGTTTCCGAAAATAGGTCTTGATGTAGTGATGTGGCCTTCGATTGGTCATAGCAGTATTAGGATGGTGCGGTTAGACCAGATTCTAGAATCATATTAACTTGATACTGAAATCAGCTGTCGTTTCTCCTGACCATTAACTAGAAAGCTCTGTGCGACAGATCCTTTGCTCAGAAAGGGTTCAACAACCTTGTATTGAGTATTGACGTCTCACTATTGCTATGTCTGAAATAAGGTCATGTTCGGATGATATATTGGTCATAATTTTGTATGAAGAAGAGACTTCGTGTGTAAGACGGCTCTAGATTTACACAAAATAATACGTTTGGTGTTACAGTGTACGGGAAGTGTACTGTGTAAGAGATCGTTACCTTGTTCAAGAATTTTCAACAGACAGAGATTATGGCTATTTCTGTAACTAGGTCGTATTCTCGAGATAACAGCTACAGTTGGTTGTGAATTATAATAAGAGACTGTATATGATTACGTATATTTCAAAAGTGTGTGGAGCAACGCCAAAACCTATCGTTTCTTAAAAGTGCTGTATGTGCCACTGGGAATACTCCAAAGTGTTAAGTGGTGAAGTTTTATAGGCAATAGATCTTAGAAGTCAAAAGGCTTTTATCTTTTTGGGTAGATATTTGAAACGGTCGCGCCGCAGGTGCAACTTCACAAGAGCAGGGGCGAATTTCTGATTAAGTGGATGTTAAGCGGGATTGTTTTAACTCTACTTTCTAGTTGTGTCTCCGCGCAAATGTTGCGATTATATCAAAGAGCTGCAGCAATATACATTGGATGAAGCTAGAGGACTTATGCAACTGCTTCTTGTGTGTTCAGTTCTAGCTAGCAAGAATACTTGTATGGGGAATAATGCTTAGACCGCCTCTGAAGTTGTTCCTGATTTTACACACACACACACACACACACACACACACACACACACACACATAAAAATTGTCCTAAATCCCATCTTGTGATACCGTTTGCCATTTTCCTCAATTTCGAGGTCCCAATGCACCAACCACATTACGATTAGCAAGAAGTTATGAAAGAAGACATTGTTAAACTAACAGGTTGGCTAAGGGAAATTAATATTGTCATCTCACACCCCATTTGCCTCAGTCATTTTGTAGATGAGATGGATTGTTCATATTAGTATGATCTTCTATTTCCTTCTTTTTCCTACTACAACAGGTTCAGAGCGCAAAATTTCTCACAACCTCAAAATATGACTTAGGCAAATGTGGAATGAGCGTGACGATATAAACCTAAACTTGATATCAGTTAGGAAAGTTAAAGAAAACCAGGCCAATCGGAAAGTCAAGCACTTCCAGCAGAGATCTTCCCCGTATGCACATCACAGCCCACACTGACAGCACAATCAACGTGATTAACCCCCCTGGCTTCCCACACGTGTTTTTTCTAACATTCTAGCCCTTGTTTACTTTTCACTTATCAGCAGGGTTATCCACCCTTGGATTTTCCAGCCCGCTCAGGTGGTAACTTGATTAGCCGGTAGAAACAATCGCTTGCAAGACTTGACACCATTTTCTCCCCTTCAGAAACTGAGACTTTAACACTCTGCTGGCCCCTTGTTGTCTGCTATCGTTTTTACCTAATTCTCCCTCTATCTACGATTACCTGCCTCCATAGCAGTTTCCTGTTCACCAGAACAAAATATGGCAAAGATCAATTTCGTCAAGAGGCCTTTTATCTAAAGTGGGTTGTGTCTTCACCTTGGCAATGATGTCATTTGAAAACAGGGATCTCCATTCCCCCTTCCCTTTCCGAACATCCCGAGTTTAGCTGTATGGAGTGTCCGGTTTGGCTTACCTTACTTTCTGTGTTGCCATCGATCTGTAGATGTTTGTTTTCTTAGCTTATAAAATTATGATGTGTCTATGAAGTCTTGATTGTGATATCATTATTTCTACAAAGAATCATCTGGATTTCTTTCGACAACAGTGTGATGACATTTCGCTTATTTCTGTGGATTTAAATTTCGAAAAAGCTTGAGCAACTCTTATACTATATCCCGGGATTAAAAGCCTCACTTTGTCCGGATTTCGCTGGAGTACATACTGCGCATGGGAAACGCCACTTAATAACGTATACCTTGAGGCATCGCAGAGGTGTCGATTGAAAACCTCAAGCAGGATCTTGTAAACAATTCTGAGAGTTGCCGTTGTCTTTTAACTTTCGTAGACGTTACAGATCTACTGGCACACTGAAACGCTCTGCCGAGCTGAACAACATGGCGGCACAAGTTTTGCCGCCGAACTCTGGCGGGAGTTTTCTCGACTCTCCCGCCTTTAACCATCGACGGACTAAACCGCCTCCAACAGGATTTGGCCGACGAGATGTTAACACTCCGGTAGCCAAGTTACGTTTCGATGCATCGGAGTTGGAAGAAAGCATTGCATCGCCTTGTGGTCCAGCGTCACAACTGAATACGCCGGATTCGGGATTTTCCGGAGCGGCGTCCAGCACGAACTTGAAAACCCCAGAATCCGACATTTCGTCAGCAGCAGTTACACCCCCTTCAAGCGGAAACGGAAGTGTGCAGCGCAAGAGGAAGACGGTGACGATTGACGAATCTCAAACTTCTATCGTAATGATCTCCCCTGATGATCTTTTTAACACATATTCCAAGTTAAAAAGTGAAAGGTGAGAGAGTAAACTTTAATTATTACATTAGCTTTTCGCTTCATTGTAGTCACTCCATTTTTAATTTCAGATACGTGTTGCAGCCTTTTCACTTTCTGTATATGATACTCTCTCACTCTCGTCTCTCTAATCTCCGACTCCATTCTCTTCTCTCTCTCTCTCTCTCCCTCTCCCTCCCTCTCTGTGCAGTGGAGTATAATGATTTATGAATTTTATTTGATATAGCATGTTCAAGTTTCATTTTACATTTCTCCACAGCGTCTTACTTAGCAATATAAACATTTTATTTTATGCATAGGCATGTGTACTTATGACTTCATTCAACTGTCTTTATGTTTAGGTATATAAACTTATGTAAGTATCTAATTATGTAATACTCATTTTTAAGTACCATTGATGTTTAGTTTTTTTAGATACTGACGAATAGGTATGTTCACTGCTGTTGTTTTTATTCTCTCAGGACCTGCATAGGAACTCCAGTTAGCTGGATTTCGCTTTTGTACTTCTCTTAACCATATCCTTATAATTAGATCTTCTTCCCAAAACCTCTCCCTAATTAGCCCCTGGGGTGTGTGAATAGCTTTGGCTTAGGTGGAGATCAAGTGCCACACCTTCCAGACTGTCCAGTTTTACTCCCGATGAAGGGTCTACAGTTCAACTGGTCTTTTATGTTTTTCAACAACTTTTCGACTGGTCCCATTTTTCTGGATTTTTGCCCTGGACAGGGATTCTTCTGCTCCTCCACTATTTTGTCACTTCCTTATGCACATTTTGTTTTCGCCTTATTCGTGCACCGCCACCTGCCATCCATTCCTTTGCACCCCCCTTCCTCTCCCCCAGCCCTCGAAATACAGTGGGAATGCAAACCTTTAAAAGAAATGTGCATGTGAATGCATCCGTTAACTTTTTATCGTTCAAGCATGTCATCTTGAAACTTCTAAAGTTATTATTCGGGTTAATTAGTAATTTGGCAGTGTTTAGTGTCCCTTAGAGAAGTTGCCCTTTTCGAAGACTTTCAAACAATCCAAACAAAGATTTTCCTAGTTAGAGAACATTAGGGATGAAGATTTTCAAGGGCGGACTTGGCGGCGAACTTAGCTGCGCATTTCAATGAGACAGAAATGTACGTGTAAGAATAAGAATGGTACTTTAACTAACGTTATGGAACGTTCTGTAAGCTCGGTGTCCTTGAGCCATATCCCATCTCTACAGTATTACGTACATAATTGTCAGCTTGTCCACATATATTCATCTGATTTAATTTCATAAATTATGTATTTTGCATGTGCTGTTTTGTTTACTCCCATGTACGAGTGTACTAGAGCTAATAAATAACTGAAATGACAGAAGCTCTGTACAAGCTGTTTGCAGGTCTTTCGCAGTGTCTCTTGGCCCGCTCCATTTGGAAGCCAAAGCCAGCTAAAGTGTTTTGCATTTTTAAAGCGCTACGGCAAATACATAAAGGCTGAAAGTGCATAGCATTGCACAGTAAATTTGACTCTGTGTAAGTGAAATTTCACACAAGCGGTGATAAGTTGCTGATTAAGTGGATGTTAAACGGGGCTGTTTTAAATTCATTGTTATGTTTCCGCGCAAATGTGGTGATTATGAAAAAAATGACGATAAAGGGAATTGCTGTTAAATGAAATCAACCGCGTAGCCTTCGTTCTTTTTTGTTTGACAAAAAAACCCGCAGATCTTAGTGACATGTGAGAGCGCTATAGTAGCTTGACAATGTCGATTTTTTTTTGTTGTTGCTGTTGTTGTTGTTGTCATGAAGCGAGACACAACATAGACGATGGAGGATTGGATTTCTACACTCCACTCAAAAATTATTTTGGCTTTAAAGCTTCAAGACATTAAAAACTTCAATCACAGAATAAGCTCGTTGAATGAGGAACACTTCTGTCGAGCTGCCTTCATATATTATTCTATGTTCCAAGCGTGTCCCACATCAGATCCTCTAGATCTCAGTTGTTTGTAAGACTGTTTGTCGCCTCTTGCACAGAATGTCAAGCCCCTGCAAATATGTCCTTGTCCCGGGCGTAAAACTGGATTATAAAGTATGAGAATATCGTACCGCTTTGAAGTTGCCTTGGATATGTTAATTAAATGAAATATATTTTTTAAAGTAGCAGACTAAGATGTTGGTTTTTTTTCCTTGCTCAGTGTAATGTAAAGAAGTTTGTTTCGCTAGCACTAGCCTAGAGAGTTACGCGAAAAAAAAAAAAAAAGCAAGTTGACGAAAGGGTGTGGGGGGCATTTATTTCACATAATGAATAACCGCATTAAATCAATAGTAAGCAGTGGAAATGTACACATTATGTACACGCCATTTAAAGAATTCCAGGGGCTGCAAGAATTCGTGTCATGGAACTCTGCACTAGGTCCACACAAAGTTTGTTGTTTTTTTCCCTTTGAGCAATATCTGATGTGGAAAAGCTATATATGAGTTTATTAGTTGTGGTCTTTCCCAAAAGGGGGACTGTCACGAGTCCTTCAGTGCTTCTAAAGAACAATCTTAAATCTAGGTCAACTTTCCACGATAACATTGATGTTTCAGGCTTCAGATATTCCTACCTCGGTCGATTGTCGATAAGAAAAGATGGATGGACGGGTGTGTGGGTAGCCACAGTAAGCTTTTTCACAATGAATTAGCCACGATGAATGTTTTTATGTGACAGGCCCAGGACAGTAAAAGGTCGCAAAGTCAGCTGCCGGGTAGAGTTTTATTGGTCGTAATTACTTTATCCCGGTGTTAAATGTCGCATCGTGTCAAGGCCGTTAATGGAAGTAGTACTGTATTGATCGTTCCTCGTAGCTCGGTTTTTGGGATTTGCATTCGATCCAGCAGTACTTAAAGGGAATCTCCTATGCGTCAGAGCGAAGTGTCTTGCAGCACTTCCTTTATGCCGTATGGTTATGGCTACAGGCATAGCATTTACATTAAAAAATTATTGTTATACATGTAACTACAATAAAAGTAGTCAGGTTGTCTGTACTTAGAGAATACTGTTCTCTGCATATAGCAAACTATCATGCAACATTTGTTATTGGGTGAAATTGTGCTTGATTGAGGAGGCAGCTTTTATTATCGTCGTAAACATGAAAATTGCGGCGGATGGTGCTTCGACTTTGCATTCAGATCTGCACTTAAAGGGCATCCCCTGTGCTTAACAACAACAACATAGCTCTCCAAATAGGGCCACCTTGGCTTAGGCGACGTTAAATAAAGCGAAATAAGACGAAGAAGGTGGTACAAGGCAGCCAAGGTTAATTATTTTTGCATTTGCATGCTATCCTGTTCTTTAAAAATATTTACTGCCCTTTGCATGCAGCCCTCATGCAACAATTCTGTTATTGTGTGTAATTTTGACTGCGGGGGCAGCTATTACTACGACAGTGTAAACATAATAAAGTCAACAGGCGATGCTTGAATTTGCATTCAGCCATTAATACTTAAAGGGAATGCCCTGGGGGTTAATAGCAACATAACTCTCCGAATAGGGCCACATTGCTCCAGGAGAGATTAAATAAAGCCAAATAATAATAATAATAATCAGAAGAAGAACATAGCAACAACTTATCTTGCAACAGGTCTATTGTACTGTGTGATGGTGAGGACAGCTATATATATATATATATATATATATATATATATATATATATACACTGTATATATTTTTAATAATGTTATTTTCTTCCTCTCAACTACCCTTCCCTTCAGTGCAATTACATGTATAACATGTCCTGATGTTGGTTGGTCCATTTCAGGAAAGGAGAAGACTGAGTTAGAAGTCACCACACTTTCTCTAGTCGGAAAGAATGGTTTTCTCAGTATTTTATATTTCAGCTTCATGAATACACCAGTTAAACAAGTGACGTTGTTCAGAAGTTACTGCATCAGACGTTAAATTTAGGGATCGATTATTTTCCCTGTTGGTTTTAAACCTCAGAGCAAACATCCCGAAAACCTGGTCGTTGCAGATCTACGATGTTCCACTAGCCTGCTCTAACTCCATGCGTTTTTAGAAGCTGCTGTTGAGTAGACAGCGCTTGGGTCGTTATATTTGAAGGGCTTCGTGGTGAAACACATAATCCGCGAACTTGAATTTTTAGCTTATTCTGCATTTTGTTTATAGTAGTAGATGAACTACGAAAAAGATTCAGATTTCTCTTCCACAAAATGACATTTGCCCCACAGTATTTAAGAAATACATTTTGCCTGTCTTAATAAACATGCTGTGTAATTGATTTTTGCCATATCTCCCCCCACCCCTTTTTCCCATCCAAAAAAAAAAAGTGAATGATGTGTTTTGTCATGGGGCACTTCATACATGTTATCTGCCTGCCATTCACAGCGCGCTGCACATGACGATTTATACAAATTTTATTTACTCTGAGAGGCAGACTCAGTTGAATGCCTGTGCTGTAAACCCAGGGCTGACTTTTGGTCCAGACAAGCTAGGGGAGGGAGACGGAAGACAACCGTCGGTAGATCAGATTTTTTTCAGGTGGCACCTTCAGTTTAGGGAACGAAAACTCCTGCTAAGACACCATCCAATTTCTGTCCGTCTTCCTTAAATTTCCGTTAGCAAATTTATTCTAATTTGGTTCGACTTTCACTGAATAATAATTATGTAGAGTGATCTGTTTACAAAGCCTTTCAGAGGAAAACACCCCTTCTGCCTGAAACAAAAACTCACTGCTTTCATGACAATAATGAAAGGGCAGTGACGTTCTCAATATATTTCATCAACAAATTTTTATGCCATAAATGTATAGTTTTATTTGCCTTTAAGGCATGCATTGGGAAATATATAAAAGAGTCCAAACTGCTGTGAGCGCTTCCGTCTTGTAATCCCGAGCAGTGTGCAGTGTTTTTGATTTCAGCTGGTAGTATTTTATTACTGTGCCATTGCCATTAATGAAGTTTCGAAAAGTTTAATGAGAAGTCGACGCCAGGACACAGGATTCGGAAATAATGGGGCATTCTTTTATGATACTTTTTCTTCTCACTAGCTTTTAAATACTGTTCAAGATTATATGCATAGCGACATCTAGCCAGGTTTCAGGAACAAACTGTTGAAAATCTTGTCAGCAGTCAAGTTTTTTGACCATATGTATCTGTTTGTTTTTGTTATTTGCTAACTTCAGACATGTGACAAAGCATAGAGAGACTCATGGGGAGATTATTTTATGCACCAGTGACTTATGTAACATCTCTTTAGAGTGCCGGGTCAATTTGATGCACTTGAAGTGACTTTAATTTCATTCAGCACATTTACAAATTTATATTATATATTCAGCTGCAGCATTAGAGATAAATCATGCGTGGATAATTAATATGAAGAGGAAATATTACGGTAATACTGTATTATATATTATGCAAAATGGCGTGGGATGTGCATAAAAGCATACGGTAGATTTGGTCGGGAACGTTATGGACTGGGCCAGGATGAGACGCGGAATGGGTAGGGGGTGAGGGGAAGGAGGGGGCTGGATTTTGTTAGAGGATTGGTTTGAACTGAAAGACATTATTTGGCAGTATTCCTCGCCTTCGCTTCTCTTCGAACATTATGAGCAGGATCTGGGTGATGGAAAGGGCTAGATTTTGTTAACGGATTGTTTTGAGCTGAAAGACATTATTTGGTTTTAATACTTCCTTCCCCTTCTTCTCTCTCCTTCTTCTCCCCCCCCACCCC
>JAWQUT010000014.1:151469-163697 GCA_033807755.1 Ellobium chinense | reverse complement strand
CACACACACAGCCCTCTTCAAGACTTCCCATACTGTTTTCTTTAACATAATATTATTTATCAACATCTTAGCAACAACGATGAAAACAACTGGGCTTATCAACCACCTAAAATGAATAAGTATCTTTTAATAAAAGCATCAATAAAACAGCGGGTGTTCATCAAAACGAACAATCACAATAACAAGGGAGATAACAACCATAGCGTCAGTAAGACAAAATGTGTTCTCATGTAAAGCAGAACAGATGCATGTGGTTCTGACAAAGGCATACATGTAAAATTGCCAAATCAATCACAGATTCAAGCCACGATGCATTCTGCTCTTAAAAGCCTGAGATTAATATTCTTACATAACAAACTCATGGTATGAATGGGCTTGTTTTCACCTCCAACCGTCCATTTTTATGCACGCACGCTTAATATTAATACCTAGGCATATGAACCGTGTTTGGTATTGTATTAATAAAACTGTTACTTCACACCGCAATCTGTTGCCACCACATGGGGATCAATGTTTATAGGCTACAGCAAAATTTGATGCGGATGGTCAGTACAGTGTTTGAGCTTGGAATTTAGGGATCTTACTAACACTGCGGTCTTTTCGCGATTGCTGTTTTGAGATAGGAAGATTTCAGCTGTATAGGAGACTATCCAACAGACACTGCAGTGGAACTTCAAAATTACATACTCTTATAATAAGTTAACTCGTTGTTAAGTATAGGTTTAACATGCTGGAGTTAATTATTATTCTGTCATTTTATAATTCCAGAGGGCCTAGATATTAACTACACTTCAAAATATATAAATATGTCCATGCACCAAGGACATACTGAAAATCAAGGTTCCAATGTACTTTAATATCTGCATTAAGGGTTTTTCTGACACTGCGGTCTTTCGCAATAGTTGTTTTGAAGCAGACATGCATGTAGGCATACTTATTTCAGCGGCTGGGAAAAGCGACCACCCACAGACTGCTCTTAATGTGATCAACGCCTGTAATCTGCATGTTGGTTATTTGTGGACCTGTCCTTCTCGTTAATGCCCGTTGCATTTGTTATTGTGGCGTGACTGTCGACGACGATGACGATAATGATTTCTCTTCTTTAGCCGTGTTAACTCCTCGTTGGTGTGGTATTATCGGACCTTACTCGTTGTCCTTGTGCAGTGGCATTACTAGGGAGCTCTGGCTTAAGATATGTGTTGATAATGATGGTGATGATGATGAGGCTTATAACAATAATATGCATGAGGAAAACCTTTTCAGGTCGAAAATTTGCCATCAGTTTTATAATAATTATCTCGGAAAAAGTTTTACATCTGTTTTAACAGCTCTTAACTTTAAACGTCGTATATGATGATGATGATGATGATGATGATGATGATGATGATGATGATGATGATGTTATTTCTGTTGACTTCCTTGTTACGAACTCAGTGCATAGCCCTACCAGGGAGTGGATTATATTCATGTCAAACACGGTGAAACATCACACATCTGAGTTTCCATGTACAAACAAGACAGCAACAGCGAGATAGACATATTCACATTTGAATGATAACCGTCTGTTGCAAGACAGTTGTATAAATAGAATTAGGGCTGAGGAAACGTGCACTAGGGATGCACCGAATGGCCCAAGCAGTATAATATGGGTATAACGTGTATGAGTTATTAAGATAAGAATATAAAAGGGGCAACATTCCTGACGTATTTACTGGTAACCAGGTGGGCAATCAGACAGTAACACATCGACTGATTTGATTAAAGCTACGCAGCATTTACACACAAGATTTGTTAGGGGAAGTGCGAAAGGGCTTTTAAAAAATAGAATAGAATAGAATAGAATAGAATAGAATAGAATAGAATAGAATAGAATAGAATAGTGGCTGCTTTAGAGATTCTTGACAGTCATTAATTATGCAGTGCTCTTCAATGATTAGGAAAAGAAACAAAATTTAAGTAGTGTTTAAGTTAAAGCCATGATTAACGTCAACGCACTCTTTCTCCTCCACTTACTGCTACCGTTATTACTGGCAGTCCCACCACTACAGCTATAACGACGTGTGCTACTACCACAACCACTACCATCACCATCACCAACACCATCACTCGCATACGCTATTACTGATAGTAATTATACGGCTAATATTGCTGCTACTACTGCTACCACTTTTACCACTACTATGATTTAAGTAATATTACTAGTACAACTGCTGATGTTATCTCTTCTATTACCCGTGGGACTACTATTTCCACACAATATTCATTGACGTATTAAGTGTGAAACCCTATCTCGCGCAACAGAGCTAATTGTCTCATTATAAATGTGGCAAAATGTTTCACATCCAACCTCATCTCTATTCACACAGTGGTATGATAAATTGTAAACAGTTTTTTAACAGTCATTGTAAATACTTTAACAGCTTGACATTTGCTCCAAGTTCACTGAGTTGGACTCCATCTGTCATAACGTGATCGAGACAAGAAAGCCATCTTTGCTCCTGTCCGCCCTGGCCACCGTGTCGTATCTCGTTAAAACTGTATTGCCGGAGGGGCTTTAACTGTCGAGTGGTGAATTAAGTTCAGCCAGATTTTGTATGGTTTTGGATTATAGTCCCAGAAAAGTCGACTTGCCGAGGATTTGATAGGATGGGGATAGATTAGTCTAAAAGGGGTGAATATCTTACTTTAGATTGGAAGAGTAGTGGGAGTAGTATTGAAGTTAGTTATTGTACTACTACTAGTAGTAGTAGTAGTTGTGGCAGCAGCAGAGCTGGTCGGTTGTAGTTGTAGTACTAATAATAGAATAATAGTAGTAGTAGTAGTAGCAGCAGCAGTTGGTGGAGATGATGGTGTATTTCTTATAGCGGTAGTTAAAGCAGTGGTGGTAGTGGTAGGAGAAGCAGCAATAGCGGCAATAGTAGTAGCAATAATAGTTGTGCTTTAATACGAGTAGTAGCAGGGGCTTTAGCTGGTGGTAGCAAAGATATAGTGGTCGCCATACCAGTAAAGGCAATAACAATAGTAAAGAACGTTTTTGGCTTCTTGGTGCTGTTGGCATTGCAGTTTCTGATGTTGTTCCAGGAGCCTATGTAGTTATTGTAGACAGTGGAAGAGAAAAACAAGAAAGGAAGAGAGTTTGTTTAGCAACAGATGAGAAAACTAAGTTGCCGAGCTTGTTGATTGTTTAAAAAAAAACCAAACCGTTGCCACATCTTTTTAAGGAACACCATTCCTGCCTGTAGAATAATACATTATATAGCACTACCTTCAAGGACGTCTAGTCTACCCCTGCGACCAAAATAACTGTAAGAGCAAGCTTTGAACTTCTATTTTCGGTCCATTTACCCGCGCCGTTGTGAGGAAAACATCGTTACTTTCAGATCTGTCAGAGAGCAGATGAGTGCAGCGTACCAGAGCAGGAAAGGGGACGATTGAGGAAATTTCCGGTGTGTCCGCTGTCATCAGATTACCGGTTGTCTGCCCGTGATTGTCCAAAGAGAGCGCGGATGACCTCAAACTCTAGAAAACCCTGGCAGCTTTCTTATCAGTGCTTAGGGGTAAGACACATGTATTTAGGAGTAAGACACATCGACTTGCATTTTAGATTTCACGCATTTTCTACATTCAGTTACGCAGGTTTCAATCAGTTGGATGGTACTGTAAGGTCTTACACCTCTAACTGTTAAAGAAAAAGTGCTCTGCTGCAAACACAGATAACTTCACAATGGCATCAGTTTATTCGTTATTTACCTATGCCAGTGTTCTGGCATAAATGCTGTATAAAATAGTCTGTTACGTTGTCATTTTTGCCAGAGAAGTCTTTGTTAAAAGGTATCTTGCCCTTTCAAGGGCCGTGAAAAAAGGGTGAAAAGAATACTCATCGACAGTTTTGGTGCTGATTTGTTTGGTGGTAGCTTGTGGAAGAAAAAAATTCTCCGATTCCAAATTTGCAGATAGTTGGGCGTCTTTAAGTGTATACTGTTGTCCTCACCAGTTTCAGTGTCAGTATTTGTTTTTGACTGTCTCTCTTGCTGGTTTTATAATAAATATGGCCACACTTTCCATGTGTCCAAAAATGAACCTCTTTAAAAGTTCCTCTCAGCTTAAGTGATTTCACGACTCTGCCTTTTGTTGTTGTTGCTGCTGTTATTGTTGTCGTTGTTTCGTCGTCATCATCGTTGTTATGTAGTGAAATCAGGGTTGTTGGTTGTTTTTTTTTGGGGGGGGGGGGGGGGGGNNTTTGGGGGGGGGGGGGAGATTAAGAATGCCTGTCCCTGGGTGATATTGAATGAGAGAAAGCAGTCAGCACAAATTTATTTGTGGTCGTTACAAACAGTAACTAGAAGCAAACCAGGGCATAGAACAGCTAAAGACTTGTGTGACTGAGATCAATTTCTTCTTTCCCTGCTGTGTCGCCATATTTATGGTACCCGTCATTGGTATAGGGGTTATTCGCTCAAAATTGGGGGCCTAAGCTCTCAGACTGGTGCTTACGTATAAATAATTATACCCTGGGGTATCTGGTCGCATAGGTACAATGGTAGCACCGGTTTTGGGCAGTCTAAGATCATTTTCGCTCTCCCTGCTCCCGTCTCCCTCCCACACTAGCCAACCCCAGTTAACCATTCCCAGCACGTTTTTACCCATGACAAAGGAAAACTCAGGACTTTACTTTTCTTTAAAAAAAGGAATCTCTACTCAGCTTGTCTTCCACTAAAATTAAGAAAAACAAAAACAAAAAAAAAAAACTAATCATATAACAGACCGGCATGTGAATCCAATTGCCGCAATTCCATTGACCCCATTCTATTCTCAGTCTCAAAAGAGCGTAAGGAAGCAAAGACAAACATTAGATGACTGGCGAAAACTAGCGCCATGTCCATGGTTTACAAGAGCTAGGCTACATTCGATGAAGCGTCGTATAATCGAGTCGTATTTAGTTCTACTCCTTATGTTCTTTGCCTCCTCAGACCCTTTTCTTTACTTCGGCGCACTATCGTCATTTTCTTCTTCTTCTTCCTCTTGTTCATTTTCCACGGTTGTTTATTCCCATGACCACACTCCCTAGTGAGTTCCAAAAAAAAAGCGAAAGGAAGCATGCAGGAAAATTAGATGACTGCCGAAAATTAGCGCCACATCCGTGGTTTGCAAGAGTTGAACTCAGTGAACCGTCATACTAAATGACCCCTACTTGCCCATGATGTGGCAGTCGATCGATGACAAGTCGTATTTTCTGGGACTTACCCGAGTGCTTTGTGTCCTTGACCTCCTCAGATCCCTCGCTCTACTTCTATGCACTGTCGTCTTCTACTTTTCTTACTTGGTTGTTTACTCTACATTTTTATTGTTCCAACCTCCCTTGCTCTCGGCAATTAGCACAAGAACGCAAAGCTGGCGGTCACGCCGTTGAAAATAATTCTTAAACAGACACTTATATCCCCTACCTCTCAGGCAAATACATGAACNAGAGAGAGAGAGAGAGAGAGAGAGAGAGAGAGAGAGAGAGAGAGAGAGAGAGAGAGAGAGAAACTCATTCTTTTTGCGGCACTTCACCCCCATCACTAAAACTACTTAAAAAACATTTCTCATTTAACGTAATGCCCTCACTTAAATACATTAACCTTAAGTTCACCACCAACTAATCCCCTAAAGCTGCCACAGGGCTTATAAAAAATAGAAAGCACTTACACACAGAAATCATTAGCTTTAACCTCCCACTTATAAAAAGCTAGAACTGTGTGCCAAAGTTTGAAGTTAACAGCCTGCCAGGAACATTTTATCGCTACACACAACAAATGTCATGTCTTTATGCTTCATAACGTCAGCTAATAATCTTTAAAGCTATGATGCATGACATTCGTACTTTTAAAAAACTTGCAAGATTTTTCCTGGTGCAGGTAGACTAGATCAAGATTCTACTACTTGCTTTTGCGTTTTTCTTTCTGTCGGAGAGCCAAGTAAATTTTGACAAGTTTGACATCTTTTATGAACTGTCAACTTGATCGACGCCTGGTAGAAATAGTTACGAGAAGAAAAAAAATGTAAGTGGCCTAACGGACCATCTTTAGTGGCGTTGTTATGTTATAGACGAGGCGAACAGTGGTAGTTTACAAACCGAAAAGATTCTGCTCTAAGAAATTACATGAGGGTTTCCTTGTACGTGAACTAGCTGCGTTGTACTTTTTTTTTTTGTTTGTTTCATCTGGATAAGCGAGAGAAATTTTGACAAGTTTGACATGTTTCATGAACCTGCAAAATGATCAACACATAGTAAAAGGAGCAGAACGAAAAACAAGGTAACCAAACGGACGAGGTTAGCAGTATTATTTTTACGTCTTCCAACCTGGTACAGTGCAAAAAATTCTGCCACGACAGAGTAACAGGTGCTCTATGAAAACAAAAGTATACTTTTGTCTCGACGTGTGTACGCGTTGTACATGTGTATACTATGGAGTGTGCTGGGCATTTTTTTTTTGCTGTCGCATCATACACTTTCATTACGTGTCATTTACATCATCAGAAAAGGACCCAACAAGAATCACTAAGGTATTGATTAAAACTGTATTGCTGTTATTGGATTCGAAGAGTGATATGCGTCAAACGGTTTCTTAAGACATCTCACTATAGAGGAAAAGATGATGGTCACCTGTATTAGATCAATGTTAAAAGAAACCCTCGAGTTTCTAAAACGTGTCACGATTTGTTTAGCAATAGATGAGCAGTTACTGTGGTTTGTATTAAGTCTTCATAAATAAACACATTCACTCATAGAAGCAGCGGGATCCCTCCCTTCCATCTACTTATTTTCTTTCCTTCTCTCTCTCTCTTTCTCTCTCTCTCTTTCTCTCTTTATGTCTCTCTCTCTCACCCCCACACACACACGCAGACTCTCTCTCTCTCTCTCTCACACACACACACACACACACACACACACACACACACACACACTATTGTGTGGGTTGAATAATATGCAATATGCATCTTTGATATTTCCCCCGACATGAATGTTTCAAAGAGTGATGATAATAGTCAGAGAATGCAGAGATCTAATTGTCCGTGCATTTATTGCTAATGGTGTTTCTAGTTGATGAATATTGATAGGGGCGAGGCTTTGATTCATCGTCATACGCTGTGTTAATACCGTATGGTCATTAGTTTGTTCGGGCAGATGTTTCATCAAAGACATCTCCTCTTTCTACTCTTCTTTCAGTTCTTTTCTTCCCATATTTTATCTTTCATTTTGCAGGCGGCATACTTGATCGAAAACAGGCAAATTACTGTGCAGAATTACAGATGCTGTACATTATACTCTGTCCCGTTTGATCGCAACGCTTCGGAGGCGTAAGCAAAGCTGCAGTTTTTGAGGAGTTGCTATAGTCCAGTTTCTTACAAGTAAAAACTACAGAATTCTCATGTCATGAAATTTGGATGATCAAGCGGAAATTGCCATTATTAGGCGGACCGCGCTAAAGAGGCATTCTCTCTCTCTCTCTCTCTCTCTCTCTCTCTCTCTCTCTCTCTCTCTCTCTCTCAATCAATGTGTCCTGTTCTCATGTACACACACACATACACACAGACACACACGCGCGCGCGATTTCCTAGGATAGGACAAGAGGAATGTGATATGATGTCGGACGACGAAGTATAATGAAAGCTCGTCCAAATAGTTGGTTTGAAACAATAGTAAAATATTATCGAGTTTTCCTTTGTCATGGGTAAGAATGTGCAGGAACGCTTAATAAATGTGCAGGAGCGGTTAACTGGTGTTGGCCGGTGTGGGAGAGGGGGCGGTGGTGGTGGCGGGGAGAGCGAAAATGACATTCACACATTACAGTAGCCCTGTCTTTTTGTTACCATAATTGTTGTTTACACCTCTGGTTGCTATGACAACGAGAACGACATCTCATTAAATGTTCCGCGGCCATCCGGGCCCCCACGAGCATTTGGCGCCATTACTTCGAACCGTCAAGCACAGCCTGACAGGAGCCAGAAACTGGGTCGATGTAATAGAGAAAACGGGTACGATGTCGTAAACAGGGAGTGGTATTCATTGTCGTAAACAGGGTAGGGTGTAAAGTCAGCGCGTTCGTTTCGATCAGAGGGAGCAGAGCTTTGATAACGTGTTGAAAGAGACATAAAAGACCATTTGGCGGTGATGGGAAAATTAAAAACAAAAAAAAAGAAATGTGTGATTGGAAATAACGATTTCTTTTTTTCAGGTCAAGACTGAGGAATTCTGGGGAAAGAAAAGGTTGATTCAAAATGAGTTGTTGTCTCGCCATCCCCTCACCCCACTCTCTCGCCTCCCTCCTCCCTCCCATACCGCCCTACCCAATGACTGTTTTGTAATGGTCACTACGAGAAACGGTAGAGGGTGCGAGGCGGCAATACAGTCATGATGAAGTGAAAGAATTAAGATGAGAACAAGGATGCTCCCGATTTGAAGTTACAAAGTGGGTTTCCATAGCTTACCTCATGTTGTATTGTGCCGTTTGAGAGAGGCAGGTGGAAGGTTGTATAGGAGGAGTTGTTTTTTTTTGTTCATTGATGTCCATAGATGTAATATAGGAGATACCGATAGGATATGGTATGTTTTACTGTGGATTTAAATATTTTGCAGTCCGCTTGATTGCGCTTTTTGTTTTATTGCGACATCATTTATCGACATTATACAAGCTTTGTATTGTTGAAAGCAGAAAAAAACTACTCTGTCGCATCCTCCGCACAATGGAAGCCCTTTTCATGCTCCCTGATCTAGTCGTCGACATCATCATCATGATATACGTCATTGTTTGTCTTTGTCTATCACTTATGACATCGTTTCTGTCTCTTTCAAGTCTATCCATCGCCCTTAGACTGTCACAGCGTACGTCGCTTAATTGATGAACGCGGTTTTTCCATTCGTCTTTATTCTTTCTACTTTCTATCATCTTTCTCTCAGCTTTTCCTCAGCAGTCTCATTAATTTCTTTATTGACACAAATTCCTCACGCCTGTCATGCCATCTCCGAGTCCTGTCAACACTGATATGGACGCGTCGACGTCTAACCAAGTGACCAGAACTCCCACCATCATAGCGGAAACCCAGCGACAGATCAATAGGGTGACATGTACTTTTGCTCAGTGGTAGTTTGCGCTGAATGCTTGAGAGGATTGTAGAAGATGAGGGGATGGGAAGAATTGAAGAGGATGGAAGAGACGAGGAAGGAGAATGAGACCAAATTTTATGCAGGAAAGGGAAATGTATCACATCGTCATGCAAGAGAGAAGAGAGATTGGAGGAAGAGTCAAGAAAGAAAGAAAGAAAGAAAGAAAGAAAGAAAGAAAGAAAGAAAGAAAGAAAGATTGATAAGTGTGTTGAATGGGACAGCCGTGACCCGCAGCATTGCATGCGTTCAGCGACGATCTTGCTTGACTTCACGGGGCCTATCAAATAAATTTGACGAGCGAATAGGAGACCAGTCAATTTTTGTATTTTTTACCCCGAGGGGAGGAGAGGGGGACAAGGCCATTTTGATTAGATTTTTTTCTTCTTTCGTGCCACCTCCTAAGGCATGGATCGAACACAGCAATCTGTCAGCGGTAATTTTGTTCCATGATTGGTCGGACTTAGGTCACGTGGAACGACAGCTAACAATAGATCAAGGGAACTAATCGATATGGTAATGTTTTTCTTTAAGGGGATGTAATCTGTTAATCAGCTGGAAAGGTTGCCGATGGTAAGGTTTTATTTTTGTTGCTGGTTTGTACCTTTAGGCCTGAAGATACAGTACTGTAAAAATGTGTTGTTTGTTTTTCTTTTTTTTTTGCGAGGATAAAATTTTCGCGAAAATTCGGGAATGCCTTTTTGCGATGATCCTATTTTCGCATAGTCTGCTTGAAATTTCTCATATGTGCGAGAGCACAAAAGTCTACAGTAATCCAGAGTTTGGCACTAAAAGCTGGCAACCTTGTTTCGCATTGATAGCAAAGCCAGCTACAGTCGATAGTATCTAAACAATGAGGGGAAATCGATAGAAAAAGTCGCACTTCATTTTGCCTCGTTTGCCAGATCGTGAGCCCTATAAAAAATTTTGAAAGAAACTTTCTCTTTTATTCGTGGGAAGTAATTTTCACAAGTCAGACTTAACTCGCGACATTCGTGAAGCTTAGATCCAACATTTCAACAGTAAATATCATAATTTTCCTATTGATCATTCAGTGCAGTCTTTTTATTGTCGTCGAATTCATGACACTAAAAATCATCACCAAAGCATTTTAGGGGTATATTATGGCTGTTCTTAAATTTACTTATTGTTTAGAAGTCTCGAAATAGGGTGACCCGCTTTAAGGGACTGTAAATACCACCAGATAACCAACCAATCCCATTTGAATTTAACAGATGTGCCCTCTAATTATTCAGACGCATAAATAAGAAGTCTCCATGCGCGAATAAGAAGCGAGACCCAAGATGACTTCACCGCACCTCAGTCCAGTTCTACTTTACATATGGGGGACAGAGACGTCTGTTTTAGCTAATAATGACTCCCCAGTCGTATATTTGTATTTATTATTATCTCCCTTTCTCTTGTCGCACCAGCAACATCGAGGCATAGACAGCAATAGCAACGAACAACAACATCATGAACAAGAAACAACAATAACAACTACTACTATTACTACTACTACTTCTACTATTACTACTACCATCACCACTACCACCACCACCACTACCATTGCTACTACCACTACTAGTATTACTAATACTACCACTACTGTTGCTACTACCACTTATATCACTATCATTACTACTGCCGCTACTGTTACCATTACCACCACAGAGTGCTTGAACAACAGCATTATCAACTTTTCATTATCTTTATCAGCAAGCCTCTGTCCAAGTATTGTCTTCCTTTTACTTTCTAGTGACTTGGAAGCCGTCACGAAATCCCGCAAGAATCCGCGCCGCCATAATCCTTTGCTAACAGAATTATGGACAAATCTTGTTACCATGGCAACGTAAATAATATAATGAATATTATATATTTTTCTTTCGCGATCGCCTTGGAACAGTAACCAGGAATACAGAGTTAGAATATAACTGTACTTGCTTTTGTGTGTGTGTATGTGGAAAGTACGTTCTGTCCCTCGAAACTCACAGAAACCCACAATATATAATTCATGAATTATATAGTTGTGGGTTTCAGAGAGATTCGAGAGAAACTTTTATAGGGATGTTTGCAACGTAGGTAAAGGACAAAAAGGGATGCCAGACAGCAAAGAATGTGAGTTTCATTACCTGAAGGTTATGAAATTTGTGACAAACAAAAAAGAGGGATGAGGAATAGGTTTTCTGGAAGGGAAGGGGAAGGAGAGAAGACTGAATGCAAGAAAAATAGTCCTTTATGAACTCCGTGGGGGNGGGGGGGGGGGGGGGGGGGTTGTTTTACAATACCTTACAGTTTCATAATGCATACACATAGAACAATATATTTCAAACATATAACAAGGGTTGATATTACAAATGAAGTTCAAAACAAAGGCATGATGATGTGCAGGCGTGTGAGATGATGTAAGGATCATGGCGGCAAGAAGAGGGAATGAGAAAGAAGAATGTAAGTGTTTGTTTATGTATGTGCATGGGCTTGTGGTTGGGTGAGTCATTGGGTGCGTTCCCTAAGTATGAGCGAGAAAGTAAGAATATACAGATGACATCCATAAGTAGAGGGTGACAGATATTTAAGATAATACCAAACAGATTGAATAGACCCGACAGACAATATCAGACTACGGCAATGGCTCTATGCATAATCCATACATTAATTAACGTTCGATACTTGGGTAACAACGGTGAAAACTACTGATAGTTTGGGAGTCTTCCGTAGTTACCGCAGTGCGTTAACTAACGTAAGGATTGTGCATAAGGCCATAGATCAGAAAAGAACAGACAAGACCTTACGAAAAGAGCTGAAACCCCCCCAAAAAAACCAAACCCACCAAACTTTCGAATAGGGGGAAAAGACGCGCCTTTGGAAGATAGATAGATAGATAGATAGATAGATAGATAGATAGATAGATAGATAGATAGATAGATGTTAATCAGCCAGTCGGATAACCAGACGGGCAGGCAGATGGGTAGACGAACAGACAAGAGGACAAGTCAAGAGAATGTATATTTTTCCACTCCTCGCTCCTCACACCTCGTCTATTCCTCTTCCCCCTTCTTCCGCCCCCAACACCTCCCCCCCCT
>JAWQUT010000014.1:126719-142542 GCA_033807755.1 Ellobium chinense | reverse complement strand
AAACTTTATTTTTAAATATAATTATACACACAGCTTTTCACACTGAAAAAGGATGGAAGAACTCCTAAATATTATTCTTGAATCCCGACATTCTAAACCTGACAGAGGGCAGGATCGATTTGTATTTGTCTTTGGTTAGGTCTGTTGTTTTTTTTTTTTAAAGTTNGGGGGGGGGGGGGGGGGGGGGGGTGTCTGTTTTGAAGTCGCAGATCTATTTAAGAAATAATGGTCATTTTGGTGAAGATGGTTTGATATTGTGGCACGCTAGCTTGTCTTATGTGACCATAGTAACAGTTAGTGTAAAAGTAGTACTGTTTTTTGGTGTGTTTTTTTGTTAATTGTACAGTGTATGTGCGAGTATTATTAGTTGCAGGTTATAAGTACATTGTACTTTCATTTGCATTTTGTAATAAAAAAAAAGAATTCTCTTGAAATCGAGAGATAGGACAGACTTTCCACAGACCAAATGACAGACGAACAAAAGGAAAAGGAAAAGACTTGTTGGTTGGGGAGATCCCGGAATAATTATTAAATGGTGTTTTTAGACCCATTATATTGTACTTAATGTTTCAGCTTGTACCATGATGTTGTTGTATTTAACTCGCATTGAGTATAATACACCTTGCTGCATTTTGTGAAATTTCACTGTCTACTACTGCCTGTATCTGATCGTGTTGTAGTAGTTACTCATGTGTGTAGTGTGTAGAACGAGCTTCGTGTCTTAGAAAGAAGAAATGATGTGAACCACTCTTGTATGAACTCTTGACTGTTCTTGTGCAGTCTCCCTTTCTTTCCCTCCTTATTCTCCACTTTCTTTTTCCCTTCAGCTCCTGTTTTTCTCTGTCAGGCTGCCTTTCTCTCAATCTCTCTTTCGCCCTTTGTATTCTCACCTTTCTGTTTGCTTTCCCTTGATCATAGATTTTCATGCGGCTGTTGTGCATTAGCACAGTTGTTTTCGTACATGTCTTCTCTGCTGTCATGACTTTGATGTTGTCTGTGATGAAGTTGCCAAAGGTTTGTTGTCTTGTTTCTTTTCCATGTTTTTGTTTGTGATCAGTAATGATATGCATCACTGTCTGATAAGAAAAGCCGTATGCAATAACGGCAGTTACACGAAAAAGAGTTAAATACAGCGGCTGCAGCAAACAGTAACAAAAACAGATACTCACTCACTCACTCACTCACTCACTCACTCACTCACTCACTCACTCACTCACTCACTCACTCACTCACTCACTCACATACCCGCCGCACCCACTTTCATCCACACGTTCGCTTGCTAAGTGACCCCCTCCTCTCATCATTCTGAAGCGACTGAATACCTAATGTATGAAACAACCTGCATGTTCAGTGAGGCACCCCTAGCGATCCCTCCTTCAGCGATCGCTCACACAGATAGGTACTTGGTGTTATGTAAGCATGGCACTTAACAAGGAATGCACCACATGCATTATATCCATAACCGTCATGCACGTCATGTTCGTTCAATCACGTACTCACACAGACATTCCAGCATCGAATGCTGACACTTTAGAGAACAGTGGTGTACTTGATAGCATTATCAATATCACATGTAATGGTGGAACTTGCCCGTGTCACTATTGATTGCGTGATCCTGGGCTAATAGTGCTTACTCAATGCAGAGACTTGCACAGACATACTTATCGGTTGTTGCTTAGTATTTACCGTATACATATTGACATTAAGCTAATAATGTAAAGATTTCTGGTATTTTCTGTCCAGACTCAGTCCCTCCCCTTTGTTTTGTCTACCAGTGATTTCCATTTTCAAATTCCCCAGTGATTTCTTGCTGTACCTGGGGAACAAAACAGTAAACAACAGTCCAACTTACCGTTTCAGAAAAAAAAAAAATATTAACCGATGAACAGTTGGCAGTCATGACAGTGAAATTAGAAACTGTTAAATCCAAAAATGAATAGTTTTGTAGGCAGTGGTCAAAAGATGAACATTATAGCATCGTTTAGCACTTTGTCTAATTTCATAGCGATTTTAAAGCTGATTTTTTTGCAACTTCGATGGTTATTAGCACGTGCTGGAGTGATTGTTAACATGTCACATTATTTTTTCAAGAGATCCATGAATTTAAAGATTTTTGGGGACCCCTTCATTAAATCTTTAGCTAAACGACCTTCACTCTCTGTCAGACAGATCTTACAACACCTTTCCTGTTTTTTTTTCTCTCTCTCTTTTTGCCTCCACCTAGAGTATTTTCCACCGTTTCTAAACCAGGTTGCATCGCGTTTTTGCCGTGTCTGATGCATGCCACACATACAAAACTGCCAACACCGCAGCTGTATCTGCCATTATCATTCGGAATGTTTGTCGAAAACTTCGTTTTTACATTCAGAAGATGTTCTGTTTGTTTCCGTTTGATGAAATACCATTGTTCCTTGGCCCATTTCTTCTTCGTATTTCGATCCATGTTGAATTCTGTTCCCGTCTTGTCGGTGTTCGTCGAATTTATCACCGTCCCAAACATTTCTTTTCCTTTTCCTCTCCTGTTTGCTGGCATGTTTTATTTCTCAAAATGTATGACAGGATGCAGACAACCCCTTCCCCAGAGACTCTCCAGACGTAATTGAATAACATAATTCCTTGCGTCAGCTTTCATTTTACCCCTAGTTTTGATGATGTTCCTCTTTCTGCAATCCTCTCTTTCACATTCTGCCACCTGATTTTCTCCCCTTTCTCTTTTGTTATCTGCGGATCCAAATCAAAACGTCTTTTCTAAGGCTATCTTGCGATAATCAGGCAAATTTATATTGAATATAAACGAAGTGCCACTACTCGATATCTCAGCTCCTCTTTCCTCATCCGTGTCCGTATCTTTTTCATGTCTGTATTTTTGCCTTTGGTTTCAGTTTTTCTGGCCTTAAACCTTAACGTGGCTTTGATCAAATTTACGTACTTGTTAAAAAGTAGCAGGTATCTCCGGAAAGTGACACGATATGGATGAAAGGTTCTCAAATTGTGGCAAGCGTACCCCTGGGGTTAGGTAGGCGAGAGGTTCATAAACTGAGTGTGTCTAAGAATTAAATACTTTCATCTACTCACCAGAAACAAAAGACACAAGATACGTGCAAGGAAATTAAATATTCTTGGACAGTTTTTCAATGGGATAACTCGTCAGTGCTTACGGATCACTGAGGAAAAAAAAAAAAAAAAAGAAAAAAAAAAGACTAAGTAGGTCGAGATATTTTAAGAATTAATTTTGATTAAGGTATGAGGCCTCTTGCCAAGGAAGGAGAAAGCCAAAGTAACAACAATTGCCACTATAGCAGCTAATTTCTGTTGATGTCTTCTAAACATGTCAGTGAAAGGCCATGATCGTTACGACATTAATTTTAATGCCTGACATCATACCAAGTTATTTTATTAAATCCGCTTTTTTGGTTTTTTTGTTTTGTTTTGTTCCTTTGGGAAGAGTGAGGCAAAGTTCTTTAAATATTATGAGTTTTGATTAAAGTTATGCAGATTATCCATTTGGAACATATTGTGTCATTTTACATTCCTCTTTGCTTTTTTTTATTTTATTTTGGCCGGGGGTGGGGGGGCAAGGGATCCTCACAAATTTCTGTCTCATTTCCCAGAATATTCAGGTCACTGGTCAGTTGGAGATTGCAGAAATCTTTCAATTTTTTTCAACTTTTTTTTAAAATCACCCTTTTCTTCAATCTTCCACGGCCTCACCACCGTATGTGAAACACGTGGCGTAAGGTAAATAAAACGGTAAGAAAAATGGTTCTTGTGTGGCAAGCCTTAACTTCAAAAGGATGCCAAAGGATTGATATAGAGTATTTCACGCAGTCTTTCAAGTGCAAGGTAGTATTCCGTGTTCCAGATACAGAGATTATCTAAAGTAAATCAGAGAGAAGACTGCCGAGAAGATGGAGATGACATGAGCGGCACATACTTGATGAGAAGATAGCGCGAGCATTGAGTGCTTTATTTTATGCTGGCACTTACCTATTTTTGGGTCATTATTGTGAATGTATGGGATGGTATTTGTATCTACCACCTGATTATACAGATTGAGATATAAAGTTGACTTTCTTTTACAGTAGAAATCGCATGTAAAAAAAGAAATGTAAGTCTAGCATAAATGGGTTAAAAAGGTAGAATGGCATCTCTCTGTTCTATCACGGTTAAATGTGTGGGTGTGGGAAACGCGGGTCTCAATTCAAGGGAAGTAACTGAATTATTACTAGGTGGTAAAGGGGTTTGTTAGTATTATTTCCCTTGATGCTTGAATTTAGCGTTTCCCCCCCNCTCTCTCTCTCGCTCCCTCTCCCTCTCTCTCTCGTTCTTCTTTTTTGCCATGTCTCTCTTCAGTCTTCCCTAGAATTATGTCTACATTGCCGTTTTGACATGCGATCGATAAGATTTAGTGG
Organism: Ellobium chinense; assembly: GCA_033807755.1. NCBI lineage: Eukaryota > Metazoa > Mollusca > Gastropoda > Ellobiida > Ellobiidae > Ellobium > Ellobium chinense. Next base: position 138,130 of record JAWQUT010000014.1, on the reverse strand, counting down.
GTTGTCTGGATAGAGCTCCGTTACTGGGGAAGTGAGCGAGTTTGGTGTGTGAATGTGTGATAGTAATTTCTTTCTTTCTTTTCTTTCTTTCTTTCTTTCATTCTGTGCCTGGTTGTATATCTGTTCTGATATTTCTGTCTCATCTCATTCTGTCATTTTTTTCTTCAGTCTTTGGCCCTCGCGATTGATCATGACAGTGTCAGCTTCTCGACCTGTCAGTGCTTGCTTGCCAAGTCACAGGCAAGCTTAATAATTTTATGCCATTTCTGCCTTCTTGCTTCACCAATATGGTGAAATTTCTACTTTCAGCTGCCTGTTCGTTCCCATGTCATTTCTGTGTTTGATTTGATATACCTGATTAATACGTTCTTCCACCTTACACACTCTCCACTGTCCACTCCATCCCAGTATCGCTTATTGGCTTGAAAGAGAATGACAGTAACATACGATGTAATTAGGAAGAAGAAGGGTGTAGCGAAGAAGGAACAAAGTTAGGACAAAAGTATAACGATAAATCAAGAAAGGGACAATGAGGCGAGGGTAGATGATCTTGAAAAGATGTAGATGTGAATGAATGTGAGTAGAGTGATGAACACTCTCCTCCGAAAAAATCCGGAAGTCCTCACACTCCATAAAGCCGTGGATGTAAAATCTGGGCCAGACACACTGAAGACTTGCAGGGCGTGTCGACAAGGGGAACATAACTCCTGTTTTATTGGAGCCAAGAAACGTAACCGCGGATCGAACTCTCCTGTTACCGCAGATTGGCTTAGTGACACTGATAGATGTACCAAAGGACGAAGAATTAAAAACATGAAACTGTTATCCACCCGGGGACGTTCAGAACAATCCTTCAGTCGCGGCTTCTCTCATTCTCTTTCTCATTCCCTACCTCATCCTTTCTCTCTCTCTCTCTCTCTCTCTCTCTCTCTCTCTCTCTCTCTCTCCACCCACTCCTTCTTCCTCCATTTTTTAGTTTTACTCGTTTCTTCCTTTTACTGTGATGTAATAGGTTTATAAATGGCTATAATTTAGTATTTACAATTTCTGGAAACAGTAAGAGCTTGGAGGAGTTTTGGTTTTTTTTCCAGCGAAAAAGACACTGAATGAAATGCTATACTTAAAGGTGTAATTTTTCCGTTATGCAGGTTTCAGTATTATTGAACAACAACAACAACAACAAAAAAATCAAATTTTTAGCATCACAGAGCCAATTTTCAGTCGCATTCAACAGCAAATTTACAGACACCGACAGCTTTACCTTCCTTCAAGCAGTGCTCTTTAATTCTTTTCTGTCTAGTCTCTTCCCTGCTCTCCTCAAATACTTTGTGCGCCATTTATCCAGCCGCAGTGGGGAAAGTTCCAGACACTAGCGAATTAGACTACGCCCCTATCGGCCACTCCCACTTGTCCGGAATGCCTACACTCTGCCCCTGGTGTCCAACGACTCAGAGTCAAATAGTAGATCTTAAAATTGTCCGTGAAGCGCCTGAAACTGTGTCCTTTAATCAGCCCACCCCCAGGCTCTTCCTAGCGAGAAGACTACTAAAAAGCCTGCCCTCCCCACCTCCCTCCCCCGGTTAAATGACTACGCTCCTGAAACACCTACGCTTAGGGCCCACCCCAGATAACAACTGTTACAGTAACCCACGAAACACCTCAGGGCAGGATCTTTTCGTCTGACCCCATCCCCTCCTGCGCAATGAAATGGCGCATGAGCCACAGTGTGTAAAATACCCTTTCCATCTTTGAATTCCTAAAACAGTCTTCCACCAGGATCATTGTGGAACACTTGCGTTTGTTACATAATGACAGTTCTGTCAGCGAATAAAGGCGTATGTCAGACAGTGGCGAGAAAGTTTACACGGCTGGGCCCCGTATGCACAAAAACGCCGTCTAAGTATGGACGCTGGCGATAACTATGGGAAGCATCATTGATGTTTTGCGAGTTTCTGGTAGGTGTCAACAGCACAAAAGTCAGATACCATTATGCATACAGCTCTTGGTTTCTGTCTTCCACTCTAGTATGCAACACCTTATCCTACATAACAGGATTCTGCGTTATCTGTAAGATATGGCATAGTGAATCCCCTTTTTAGTGTATGTGTGTGTGTGTTAGGGAGGGAGAGTGAAGAGGAAGAGATACTCGAAAAGTTTGACTTACATTACGACTTTGTTTCCAGATCGGCCTGGTCTGTGTGACCCTATGCAGCCTCGCAGCATGTTGGTGCCTTTAATGTGACAGGAGTGACCCAAATAGCAGGATATCCTGCCATTATGCAAAGGGTGAAACGATGAACCAATTCTATTATCCCATCTTGTGCTTTCGGGTGCTGATACACACCCTTGACTTTAAGGGTGTAGCTAGTCATTTGAGAGGGGGTTGGCAGTTACACAGTTTGTGTGGGCTGAAACTATAAGGAGTTCATACTGTACAGTAGTTTCTTCNCCCTCCTGCCCCCCATCACTGTCTTGTTCGTCTATCCACGCGTGTCCGTCTGCCCATTCCCTGTAGGCGTGTTTGTCTGTCTGTCAATATGACTGTATTGTCAACCACTCTCACTTTCTGAATGTGTGGATAAATTGTCGTCTGTCCGTGTGACTGCTTGTGTTAATTACTCAAAAGTGTTGAAGAGGAGCAAATACTGTCTGTCTGTCTGTCTGTCTGTCTGTCCGTCAGTTCACCTGTCCGTTCGTCGGGCCGTCGTCCGTTCATCCATCCATGTATAACCACGGTATTGTGGAGGAATGCTTGTATAACCACTCGTAAGTGTTATGGAAAGATCGGGCAATACTGTGGCCTCTCCGCCAGATCCTTTGTTTATTTTTCTGCATGTCTATCAGTTTCTCTCTCACTATTTCTTTGTATCTTTGTTTGTTTGGGTTTTATTGCCTGTCTTTTTGTCTAAAGTGTCCAGCCGTATGTCTTGTGGCCTTTCTTTATGACAGTGTCTGTATTATCTGCTCCATTCAAAGTCTTCACCTCAGTTTGTTCCCGACCTTTTCGGTGTACGTCAGACTCAATGACATGCGCTAAAAATAACACACAGAGAGCTTGAATTTCTTTTCTTTTTCTGTCAAAGAAAATAAAATGCCTGGAAGGCAGCTCATGAAATAGATGGAGAGGAGAAAATAGAAAACAAGTAATGCGCCATTTCCTCACGACAGGGTAGAAAGTATTGGCCGTCTCCATGCTAATGAAACATTCGATGCGTAAAAGGGAGAGAGTGTCACTGATAGCTGAAAGGGGAGGGGGAGGGGAGGAACAGCATGAGCGATGTGGTTGGAGGAGTTAACAAAGTATTTTTTATCGCAATCAAAGCGTCTATTTTACACTGCAGTGCCAGATGCCCTTTTTGTCCTGGCGTTTTCTCTAGATCAGTAAATCCATCCATCCATCCATGCATCCATCCATCCTTTAGGCTGCGCTTCCATCAGCAGCTGTTCATCGTTCAGATTACCTGTCCTCTTAAAATTTCTCTCTGCTCTCTCTCGATCTAGCTCTTGAGTGCTCTCTCTCACTCTCTCTCTCTCGCTCTCTCTCTCTCTCCCCTCATCTCTCCCTCCCTCCCCCNCTCTCTCTCTCTCTCTCTCTCTCTCTCTCTCTCTCTCTCTCTCTCTCTCTCTCTCAACCCTCACCACCATTTTTCTTCCGTTTGGCTTCCTGAATTCTTTATTTTCTCCCGAACAGTGGCATGTCTTGGCAATTGCTCTCATTCCGGCTCTCTTGCTACTTGAATTGCGTCCCCCTTAATGAAAATTCAGGCATCTAACCCTGATATTACATTTTTCTAGTAGAACCGACCCCTAAGTTTTTATAAATCTATCGCTGGATAGGATCTCACATATCACGGTGACTCTGACACGCCTTCCAAAGTGAGGCGCGATATTTTGTGTCGTCATTCTCCGGGTGTCCACCTCCCTCCCTCTATATCATACCACCGACAGGAGCGTATCCCGGAGGGAGAAATCGTAAAATCTCATGTTTCTCCATTATCTGAGTTGTTTCTTTCCGCTGACAAGCCTGCGAGCATTCAAGAGTGCTCAGGTTACGATTCTGGCTATTTTTAACACTATGAGATCTTGTTTTATTACTCTTATTTATAGCATTTGACTGTCTGCCGCCCTAGGGCAGAATAAGGCAGAGCATCTGCAATGATAAAGATTTAGGATAATTTTCACCGAGGATATTGTTTCAGGTTATGGAGTAATCACGGGTTTATGTGATGCGAGTCAAGAGTTCTGATGGCTGCCTGTGTCCTTCAAACAATTGTCTTGCAAAAACACGTCAGTGAAAAGAACGCTTCGTTTCAGGTTACGAAAGCTTAATCCGGTTTGCGTAAGGTCACCTACAACAAATTTCACAGTCTCTTTGTCTTCTACAGTAGTTTGCAGCATTCAATGGGCTTATTAAAAATGCTGTTTTAAATATAGGTCTTTCATTTCGCTTTAGAGCTTCAAACTGAACTATCGAAAGCATGAACATACTAATTAGTTGCTAAACGACAAGTGCTCCACAAAGAAGGCCACACCGAAATTGACGCCTCTGATCCAAACTTCAGGTTAGTTTACGTAAGCAGGGAAGAATGCAAACTAATTTGCAATCTGGTTCACAAATCTAAGGCCCATTCCACATAATCTATCCAAAGGACAAATATTTCACTAACGCCGTATTTTCATACAATTAGGAGTCATGCGGTAACAGGACGTCGAAATTCATCTACTTGAAGAAGTCGCATATTCATTATCACACTGTGATCTATATTCACCAACTCGAGAATTATAGACTGAGCCAGAGAAATTCCAAGGAGGTCGTGAGCTCCCTCTGTGTCTTGACGCTACCGGAAATAAGGCACCATGTGCGGCCATGTTTATCCAATCTTCAAAACCTGTTCATTGACGTATTAATATTGTTCTTTGCTGTAGATTAATAAACCTTATCACTGGCTTATACTAGTGGCATGTCTCAGGCATTCGTTGGATTTCCGGTTCCGATGTCTTGATCATATCTAAGTACGGCAGCTTTCATGTTTTGTTGTTGTTGTTTTTTTTTAGCCTCTCCGATACCCTTAAACGTCGAAACGGTCACAGTTGGGAATGCCGGTCATTGTTTTGTTGTCCAGTCTCACGATTCCAAGTTTAGTTCTGTCTGGGCAATTCTCAGTTAGGACACTGTAACCTGATATAAACTTTGGCACTTCTGACAGATCTTTCCCCATCCCCTCCTTCTCCCCTGTCCTTATTATACAATCTCCATCCCGTTCTTGGATTCGTTCGATCTGTGGTTTTGTGTTATGTCCTCAAGAGGTTTCCTCTATCCTGTTAGATTCGTCTTCCCCTCCCCCCTTAGTGACTGGGTCAGTCGGTTTCGGGCCTGTCGGCCCCATCCCGTTGACCTAAATACGCCCCTGTGTCCACAGCGCTTTCTCGTCACGCCGGCGCTTAAATCTCTGGCTTCCTTTTTGTGTCCGTCCCAGAAGCTACCGGCCGTGCAGATCGCCGAGAGAGGAACAAAGATAGACTGATCGATACTTTAGAAAAACAACTTGTTATGAATGTGAGCTCCAGTCCTTGAAACTTCCTTTTTTTTTTCTTGCTTTCTTCCTTTCTTGATTTTATTTCTTTTCTGCCGTTTATTTTCCTACATTTTCCTACACATTCTGTCTTTCCGTGTATATTTTGTTTTTCTGCATATTATCGTTTGCATCTTTCTCATTTATTCCTTTTCTGGTTTCCTTTGTCCCACCTTTCTTCGCCTTTGCGTTTCCTCTGCGTTTCTTCTCTGTATGTCTTCCATCCTTCCTTTCTCGATATTATTCCTCTTCTGCCGTTATGTTCTCACATACGCTGTCGTTCCCTCGTTTTTTTGTTTGTTTGCCCTGTATATCGTTTGCCTCTCTTTCTCTTATTCTTCTTCTCCTTTTCTTTTTCCTCCTTTCCTCGCCTCTGCGCTCCGTCGCCTTATGTTTTCTTTCAGTCTAACTGTCCCACGCCTACACGCACACCTCTCAATTACGTCCATTATATTGTTGTTTTCCTCCCCGCCCTGTAATTAAGGAGTCTTTGAATAATGTCCCCCATGACGACTATTACAAAAACAAGCACAGCAACACCCGTATGTTCTTCATTGACTCGGCAGATAGTACTTTTAACAGTAGGTTTATTTGCCTAGGAGCGTTCATATGCAACACTGCAAAATAAAGTTCTCTGATAAAATTTCACTTGCAAAGAGGGTACTGGGTTCGATAGTTTCGATTTTCATTCCTAGCACAAAGAAAGTATTTTGTACTCTATGAACACTCTTTGAGTGTTACAATACAATACAATACAATACAATACAATACAATACAATACAATAATACAATACAATACAATACAATACAATACAATACAATACAATACAATACTCGTACACTACACTACAGCACAGCACAGCGCAGCACAGCACAGCACAGCACAGCACAGCACAGCACAGCACAGCAAGTATATTTCCAGGTTGTTCTTATACAGCATGTGAAAATCAATTATAAGCGATTAAACTGACATAGAACGACTTACAAATTTGCACATAGGTTACATCGAATCACAAGTAAAAACGTCACCACATGAACTAAAAATATACGTGCTCTGGCTCTGGCTTTTACGTTTCAGCTGTTAGATCCTCCTGGTTGTCAAGATGTCTTGGTCGTATGTGGCCCTGGAGCACCACTTTATTCTCCAAGATATGAGTTAGACTTAGAGAAAATATTACTTTAGAACTTTTAAAAAAAAAAAAAAGACTCTGAAAGTTGTGAGAGATGGCGGAGCTAGTCAAGCATGTTCCATGTACTAATAGTGTGAAGTCACGTGAGCGGGCACAAGCATAGATAGGTGACTTATATTATAAGCCGTATTGTTGTTACAGTAATACCGAAATCACTAACCGAAAGGGTCAACACCTCAAAATTTCCTTACCGATCAAGTCGCACTACTCTCACCATTTCTCTCCTTGCCGACGCCATAGCTATCGCCAGCTGTTTAATTAATCTACATAAAACAATGAAATTGAAAAGTTCAGGGCAGATAATTGTTTACTTTATGATCGGTATTTTAAGTGGTTCAACGGTGTGTATGATGACGCATTATTATTAAGTAAGTACACAGCCTGCCAGTGCACAAAGATAAGAATTCCCTAATGGCTGACTCATGAGATGTAGAGCACTATTCGCGGGTTGGTGTTTTGTGTTAAAATTATCGTTTGGCTTGGGCAGAATGGAATCCTACAATATTCAAACCTGTATTCGAATTCAGAACTAGGAATGGATGGATTCGAATCCAGATTTGAATCCCGATGGGAGACGGGCTAAATTTTTGGAATTTGCGCATAAGTTATACTTCTTTGAGTGACAAGAAAATCGCGGCTAGATTCTACATAGGATAATTTAGAATGTATTTTCATTTTAAATGAAGGTAAAGGGTTATACCTGTAAAATTTTAAATGACTTAGGAATCTTCTCTTATAAACAGAACTCTGTCTCCGTGTGTGTGTGTGTGTGTGTGTCTGTGTCTGTGTGTGTGTGTGTGTCTGTGTGTGTGCTTTTATTGTCTGTAAACCGAAGGACTCGAATCAAGACCAAGTTCATGTGAAGTGAATCCGCATATGAACTCAGGGTAAGAGGATTCGATGGATTCGGATCGGGATTCGTATCTTGCCCATCACTATTTGTCGCCGAGGGTCGTGCTGTGCTTGGCATTAGTGCTTTGTTGATGTGATTCCTTTCCGTCTGTGGAGCGTCTTACATTTAGGACAAGCGAAAGCACATATGTCTTGTGTTTCCGTCTATGAAACGTCGTACATTTAGGGCAAGAGAACGTACAATCATCTTGTTCACATAAATCATTTAAGATTTCTTTTTTATTGTTTGGTCGTTGTTGCGTTTCTGATTCAGGTTCCGAGGTGAGAAAACAAAGAGAAATAAAGAATTGGAGGAAATGAGAGCTCAGCTGTTGTGAATGTGGGGGTTATCTCAATTTTAGGCTAAGGGCGTGTAATATACGGATGTTTAGTGTTCATCAATGGTTATTCACTTGCGGCCTTTTAGGGCTCAGAGTTTTGGTCTAGTATTTTGTGTTCTGTTCCTCTCCATTAAGATATGGCTAAAATAGATCTATACTGCTGTAAAATGGCTAAAGAAACCAAGTCCAAAAGGCCAAGTTTTGAGAAATCAACAAAAGAAACAATAAACATTGCATATCGCAGGACTTGTTTTCTTAGTCATGCAGACTGTAGGCTGATCAAAACCTGTTTTATGCAAATAAATCAAATGGTACATAGGACTTACTTGACTGATTCAAACTACAGACTTAACTCCGTTTTGATAACACGTGGTCTTGCTTTCTTTTGTTATTTGATGGCGTATACTGGTGGGGCAGAAATTAATTTTCAACTCTGTATTTGTAAGTTACATTGAATTTGGTGATAGGCCGGTATGTCAAGTTATCGATGCTGTTTACGAGGTTCCAATCTTTTTTTCTTCTATTACCTCCTGTTCTGACAGACCCAAGACTGTTCTATTCTTTCGCTGTTTTATGTGTCCAAAAATGATCGTTGTTTTGGTGTGCATGAGACAGATTCCGGGGAAAAAAGGCAGCATTTTCATGCTCACGTGAGACGCACTTGCGCAGATGGTTGAGAGGGCTGATGTCTTTCCTTGTTCTTTTCTTGTTTGGATGCTCATAAATCTTTGAACGGGCCAATAAAACTGCTGTTGGATGAACCTGAATAACTGTGACCTTAAAAGTATAAACAACGACATAGGTTCAGCGCTGAACAAGATCATAATATCAGGGTCTCTGATAATATAGATATGTACCCTCGTTTGTACAAAATGAAACCAGTAAGAAAGAAGAAAGCGGAGCAGTGACTTTTGTTTGTGGGGAAATCCGAATTTTTGCTGAAGGACGAGCGCAAACAATGCCAAACCTTACGTAAAAACACAGATTTTTTTTTCTCAGACCTCTGCCAAAACTCGTACTCAGACCCAGTTTTTTGCCAATCAACATCACTCTTCACAAACTCCCACGTGCAGGCTTGAAATTGCTCCACACACGTGCTTCTCTCTCTTTCTCTGTAACATTTTTCATCTGGGTGAGCAAGAATAGGGGCTAGGGCTCACCATGTGTCAGCAAATGTTGGCACGTTGGAGGTCAGAGGGAAGAAAGTTGCCTAGCAAAAAACCAGGTCTAGATTCGGATCTTGGAATAGTATGAGGAGGACGTTGTTGAGGCGTTCAGAAATCAGTGATTGTAGTATGACGGATGCTCGAACAGTTTTACTCCCCGTAATGTAACGGTAATGGCACTAGCAGAAATGAGCACACAGAGAAAGAGAGAGACAGACAGAGACAGAGGGAGAGAGAATGCCATTTATCCGGGTTTTTTTCCTTGCCTGAACTTCAACATTACAGCTTGTGACTTTTGAGAATTCTGCCCCGCCCAAAGAAGAAAACAAGAACAAAATGCTTTCGTAGCTCTGATCTTTATCCTTAGATTTCCTCAATCGCAGGACCTGACCAAAGAAGCTCCAAGTGCTTTAAATGTAATCCGTTTCTAACATTGTTTGCTGCATTCGACATGACCTTGGTTTACAATTATAGCCGTGTTTAGGTAGACCCTTGTCTTGTTTACATGTACTTGGTACCACTGCGCCTAGACAGTTATTATTTAGCACCTGCATTTTGTGCTCCTTGACTAAATGTAACGGAAGGCAGCCGGGTTTGCCTCATGACAGTGCATAAATCTTTCGCGATCATTTACTTAAGATTTCTGTAAAGAGGTCTTCATTCGAAACCCAACTTTTACTAGGATTCAATCATTGAGTCCTAGTAAATGTTGGGTTTCAATAATTGTCACCTGATGTGACATTGGTGTTAGGGGGCTATAAAATTACAGTATGTAAGGTAACTCCAACACCTAACCAAGGCACTTGTATTACATACTGTATATAAAAAGTGATTAGTTGATCAACACCATTGTGGATATTATATTTCGAGCCAGTGTCGATCCTAAGTAGCGTTTTCCTATACGGATTTAAGGATTTGAGTATACAATGCTTTCAAGTGGGACTAGAAGGACTAGAAGTGGACTATGTGAATAGGTTATGCTGGTAGTGGTGGCAGTGGTAGTTCTGTTGTAATTGTAGTAATAGTAGCAGTGAATCCAATTATTATAACAGTAGTAGCAGCAATAAGAACAGCAACAGAAGTAGTAACGGAAATAGCTGCAGTAGTAGTTGTCATTGTTGTTGACTAAACAGACCTATTAATACTTCAATAGCTACTACTGGTATTGCTCGTACTCGAAATAGCGAAAGACTGGAGGAATGGTACTGATCCTTGCAATTTGTATGCATCGGTCAGATGGTCTTTATGAATGAAGTCTTACTAGAGGGTCATAATAAAAAGGCTACTATATTACAGTAATGTTAAATTGAAAATGTTAGATGTTCCTTGTGTCGCAGTGATCGTTTGCTCCAGATCTACATCTCGTTCAGAAATGTGATATTCAGCATTAAGACAGTCATAAGTTGCTTAATCTAACTTAAATGGGCCTAATGTATGGGGCTAGTGTAGAAAGAGACGCATGATCTAAGAAAGATACTTTGGCCTGTTTCAGTAGATCACTTTGGGTTTTTTTTAAAACCGTTTTATGCGTCCATATTCCACAACAGGTAGTCTAGGCTGTTACAACTTTACATGCCCAATATTTGCCTTAGGGCTTAGCTCTCAGTTTGCTACAGAAACATGTTGTGTACATACTAGATCCATACGCAATGAATAAATAAAAAACGATAGACATTGAATGTACCGTTTACTTTATTGCTCATAAAGAGATAAGAGCTTTATGGCCAGCCACAGCTTAAGCTGTAGGTAAGCACAAGTTAAATGTTATGTGTTATCTTCCATTTTTAATTTGATAATTCACACCATATCTACTTAAGTGCTAATATTCGTAGTACTACTGCAGGGAGGTGTGTAGGATCTAGTGCGTGGAAAAGGTTTAGGTGGAAGGGTTTGGGGTTGTGCTTANAATAAAAAACGATAGACATTGAATGTACCGTTTACTTTATTGCTCATAAAGAGATAAGAGCTTTATGGCCAGCCACAGCTTAAGCTGTAGGTAAGCACAAGTTAAATGTTATGTGTTATCTTCCATTTTTAATTTGATAATTCACACCGTATCTACCTCTTAAGTGCTAATATTCGTAGTACTACTGCAGAGAGGTGTGTAAGATTCAGTGCGTGGAAAAGGTTTAGATGGAAGGGTTGGGGGATGTGCATATAATAAGTCAGATATAGTCCCAGCAACTGGTTTAAAAAATGTTTAAGATGAATTGATGAGCGTCATTTCCATTTTTCCACTCCCCCCCCCCC
>JAWQUT010000014.1:112906-126701 GCA_033807755.1 Ellobium chinense | reverse complement strand
GAGGGGGGGTGTCTCCTACCCCTTCCCCCACCCACCCCCATTCACACAAACTAATGCCATACATTTTTACATTCGCCCATTTCGCCCATGCATATAAAAGTATGTTATCATAGTAATGAAGGAAGGGTGAGGTGGGAGAACGTACTTATAGTGAGACCTCACGGAACTCGAATTTCAGGAAAGCACCACAATTTAGAGAATTGTGCGAGATCAGTAAATTCTGACGCGGAACTGACCCGGGATCGGAGTACTACAATAAACATGCAAGCTTGTCGTGTTCGATGTGATGAGGATTTTTAACTATAGGAACAGATAAACTGTGGGCATGCTAGTGCCTTGTAAGTGGACAAAAACAGCCTGAGATGGATCTATCTTGTTCTGTCCCGAGGCATGCTCTTCCTTGTTAAAGCACATACCGCCGTTTGACCTGAAATTAGATAAACCAAAACATTTCGTAAGAGCTAAAGGTGATTATTGATCACAATAACACTGACATAGTTGGGTCATCGTGTCACTTGTTTTATGATCAGCTTTCAGTCTCAAGGTGAATCAATGCATCTCATACACATTGATTTTTATTTGGGGACGAGCAGGCTGACCTTTCCTTCTCCCTTTCAGTTTTTGAAGCGTAAATTTAATTACATCGTTATCCAGGTTCGAACTTTTAACATGCCTTCCTTCCGTTTTAATGTGAACAGATGTCAGTTTGATATGCTATTCAAGCTTTTGCATGCCAGTCTTTGCATTAATTTAATTTTATGGTTTAAATGATACATGTAATGTATTACGTCTCGTATAGATTATGGGCCATTTAACCAGGACATGTACTTGTGCATTTAAGAAAGAGTCAAAAGGTGGTATCGTGGGAGAAAATACGAAGGCAGAAGGAAGGCAACAAAAAAAACAAAACTTAAAGCGTAGGTTTTATTGTTGTTTGATGGGTGGATGGAGGGAGTGGAGCCGTTTTCAGGAGCCAGGGAAAGAAGACACCCAATGTTACGTGGCCTTTAGTCGTGAGGTTGCCTTGTTCCGCCAATGGATGGGATCCTATCTAGGTATCAAAAAGTTCAAATACTGCCTCCTGCTATTGCCTGTTCAAATAATTCTTTATGCATTTCGATGACATGAAATGTATTTTCCCTCTCCCCGCTTTTATTTCTCTCTTTCTCTTTCCCTTCACCCTGAATCTGAGCCCCTCCGGACACCCCACCTTTTCGTCTCGGAGCTGGACACAAGACACAAACTGCCAGTAGGCATGTTACTGATCTCGCAGACGGGCTTAATATGATGCATGCATTTGCCTTAAGATATTGTTATCGTGTACTGTGGAAAATCAAAATCAGAAAGCAAATTACTGCCGTACCAAAGAATATAATAAGGGATCGATGATGATGATGATGGTGATGATGATGATGATGATGATGATGTTCATAAGAATACTGTTGTGCTGAAGAGCTATTACATCCAAACACTTGGATTTAAATGTTTAAGTTTTTTAACATACAATGCCTGGTTTGAGAGAATATTCTCTACGGCAAACAGTAACAAGGATGATGATGATGATGATGATGATGATGTGGTGGTGGTTGTGAGAGTAGGGGTGGAATATTGAAGGTGGGCCTTTTGTTCGTAAGTGGTCACCAAGGAAACACTAAACACTTTCTAATGGCGTTCAGTATTATCGATCCTGTAGGAAACTAATGCACATCTCATTCAGGATAATACACACGTCGGACATTTAAATTGAATACTTTACTAAAATACAAACGAAAAACATAAGAAAGCCAAAGTGGCCTCTCAAGAATTTCATTCGGTTGTACCCGGTATTGGGAGAGAGAGTTCGAAAGGTAGGAGGGGAGGGGGTAGGGGTGGGGAATGTTGATGACATGTATATCTGTCAGGCTGGGGTCCAAAACCATAGACAATACAAAATTGGATGTGTAACGCCCCCCCCCCCCTTTTCCCACTCTCCCCCAAGACCATCTTAAACATATTAAACATGTGCCGCCTATGCTAAGTGGAATTAACGAGCTTGTCCACCTTTTGCTGCGTAAACGAGGCATCCATTGCCCTTATCAGCTTTTGAGTGCTGTTATCTGGTATAACCTCTGCCGTGTCACCCACCTATAAAGTGTGTCTGTGTGTTATTATAATATATACATCCGTGTAATGGGTGTCTGTCACGCGTGTCACTGTGACATGCATGCGGTTTGGGGCGATTGGGTGTACGGGTGGGTGCACGCGTGATAGACGTATGCCTAAGTTCACTCGTGTTTCTGTAATTTAGCATGTGGGCTTGTAGATGTGTTATATGTAATATGACATCTCGTTTGCCTGTGTGTGAATAATTCTTGCTGACGCAGTGGGAAGAGGTGAGGCAAAGAAGTGTTTGATTTGCTTAACCCATACAGGCATTCGCTCTTTGCCACCATGGGAGACCTCCACCAGACACAGTTACCCACACCCTCTATTTTACATTATTAAAGTATCCACGAATGCCTCGAAGGAAGTTTCCACAAATCGTAAGACTACAGTCATTGTAGATGAAAATATGGGTCCTTCTCTTACCCACGACTGCCTCCCCCACCTATCTTCACACTGAAGAATACAGATAACTTCGGCAGCCTACCCGCGAATGGCCCCGAAGATAGTTAAAGAGTGCTGTTTGTGTCTTTGCTCATGTAGTGTTGCTGAAATGAAGTTTGGAGAATACATTAAGTATCAGTGTTCTGGGATTCCATGTTCTAGAGACACTTTAAAGTAAAAAAAACAAACCTGCATAAAAAGTTATCACATATGCCTGGAAGGGTTAAGTATAATTTTGCCTCCTTACATGTGTGTGGATGGATTTAGCTGAGGTGAAGACAGAAAGGGGATGGAGCATGTGTGAATACAATATGGGGATTTGAATGAGATGGGAACAGAGAGGAGATGTTTGTATTATCTTTCAGACGGGCCAAGACACACACGATCAGCATATTAATAGCAAGCCTCATGCTGAGAACATGCAGCCGAATCTACTGTGTATATACCAAGACCACCTTTCGTATCTTTGTAAAAGCGCTTGCAGATGACAAGTGGCTTTTATATATAGAGGTTCGGTTTTTGCAACTGGAAAAGAGAATCCTTTGGTTTCCAAATGGAAGTTGTTCGCAAACCTGGGATTGCTGTATAGTGCAGAACAATATTAAGAGTCTGATATTCACAAATTGCTATTAGTTTGGTACAGAATATTTCCTTTTATTATATGGCGATGACTGTCCCGTTATACAGGTGGTTGCTGTATTAATCTCAAATATATGAGAAAATTAATGGTTGACTCGGAATCCCGACCACTTTGGTGTGTGGGCGCAATATGCAGATGGTTGCTTAACCAGTTTCGACCATCTACAGTTAGAATGTTTTCTCTCTAACAGCTGGATATCAGCATTATGTTCAGACACATTACAGCACAGCCTCAAAAATTCAGACTTCAAAGGACTGTGTCAGAAATTGGAGCTCGTGAATAAATTTGGTATAGGAATAGAGAGCGAGGGACTGGATCTCCGCAATGAGAAATTTGAGATCGTCCGCAAAATGCATGAGAGCAAAGTTGGTGTAGGTGCTGACCTTAATGCCCTAGTGATACATACATAACCGAACGATTATGGCGTTTGGCTCAAGAACTAAAGGTTGTGGGTTCGTTTCCCGCCATGGTCTTGTTTTAAATGCCTGGGGAACACATCTATTTCACATTTTCCTCATTCCAACCGTTTGTAAAATTTCAGAATGAGGACCTAACTGTTGACAGAGAGAGATATTGTAAGATATGCTAGCGATCAGTGCATGTAAATGGCAAGAGGCCCTGCTTGCTCCCCAGGGAGTTGAGAAAGAGTGATCTGGCCTGGCGGGATAATAACGATGTGAAGTCGCGTGAGCGGGCATCAGCTTGGATGCGAGATTTGCAAACCGCATTACTATGAACATGATTGTCTTTATTTATGCCATTTCTCACCTTAAGCGTTTGATATGCTCTTAACCAAGACAGTATGTGTGTTTCTGTGTGACTGGACACTGGGGACGAGCTAAGATGAGGGAAGAGAGCACGGAGTTGTTTGTGGTTTGTGACTCGGCGATAATGTGATACATGTACATACCTCGGGGTAATGTTACGGTAATGAGTTGACGTCAGCTGAACTCGGGTCACAGGCCCGAAACTTGCCAGCGGAGGCTGTGCGACAGTAAGTCAGAGGCGTCGACGCGAGGAGGGTGACCAGAGTTCTCTCTCTCTCTCTCTCTCTCTCTCTCTCTCTCTCTCTCTCTCTGTGCGTCTCTCTCTCGACTATAGATAACTAGCGTTTAATTAAGGAAAAGAGCTCTGGAAGAAAGATAGAAGCTGGCGTCTTGGCTTGTCATTGTGCCCATGGTGGCTTTCCACACCCTTGAGAACTGTACTGTGTTTTTTTGCTCGTGCAGAAAGTTATCTCTGTACTTCTGTGTTGTTATACTCTGAAGAATCATGGACCTTCTTGACCCACTTCTGTAAACAGTCTAAAACGTAAGATGATCGATTTGGGATGTGAAAATTTAATCACACAGCCGCCTCGCTCAGGTGTTTTGTTACCTGACTGCCTAATAGTCTATGCCTACTAATAGGATCGATATTCTTTTGATAGCCGTGGGGAACATTAACACAGGAAATTAAACAATAATTGCCCTTTGTATGGTATCCTTGAATCGGAAATAGGTGGGCACACTGAGGCCTTTAAAAGAAGCCAGTAAAAGAACTTGGTGTGGCTAATGCCTAGAATTGCCTGGGGTAAATGATTACCTTCTTTTTTTTTTCTCTCTCTCCATAATGCCCGCCCGAAAAGGTTTAGGGCTTCGCTGCTATTTTCTCACTGCCTGCAGCAGCAGTTTTATCCCTCTTCCGATTTATCGCTGTCATAGTCCTAAATCTGACTGTACGGTTGAAACGTTTCTTGATTTTAAAAGATTACATGCATTAGTGTCTGACTCACAGAGCTAACAAATTAAATGTTCTTCTCTACAGTAACTTCGGCCCATTCAAGACTCATTTAACATTTCAGTGCCTACTGTGCTTTTATAAAAATGATGTTTGCAGAAGTTGGCTTCCTTCAATTTTTGATGAAATGCAAGTTTAATGAAGGAAGTGAAGAGGTTAAGTGTTTTCTTTAACAAAAATCCCCTTGCATACATGGCCACACCCACTGCAGTGAATAGGATTTAACTATGAGAGCTAGCGTACAACTCCAGAGAGATTCTATTCTGTACACCCATGCACAAATCAAGTAAATTTGCACAGTGATCTATGATGGTGTTCGCAAATATATGACCCATTTTTTCACAGTCTGTACGACAGACGGATCCCTTACTCTGATTAGTACCCTGTGCAAACAACCCTGAAATGTTCTATATATGCTCCATGCATCATTGAGATATCTTTTAAAAACTAATTAATTCCCTTGATTGTCCATAACATTCGCTGTGTGTGTGTGTGTGTGTGTGTGTGTGTGTGTGTGTGTGTGTGTGTGTGTGTGTAGGAATGGTAACTCTTTGTCCTATGTAGGTCGTGTGCATCGGAAAGTAAGAAATAATTAATTCCCTTGTTTGTACTAACTTCCGGACAGTATGCAGAGGGTGATTAACTCTTTTGCGTAGTCAGCCTCTCTCGAGTTAGAATTGTGCAATCTATAATTCCTTTCATAGGTGGCCCAGTGGTAATATTTAGACCTCTCGGCTTAAACCTTGCACCCTACCCACCCCTATACCGCTGCATGTAGTGGACCTGGGCCTTGAGCTAGACCCCGACTCGGCTTGCCTTGACTCTCGACTCGGCTTGACTTGATTCAATATATAAAGGGAAGCACTCGAGATAAGCGGGCCCTGAGTTTCATCTGGGCCATCCCACGGTGTCGCCTTGATAAGCACAACAACAATATCACTGTGTTTAGACATTCTGAGAAAAGCAGGAGTAATTAGTAAGGCTCTGTTGTTCAGCGCAGCTGTTACAGTTATACCTTTCAAGCGAATTTTGTGGGATTATGCAGTTATTGTGTTGTTGTAAGTGGAAAAATCCATCGCGACATTTTTTTTTAAGTTTGGGGAAATCCAAGGCCTGATTATGCTCAAGATTTTACGCCATTGATTTCTTTGCTGTGTGCATAATCGAGTCAGTGTTATCGTGAGGAACATCTCTTACATAGACTAGGCCTGCAGCATTACCAAGATTCTAGAGGAGTACAGACTGGTATTTGTTGTGAATAAGCTGCTTCATGACTGTGTCAATTCAGGGTTGGGATTTATAACAGTTCACATATACTCGGACAGATGTTTGCAAACGAGTACGTATACTGTTTTTCTTAATTCCTGATTTTTTTTTCAGTACCTCTTTGTGTTTCATTCTTTCTCCTCGCCATCAAAACTCCTCCTTCCCTTCTTCCCCCTGAAGAAAAAGACCCCACAAAAAAACCTTTTTTTCTACAAACATTTCATTGTCCAATGTCACCATGGTCTAACGGGGTACATTATTATGCAGTTAAGAACCCTAACTTTAGTTTTTATCCACTGGGGTAAGAGTTCAAGTTAATTCTGAAATTAATCAAAACGATTCGTGTATAACCAAGTAAATAGAATACATTGCTGTGCACTTCGACACTAACCAGATTTTCGTGGTAGAGTTTAGCGTATGCAAAACTGTTCCCTTTAATTATAGAGACTACATTGCTATGCACTTCGACACAAACAGGATTCTTTTTTTTTTTCAGAGTTTAGCCAATATAAAACTCTTGTCTTTAGTATATTATATAGAATACATTGCTGTCTGCTTCTACACGAACTCGATTTTCATAGTAGAGTTTAGCCTGTGTAAAACTCTTCCCTCTAAGTATATAGAATACATTGCTGTCTACTTCGACACTAATCACATTTTCATAGTAGAGTTTAGCGTATGTGAAACTCTTCCCTTAAAAGTATACGAGATTCTGATCTGGAACCGGTGATTGGTGTATTATATAGACTAGTCCCGAGTCCCAACGTCAACACCCAATTACGACTAAGGATGCAGGGGGTGCGGTGCAGAATGTGTGCCAAATAATCAGCAATCTGTAGTGCACACCACAGCAACAGCAGCATCCCCCCTCAATATCGTTAGTTCCTGTGTCGTGTTGTGTGGTACCTTCCATTGTTCTAACTTCCCACTGGCATTCAATGTTTATCACAGGATGTTCTTGTTTGTGTGACGCTCACTGTCTGCTTCCACCCTCAATAGAGGCCCAAAGATCGATAGGTACAGTGGAGCAGGCCAGGCAGGGCGGCCAGCCAGTTAGCGGAAACGCCTTTCTCCCTTTCTGTTCCCACTACCACTATCGCCAGTTCGCCACAACTGACTGCTTTGGCATAGTTCGTTCCATCGCTCACGCCACACAACTATTGAGCGCACGGTCGAGGGCGCCTTGGCCCTTTTGGTCGAGTGAGTGGTGTTACGATATTAGAAGCATTCTAGTAATCTAGTGAGTTTCATTATTACGTTGAAATTTAACCCTTAGACGGATATAGGATTCACATCTCGCAACAGCCTGCCGGTTTCGTCTGTAGTCCAACTTCGATTTTGCTATGAGTTCGGAGTGATTCAGAAGCGGCAGGACAGAACACGACGGGAAGAGCGAAAGACGAATTATTGAATTTTTTCGAGAATTATTCTAACTCCCTACGGTCCGCCATTATCATAAGTTCCCCCTGTTGCCATAACAACATGCGCACAACGTCATCAGTTGTTGCGTCGGTAGCGGGGTAGCCCCGTGCTCCGCTGTGAGAGCCGCTTGTTGTGTGTGAGTACTCGGAGGCAACATGGATGCCGACACGAGAGGGGGTGAGCCGCATGTCGACAGGTAAGACACTTTGAGTAGTAGCAGTTTTTTTTTTTTTATCTTTACCTCCCCTCTAAACAATTATTCTCTTCGGCCTAGGAGGTTATCGCATCTTTTGTACAGAGGGGAAACGGGGTAAAAAGCTTTTCGTATATCTTCTCATTTTCTTTGATTCTCTTATCGGAACGATGCTTCCTGTTCTTGTTACGTCCGTTACAGTAATCATGATAAAAGAAAGCGGGAGAGGAAAAAAAAAACCGAAAGACCTAGCACCGCTGATACTGGGAGTTCTGTCCTTTAAGTCAGCACACACAGTGTGAGCGTAGTGTGTTTATTTACCACACATTAACACGTGCTTACACCCAGGGTCCCTACCTGTGCCCTTGCATCTCGCCTACCTGAGTGAGATTACGTCATAAGATAACGGTTGAATAACCAGATTGCGTGTACTAAACAAACAACCTTGGGACTAACTCTCAGTCTCTCATAACCTTGGATACTGCGGTGGAAGATGCCGTTTCTCGCTTAGCTCTGATTCCCTTGTTATTCTGCAGGACACGGTTGTGATGTTATGTACGTTACACTCTGTCACGGACGATACATGGTACACACATTATTTTAGACTCTTGCCAGAATTTTTTTTTTTTGCCTTTAGGTTTTTGTTTTTTTTTTCTAGAGCTGTAGCACACTTTCCTCACAGTAGCATAATATTAAATAATACTTTCCTATATCTGGTTCAGAGGTGTTTGAAGAGTGCGATCCTAATTTATAATGTTTTATATATTTAGAGTGTAAGCGAGGGAGATCACGAGACAGAGGGGTGGGGGTGAAGGTGGAGGTGGGGAACGGTGGAAGGCCTTGTCTAGTTCAAATTTAAACCAGTTTTGTGGGTTTTTTTAAGTATATAGTGTTGATTAATCATACTTCGAGGTCACTTCCTGTCAGTCATGAGTACTGTATGTCAGCATTGACCTTGTGTTAATGAGAAGTCTGGGCAAATTACTTTTCCATAATGACATCGTAGTGCGAAGGCAGACCTTTATAGCCAAGCTTTAATCTCTATTGTTGTCACATACAGCCGTAATTATGCAATGGAAGATCTAGAGCACCCCCCCGCTTTTCCGCCTTTTTTGTTTTATATTCCAACAACACACTGCGATATTATCAAACAGATGGCGCCTTTTGGACTCTGACAGTCAAATGTCAAACAGAGCTGTGCTTATACTAATGTTCGGTTGCTTTTTGTTTTTGTTTGTTTTTGCATGGAGTGTGCTGAGCAGTGCAGTGCTAGTAGCTTAGCTCTGCGATGAACTGACTCCAATCTAAATGTCGGTTTGGAATCTTTTAGAACGGCTCTGCGATGAACTGACTCCAATCTAAATGTCCGTTTGGAATCTTTTAGAACGGCTCTGCGATGAACTGACTCCAATCTAAACGTCCGTTTGGAATCTTTTAGAACGGCTCTGCGATGAACTGACTCCAATCTAAATGTCCGTTTGGAATCTTTTAGAACGGCTCTGCGATGAACTGATTCCAATCTAAATTTCCGTTTGGAATCTTTTAGAACGGCTCTGCGATGAACTGACTCCAATTTAAATGTCCCTTTGGAATCTTTAAGAACGGTATATCTTTTGACAGTGTAACGACGACATTAAGCTTCAAAACTTCATGAGCAATTCTGATATGATTACATCTGGCATTTATAAGAGACACCACCCTCGTGTGTTTTGAATCTCCAACCAGCAAAATGCCTTGGAAAATTACAACCCCTTAAAACGTCATGGTTCGATTCACCAACATATGCCCCTCTCACATTAAAAGAGCATCGTCGCTAATTTATTATAAATGAATTTCAGATTAGAGTTTCAAAGTCTGGTTTTTAATACCTGTCCCGAAAAACTCTCGATTCAGCAACATCTACTGGCCTTTTTATTACATGGAGTAGGGACTGCGGTAAAAGCAGCAGATATGAATGCAATTCGCCCAAGCACTTAACTGAACGTCTTTCTTAAAATGCAACCCCTACCCACTTTTTACCCATGCCATATTACATGATACATCCACGTAGATACCATTTACCAACATCTGGAAGGGAAATCGCGACCATGGCCTCATTAGCGCTGATGATGTAGGGAGATTAACACAACTCGACAGCTAGCACCTTGCAGTCGATCCTGCTAGTATGAATAACACCTGTGGCGGTAGATATTATAGCCTGTCCTGCTCTGTGTATGTGTGTGTGTGTGTGTGTGTGTGTGTGTGTGTGTGTGTGTGTGTGTGTGCGTGTGTGAACCGATGTTTATCAGCTAATATCGACTCGATTTGTTGTTAAATACTATTATGATCTACTATTATGATTATGATATCTTTACAGTGACTGTTACACTTCACCAGCCTTGTCGCCCATTGATTGTTCTACCATCACTACTATTACTATTGTCATCATTTTTTATCAACAGCACGGTTATCTTTAGTAATATTATAGTAATATAAGAAACTGCACACACCATCAATCTCACCATCGTTATCATCACCATCATCATCATCAACATTTGGTTATGTTCTGTCCATACCAGCGAAGAATTTAGAAATTTACTTTAATATCAAAAATGCACTTATTACAAAGATAATATCAAATGATTACGAAAATTTTCAGCACTCTTGATCCCATCATTATCATCATCACCATCATCACTACCACCACTACCATCACCACCACCACCATCATCATCATCATCATCATTACCACCGTTTTATCATCATCATCACACTGTTATCGTCATGGTCAAATCTCTTAGTTGCAGTCACGAGATAGGATATAAGGCCCCGTCTCCTTTGTCTGTCTCCTGCTACCAATAGCACTGTGCATCTTCGTCTTCACTCACTCATTCCGGCCCCCAAGCCCGCCCAACTCCTCCCAAACCTTTGCTCACCAAACCTCCAGGTGAGTCATCTCACACTCTTTTGTTACTCACCAGGCAAAAGAATTTCAAAGATCAATACGTGCAGAATGTCACCATCTCTTTGTCGCTTTCTCTTCTTTCCCCCCTCCCCCACCTCCTCATCCCACCCCCTTCGTTTCCTCACAATGCCTCATTGAAAACACATTGCCCTTCTTGCGACCGAGTTCTGTCATATCTGAGTACCTTCCTACTCACTAAACAGCTAGACACTGGCAGACACGTAAGGACACGTAAGCTTAATCAGGTAGGCTGCACGTGCATGCCAGAGTAAGTGGATCTATCTTTCACTCACGCTCTGAGTTGTGGTACTTACACACAGAGAAACAGAGACACAAACACGAATGTGAATGATCCTTCGCTCGCTCACTCAGTAACTCAGTCCTTCCTTCCCTTTTTGATAAGTCCAGCTTCAGTTACCCACTTACTTACTCACTCATTCACTCACCCCCCTACCCACTTACTCACTCATTCACTCACCCCCCTCCCCCAGCCAACTACCCACTCTGATTCTCACTGCTTCACCCACTCACTCATTCCCTATAGTTTTCGCCCACGATTGTCTCCTTCCTACCATCCCTTCCTCACGCATCCGTGGGCACAAGCAATCGGTTTGGTATTAACATTCCAGTAGGATTAAACAAATATTGATATATTACACTGTTGCCCTTTTGTTCTGGTCTTTCCTTAGGATTTTTCTTAAGTCAACATATTTGCAGAAGAATCTGTTCTCAGCGTTTTCCATTCACGCGCAACCTAGACTTACTCCCTCTCTAGATCAGTTAGTCTCTGTACCCATTTTCTGTATTCTTCACAGTCTTACATACAGTCACATTCATTTCTCTTCCTTCCTCTCTCGATCTCTTTCTTTCTCTCTCTCTCTCTCTCTCTCTCTCTCTCTCTCTTGCTGTCTCTCTCTCTCTCTCTCTCTGTCTCCAGTGTGTTTGTTTGTGTTTGTCTGTCTGTTGTCCGTTCGTCCGTCCGTCTATCTGTCTTGTCCCTTGCGTCCTGACGTTCATGCATACCAAATGATGCCATGTGCACACATGTCATTATGGAGCTCGCTGCCCTCAACTCCCAAGTCAGCTCTTGACCTGTGAAGTTTCGTGGTGGGCATTGTAGTCATGTCGTGGAGCAAACTGGTCGATTGGTTACGGCATTAGACTCTAGATCTAAAGTTGGTAGGTTCGATTCCCGACTGTAGTCATGTTGTGGGCGCATTGGGAAAGCATAATTCCGTTCACATTTTCATCACTCCACCCGTTTGTAAAATGGAAACTTAGCTATTAGCAGTGAACGATATTGTGAGAATGCTAATGTTCAACGCCTGTAAATGATAGCAGCATGGTAAGCTTTCCAGGGAGCTGAAAATGTCCTTGGGTGATGTGGCTTACTGAGATATTAATGTAAAATCGCGTCATTATAAATTAAACGATGGGTTTTGCCATTTCATATCAGAGAGCTTTTATTTTCAGGCTGCAGTCTCTTACGGAGACTTGTGACAAAGGTACGCATGCGCACATAACGTTTCCTGGTGTTACGATCACATTGCACATTACTATTAGCTGATCAGAGATCTTAATTGTAACGCGCAATTTATGATCGTGAAGTCAGAAAATGTCACATTGGGCCTGTTCACTTCAGCTACAACTGTACGTAAGAGATCCCAGCTTAAAATATAAGAGCTGTCTTGTTTACATCCCCCACCGCCCCATCACCAGCTCACCACAGTCGTTCAGTCGAACACACAAATCTACTGTAGATAACGCGTACCACAGTGCAAACCCGACAGCAGCGTAACATCGATTTTTGCACGTGCGGCATGTCTCATAGAGCTCATACTAATCAATCAATCAACAGTGTTCTTTCAGCAGATCAATACCAGTCTGGGTTTCTTTATTAATTAGATTAGCCTTCCTATCAGCCGATTCATTTTCGCCATTTAGCGTGATGCTAGTCGCAGTTCAGTCAAACGTGTGTCTTCCGGTAATAGAGCTAAATTTAGCGTTAATGAAAGGTGAACGACTTAATGTTTCTTTCATTTGTCAGTTCTCTCGTTGATAATACGTTTGGCATATCTAAAAGTCCATATTTTGGTATAACATAATTTTGCCGGGTTAGAGTAAATTTTCTCATGAGGATGAAAAAAGAATTATCTTAATTTCTGAATATCTCATTCCCTCAATTCCCTCCTAGCTTCCCTCCATTCCTTCCTTCCTTCCTTCCTTCCTTCCCTCCCTCCTTCCTTCCAGCCTTCCTTTCTTCCTCACCCATACCCTCTCTAGTATATGTAGCACAATTTAATTAAATGCATTCATTCCTTTGCCTGCAAACTCTCTTCTTTTCCCCTCAAGAAAATTATTTTGTACCAAAGACCTCTATACATCAACTCCCTCAGGTGTTTTTTTTTTTTTACAACTACTCACGCATCTACAGATGACATCTTATGATATTTTGTACCTGTGAAGACGGCTTTTGGTCTTTGATAAGATTTTCTGATAAAATAGTTATCTTAGGGGTTAACGCTTATTATTGTGGGGGATTTAGACTTCTGCGATTTTATCAAGCCTCCCTTGTTTGCTCACAGCAGCATAGATTGTATTTTTTTTTGTTTGTTGAGGAAATGAAATTGCATGCTTAATTCCGTGTCTTAAAATGATAAAGATTTCATCAGTCTGAGTTTGCGCAAAAACTAAATTCTTTGGTTTATGTTTTAATAAAGAGCATTGCACAACCCACGTACTTTGCGATTTATACAGTAGTATTAAGGTTAGAAATTTACACCGTGGTTGTTTTGTAAAACATTTTCAGTGTTCAGAAAATAGATTGATGATCGTTTTATTGCTCCATAAAATTTATTAAGCTATCATTTATGTCTCTGTAGAGTGATATAAGATTTGGCTATATCTGATGTGTCATTAAAACCCCTCTTGATGATAAGTAATGTACCGTGCTTGCACCATGCTT
>JAWQUT010000014.1:85595-112119 GCA_033807755.1 Ellobium chinense | reverse complement strand
AGGAGGGGAGAGGGGCCGAAAGACAAAGATGTCGAGTGTTCTTTCAGATTTGCTTAAGAGTACCTTTCCCTCCGCTCTCTACGTGGTCATCTCTTTAAATTCTATGCCACATATATCTGCAGCATGTATTATCTTGATATATGTCACCGAGAGGTCCTGTACCCTAACGCCCCGCCCTGCTGGTCTCAGAAACCCCTCGCAACGGTCCTCCAGATAAGATGATGTTTTTCTTGCCCTGATGATAAAGAACATAATTTATTTTCTCTCCCGTCGCTGATGTAATGTATTCCATCGCCTCCCCTTTCCGTGTCTTCTTCATTTACTTGCTCACAGTGTGCCGGTATCAGTTTTTGGCCTTGGCTTCGTTCTCATCTCCACTCACATTGCTTTTGGACATCTTTGATCTCTCTTTTTCTCTGTTCCTAATTCTTCGCTCATCCATCCATCCATCCATCCATCCATCCATCCATCCTGTCTGTCTGTCTGTCTGTCTGTCCACTAGCTTGACTACCTGCCTCCTTTGTCTCTCTATCCGTGCCGGGTTTTCTCTGTCTTTCCATTCTACTAATTATCTAATTGACCCACACCACTACACACCCTCAGCCACACATTCGCTCACAATATTGACCCACTAACCCCCAGTCTCCCTCACACCCCCCCCTCCTCCGCCCCGTCCTGCCCAGAAGCCGCATGCTGATGCATACCCTGCCCTGCCATCGATCCAGCCCAGCGCTTGAGAAGCCTCGGTGACGTCATCGGCTGACTTGTTTGATGATCATGATACTGCTCTGCCGGTCTCTCTTTTTGTCTGTCCGTCTGTCCGTCTGTCTACCTTACTTGCAGTCCAGCCGTTGTTCCATTGTCCTTGTTATCACTTGTTATGTGTTTCTCTCTTTCTCTGTCGTTTTTTTTTCTTAGAAAATGCTTCTCATAATAATTTGTCGTTACTAGTACCGGGAGGAGTAGAGAAGGGAACCATCATTCCTAATAATATGTCACTGTACCTCCTCCTCCACTTCCAGCCAAGTTCATGTCTCTGTTACGTAGCAGCAAGAGGTGGGACTGTGGGTCTTTTGACATCGTGAGACACCACCCCCCTCCCTCCTCCACTTCCACCCCCAACCATCCCCACCAACACTTTCAGTCCTGTATAGTAAGTCTGTGTGAATCCTAGCAGTTATTCTGAATAAGTGTATCTTCCTATTATTAGTTATTGAGAGCTTGAGCATTAACGATGGGATCTGTTACCGTAGTAAGAACTGCAATATGCATCGATGATGAATGCATCCTTAGTGGCTTTCAGCATCTCTTAGTTGATATAATGCTTACGATGGTAAGGGATCCCATCGTTGATGTGCAATTTCTCAGTTCTCTTCTATTCATACATACGTATCCCTTCATTCCACTACCCCGTACCCGTCTACACACACATTCATTATTTTATTGATGTTCGGCTTATTACCACAGTTCGGTCAACGAACTTGCAGCACCAAAAACTAAAAAGCAGCACCAAAAACTAAAAAGCAGGTTTCAGTTCGCTGTGACACCGGCCAAAGCTGCATTTCAAGACAAAATCGATGCCAGACAAGGATCAAATTATATTATATGCAGAAATTATGATTTTAACAGTGTGCATGATCTGTGTGTGAGTACATGTGCTTTTGTGCCTACAAGAGTATTGGTCTAAAACACGCAGAGTGCCAGGATATGTGTGTGTGTGTGTGTGTGTGTGTGTGTGTGTGTATGTGTGTGTGTGTGTGTGTGTGTGTTTGAATTTGTGAGTGAAAATGAATGTTGTGTGAGTGGTGTGAATGTGTGTGATTGGTGTGAATGTGTGTGTGTGTGTGTGAGAGAGAGAGAGAGAGAGAGAGGGAGAGAGAGAGAGAGAGAGAGGGAGAGAGAGAGACCGCACCCACAGTAAACATGCATGTCTCTGAGAATCAACCACCTTAATCTCTTACATGCGTTCGAGTGAGTTTGCGAGTATGAGTGCGTGCACATATGCGTGAGCACATGGCATGTGCCGTTCTCTCCTACATTGGCCTTTTAGATGCACACGGAAAGAAAAACATTTACATTGGTGGGGAGGTGGAATCTATAGGGGTGAGTAGGCGCATTGACATTCTAAGTTTTATGTTTGAACGCAAGAAATGGGTCCTTCCCTGCTTTGTCAAACTGGTTGATCACATACAATGAGTTTACAAAATTGTGGGCTCGTTCATGGTAGTGTTCGGTGAATAATACAGCGTATGATTCAAAAGACTTCCACCTGCTGTATAATGTAATGCTTCTTCCAAACCCCGAGATCACATTTTATAAAAACAGGGCTAGAAATTTGACTGGGAAAATAGTGTATTTTATTTTGAGACAAAACCTTTATTATTACTTTTCCTTCCATGTTACGTGAAATGGTTTTGCTACAAAATTTTGCACCTGAACTCGTTTAGATACCTAGAAAACGTCAGTGGTGGGAGTAGAACAGGCAAATGTGTTCACAAAGTTGCTTGCCTTACCAGAGGTAGAATTAAACGTCTTTTACTGTGGTATCTTTGTAGATTAGTTTAGGTATAAATGCAAACCTGTCGATTGGTCACCAAACTAGGACAACCGCTGCACCATAGTCTGGTGTCAGAATACTGTGGCGTGTTTAAATGTCAAAGAACAATACCAGACAGGCCTGACACAGACAATGAGGTTTAGTCAGAAATCCCGATTGGATAATACAGGAATTGAACTATGATTACACTCCATGACACTTTGACAGTGACTGTCGACAGAATGTCTCTACGAGCAGGTAAATCGTCAGAAAGCAGAATCAGACAGTTCAGCCAAGGCGCAGACATGAGACAGTACAGTTTGGCCCAGACATAAGTCTGAGACACCGTAAAAGGCGCCGTAAAAGGTCAGAGAGCAAGGTCAGATAAGCAGTACACTGTGGCACAGAACACTGTGGCTGCCCTATGGCACAGACAGGAATCGACGGCAGCAATGGAGCCAGACTTCGATTACGTACATGTATTATGAGGGTAAATGTTGACATCGTATCGTGGTAAAGTAAAGCGCTATAAAAGGGTCAAAGGGCAATATCAAACAGACGGTGCACAATGGCACAGACATAGACAGCACAGTATGGCACATATATGAGTCTAAGACAAAATTACTTGGAAGTTAAAGTTTTATTACATGAAGAACGACTGTTGGCAATACGTCATAGTAAAGTACCTTCCTTACAGACGCTGAGAAAGATCTAAGAGCAACACCAGGCAAACAGTGTACTATGACACAGTCATGAGTTTAAGACAGAACTTCGACAAGATAAGGGAGGAGCAGCCAGACGTTGGTGACACGCTGTGGCGGTAAATGAGCCACAGACGGACAAACGCGCCAGTGAACCCAGACGACACTTGATGCCAATCGATCTGCAGAAAATTACGGCAAGCCGAAGGTGCCAGTCACTTGTAGGCCTTGCACCACTATCGGGTTACTCGAGGGAACAACAGCAGCCCACCCCAATCTCCCCAGGTCCCATGACTTGACCCCTCTTTGCTCTCTTGCCAACACAACTCGGTTTCCAGCCTTATCTTTCCGAAATCTTACGACAATTTCCAGGCGCACGGAACAAATACAGCTACATGGGTGAAGTAATTAATCAATAAAACTTTCATAAGATGGCGAGACACGAAGCCTACTCGATGCTGTTTGAGAAATGATACAGATTTGTGTACATGTATCTGCATGTAATTTAGTGGGAACCCATGTGACAGGCGTTGATTAAGAAAGAGTAGGCCATCTTTACGTGACGCATGTAGGACAATTATCGACCACAGCTGGCGCCATGACAGTCATGCCTTTTCTACACACTTCATCATTTTTGCACCTCCACCTCTATCAATCGGTCTTCCCTCGTATTTGACGTCAGATCGCCGCCCTGCACTCTGTGTCCACATCCATTCCTGTCCTTGATTTTTATTTCAACTTCCAGTTTGTATTCCTTAACAGTGGCGATGCGTCATTAAAGGCTTGTGGGGCTAAGCGCCACCTCTAGAGGCGGAGACGGGAAGATCATGGTGACAGATTTATCAAATCAGAAAAGACTGAGCAAGACTGTTCCTATCTCCCAACAAAAAAACAGCCGTCAAGAAACTGGACTACGGACCGCCCAAGTCAATTCATCGTCCTAATCAGTCCCCTTAGCTGGCCAGCCGGCTGTGTGTCACAATCCTAATTTTCCTCCACAGCTCAGATCCCTGTCTTTCTTCATACCTCCCCACTCCACCAACAGCTTCCATTTCTATGTATGGTGCACCTCATCAGCATCATTCTGTCCCTTCTCCCCACACATTTATCCCCTCCCCGATCTCCATCCAGCTTTTTTGTCCTTCAGTCTTCTTTTCTTAGACAGTGACGGGTTTATTGAGCTCAAGATGATGCTTTGGTTTTACATAATAATATATGGATCTTAAAAAAAAAATAAAACCCCGGTGTGCACGCTCAAGGACACAGTACTCCCATATATCCACACGTGTAGGCGCACGCTCATTCCCGATAACGTTTACATGTATTTGAGTTACCTTTATGAGAGAGCTCTGATTTATGAGTTCGGATCACTGACGGACCATTATGGCAAAGACGGGCATGCGCAAATGCTATTTTCTGGTGTTGCGTTTATATTATACGATACGAATCAGAAGTAGAAGTGAAATTTACATCTAATTCTAGTTTGCAATGTGCAATATGATCATGACTCAAGGAAATACCATATACTCATGTCTGCCCCTGCCTTAACAATTCATAAGAGATCCGAATTTCGCAAATAAAATCTCTCTGTTATCTTCGTGGCCTCTACATTCATTCATCACTAATTTTTTTTCTCGCTTGTAATGACATTTTTACTGTCTCTGTCAATATTGCCGTGTCTTGCCTTATATAAAAGTTTCATGTAAAGCAGGAGATCATGATCTTCAGGAGAAGCCAACCAGGATCGCCTGCGTGATTTGTGCTTGCCATTTTTAAATATTTATTTTTGTTTCTTTCTGGATCGCACTCTAGAGAGCAATCTCCTGATTTATTGCTGTCACGTGTTGTTATACAGCTTAATCGTGTGGATTATATTATTATTCTGTTCGTCCCCGGCCTCCTTTATCGCTGCTGTCGTTATAAATATCATCTCTGTCATCATCATTTATGTCATTGTTTTTCTCGCCTCTTATATATACACATGTGTACTGCCATATTTTTGTCTCCAAGTTTTATAGTATTATCCTTTTCATTCGGCATTTTACGATAATAATCACGAGAGGAAAGACCAACCACTCACGTGGCGGTTTTTACTATTTAAATAAACTTTATTGGCGTCAGGCTGCAGGTCCTGTCTGTTTTAACTAAACATAAATCTCATAACCTTGTCATCTTCAATGTCACCTGAAAATGACACATTTTGTCATCTTCATCTAGTCTTGAAAACTGAAACATAAGATGCTGATATTATCTCGCTTCCCCCCCNNNCCCCCATCCCCATTGTTTGTACGGGCTTTGGAAATGAATGAAGACATTAATGGGGAACATTGACTGAATTGCAATGAGGATAATATGACAAAGGGAGCCCGTGTCTATGGGTTGTTTTTTGCAATCGTCGGTACCGAATAGTATACGAATCATACGACTCTCTCAGTTAAGACATAAAAATCACCAGAAAGACCGATACCAGCACAAAATGTGCTTGGTGTTTCTGTGGACAGGCTAGACTGAAGGACTAATACCGAAAATTACCGCAACAAAGTAACTCATTGTCCTTTGGGAAGGTGAAGCCACCCGGTGGTAAGCCTTTGACAACATGGCGCACAGCAGTATTATAGGCATACCTAAAGTGATGTCAACTTTTCTTGTAGTTACAGATCGACAGCTCTTTCGGTGTACCAATCACTTGTAAGTGTGGTACCTATTCTTTCGATGCACCTTTCAACGTTATGATGTACAGATTAGTTTTTTAAGTATTGTAATATATTCGATTATAATAACACGGTCGTATATGCTGCAGCGCAAGCTGTAGCTGATAAGATCGTCAGTCTCTCATTTTGTTTTCATTTGCCCGAACTTAACGATTGGATGGGTGAGAGAGTGAAATGGACTAGAATCAAGGAACGAGCACACAACCACATTAAACTCTTAAATGATTAAACAAATCTTTCATAAGAAAACGCAATAGCAGCCATGTTCCAGGTTGCTAGGCAGTGATGATTTCATACAGGGATCATAACGGAAACGCTGTGAAGGGGTTGTAGTAATCAAAGGGGAAAACACTTTGTTCATTATTTATGTACAACAAATAGTGATGGTTGTTTCCTCCGTTTGAAGGGACATAAAAGTGTTGTTTACAAATACCGGAAATGAGGAATTTCTCAATTCTTTTTGCTTCTTCTTTCGCATATTTTTCTCCTTGCCTTTTCCTCTCTGTTCCTCTTGCTCATGGGCTACCTCTTGATGCTTGTTGAACTTTTGCGCCACTCTGTTGGAGTCTAGGTCTGTATCTTTAACCAATTCATGCCAGCCGACATTTATTTTAGAGCATTTTCTCTTTTGAAACCGACTCTCTGTTTTTCCGTGTCCATCTCTTCCAATCTCCCCCCCCCCCCCCCNTTCCACCAACCCCGGCCCGGCGCCCATGCACACAACAGGCTCACAGCATTGTGTCCCTAGCGACCTTTCAATGCCTGCGCACGATACGTAGCCCTGTAATTTAATCTCGTTCTCTTGCGCATACGCTGCACAATATCTTTTTTTTTCTGGTTGGTTTTTTTTATTTTGTTATTATTTGTGCTCTGCTAGCAACAAGCACCGCTAAATATCAACTCATTATGTGTCATGCTCGGCACTGTAGGACCAGACCGACCGAGCACTCCCGAGCACTTGGTGCCACCTCTCCCTTTCCTCCCTGCCCTGCCCTGCCCTTTCCCACTCCTTATGCTGGCTGTCTTTATTATGGGTTTTCCTTGTTAGGTAACTGTGATTGCTTTATGCCAAATGGTTAATGATGAATGAGCATGCGGTAGAGGCACGGGAGATGAAAGAGGGAAAAAGAAGGGAGAGTGATGTGTTTGTGGCTCTTGTTGCCTCGCTGAACTGGTGCTACACCCTATACCCAGGGTGACTTTTTTGCCCTTGCATTGTATTCGGTAGGTGTATCACCGACCGTCCTTTTAGTCCTCAGTATTACCTGGGGTCCAGCCTACAAAAAGCAAATTCCTGACTTTTGGGTTGAACTAGTGATGGAATGTTAAACTAAGAATTTGAAAAAAAAAAATCGCCACACCTAAGTCGATGTTATGTAGGAGTACAAGTGCAAAGTTTATCGCCAGTTCCCAAAACCACCAGATTTCTAAAAAATATGCCACCAAATTCAACAGACTGGCAACCATTCTTTTCACGTGGTTCAAAGTGTGCTGCTATGATTATTTTAACTTAGTATTATATAACTCTATGTTACACGTAGAGGAAGTTAGATAGAGAGGATGGAATGGAGATAATCTTGAACTTGCGTTCCGTATATTTGAATAATACAGTGCATGGTACTCAGTGACGTCAGCCAATCATACTATACTGAGCAAAGTGAACAAATAATGATAAACAAGGCAAGCCTATTACAGTATTCCGTTTGATCATGAATAGTTCAGTGACAAAGAGACTAAGACCATACCGACTAAACGTCGCTATCGATCCTGGTTTGCTGGTCAGATCGTGTCATTTGGGAGGCCACTGTTTTGTCTCATCCCCTGGTATTGGTACCATTGAGGCTGAGAGACGATCAGGCTTGCTGAATGTGATGGTGGTGGTGGTAGTGATGGTGGTAGCGGTGATGGTGGTGTTGGCTGTGTTATGGAAAACTGGTAGTGTTGTCGTCGTTGTTGTTGTTGTTTTTGTTGTTTGTCGATGCTGTATGCGTAAGTTGGTAGTAGAGAGGACGCCTATGATTGTTATTGTTGTTGTTGTTGTTGTGGTGGTGGTGGTGGTGATGACGGTGATTATATAATAGTGGTTATAGTAGGCGTGGGTGATTTTTTTTTATCAATACATCGGGCTTGAAACGGAGTTCCAGTACAATGTGAAGTGTGAAAATGATATCTGTCTGCTGATCTTATACAAGATGATGTTGATAATTACTACAACCCCTAGGAAAGGCAAATTCACCGCCCTTGTCGACCAGGAAAAGAGCAAATATTTGCATCACCACTGACACCACTGTGGGTAGTTTCATTTTTTTTGGTGCCGATGCCTGTGCATTTCAGAGCGTCAAGTAAATATGATTATAAATGTCATACGGTAAAAACACGGCAACAGATCGATTGACAGAATCTAAAATTTACTCATGCGCGACCTGTTTCCCAGTCTGGAATCGATCTTTTTAACAACCTTGTATGCATTTTCTTGTCTTTTTGTTTGTGGTGTGCTCGCCATAAGCCACTGCATGCCATGCACGCCTCTAAGCCTAATCCTATATTCAGCCAAAGGTGTGAGTATGGATTTTTCTTTTTTACGACGCTCCAGTCTTGTGAGTTTCGATTTCAGCCGCTCTTGAAGTCTTGCATTGATTCGAGGCAATTTTCCGAAAAAAGTCTTTGTTGTGCTCTTGGGCCCTGCAGCGAAGCTGGTTCTGAGAGAGACAAGGGCTGTATCGACACATGGATAAAGGCGCGATTTTCAGCTTTGCTTTGTGTATCGTTGTGGGCAAACAAGCAAACATAGAAACAAACAAACAAACATAAACCAAAAAAAATCAAGGTAGACATGATGTCTGTAATAGAGCGACGGTCCATATGGTTCAGCGGGAGAGTGCGTTTCTCAGCATTGTTGAAGCTTCGTTTTAAGATGTTGATGGACCAACATATATGTTGCATATTAACAGATCATAACCAATTCAGACAAAACTTTGGTATCCAGCTTAGAATATAAGTGAAGAAAAGCTGGTGGCTTATCCTCCAAGCTGATCTGGTGAAGAAAATCCGATCGGGCACGTAAATGAATTAGTTCAAGTTGTAATTTTCCTGTTCACGGAACACTGATAGCTCTTCACACCTGATCCCCACTAGTTCAGAGAGTTCAAAACGAGAGCTCTGAGCTAAATTCGTAAGGCAGATCTCCCTCGCGGCCAAATGTTTTGGAAAGCACGAGCGTTCAATTTTTTTTTAAGAATGCGGCGCGCTCACTCACTCACTCACTCACTCACTCACTCACTCACTCACTCACTCACTCACTCACTCACTCACTCACTCACTCACATACATACATACACACACACGCGCGCGCGCACGCACACACACACACACACACACACACGCACACAAATTTATGATTGTTAGCAGTCACTTGGAAATATTTTGGAGTCCATGGCATACGAGAAGAACCAGATCGGATGAATCTAGACTTAAACACTCAATTTTAATGTTTGCACATCTACGTTGATCAGCTCTAACCTGGCTTCAGCGTGACATTCTTGTAACTTGAGGAACAAGAAATCTAAACTGTATGATCAATTGCACAGTGAAGTGGAAGTAACCATTTCACGAGATCTCTTCGTTTATTTGTCTCAGAACCCACATAACTAGAGCCAATTTTATCTTCAGGATAGAATGTTTAAATGCACCCTGAATATCCCTCAGAAGGAAATGAAGCGCATGATAAATGGAGTCTGATTTGGCTGTGACCAGACGGACAAAGTAAGAATCGCGTGTCGGCATCTTGAATCAATATGGAGTGCTGAAGAGGACACTCAGGGTCTAATCTACTGCTTACCGCGACAGGGGGGCAGTGGGAACTCATTGTCACAGTGGGAAATGATTTGTCACGTCCGTGGTACAAAGGATGGCATGATTACACTGATGATGTGTGCGCGAGATACCATTACTTTGTGAGAGGCCATAATTTTAGTGAGAGGTGGAGATTGTTTGAAGATGACTAGTTTAGGTCTAGAAGCTATATCAGTAATTATTATTAGTGAAAATGCTTTTTATGGATGAGATACCGCATGTGTAGGACCATAATGGCATGTAGGCATTGATTGGTGAGAAACCATTTTTATGTGAAATACAGAAAACTTAACTGCGAAACTTAATTGTATCATAGAAATCTGAATCGCAGAGAAAATTTGCACAGGAGCATTGGAAGGAGGAGGAGAGGGAGATAGAAAGAAGGAGATAAAGACAGACACGATTTCTTTTGTGAGGAAATAATCAGATGCTACTACAAAGGAATGTAACTCCCTTTCTTTTTTAGTTCACCGTCACACCCTTCGTTATATCCTGTTTAGATTCTACTCTCGTTGACTATCAATATACTTTATATAAATAAGACCAAATTGCTCATTGGGGTATGTTCTTGTATATTTGCTATCGTTTTCTCTCCTTCATGTGTTTACATTCTGTCAAAGGGGAAGAATTTGGCAACAATAATAGTAGATGTGCCTTGGCACTTAGGATGACGGTAATGGGTCGGGCTAATTACCCTGACATAATTAATCAACTCAGGCGGCAAGGCCATTGACACGCCGTGCTTTTCGCTATGTTCCGTTCGTTAACCAGATCTTTTCTTTTGTTTATATTCATGGGTGGTTCAGGTTTTGGCATTGTGTCACAACTGTGTGTGATTGGTTGGGTTTGTTTCACCGTTTGTGTTTTTCACTTTCCTGCGTTCTTGTTCTTTCAAACACCGTGTACGATTCTTCCCTTATCAACTGTTTCATCACCAGACCCTGTTTTTATTTTTCATTGTACACTGTATTATTACACGGTAGATGTAGACTTATCTATATTTGTTCTTCTTGTCTTTATTAATGCTTCTTCATTATGCTGTCTCTCTTCTCTTTTCTTTTCTCTCACGTAATGACTCTTGTTTCTGTGTTATCTTCTATATCTAATGCTTTTCATGATAGCATATACCATGATTATTACTTCAACAATAATTTAACCTATACTGTTTTCCGTCACCCACCAGTGTCTTTCTCATCGGCAGATTGGTAACAATTTCAGATCCTATATTCACCTGGTCTCCTTGAGATCTCATAACATGTTGGACGTTCTTTAACTAAATATAGTGTAAATGGCTGTCAGCCTCTCACATTGTACTGTAGTTGATGAATTGCAAGGTGTGCCGGTATTGGCTACGATGGTCAGACATTGGAGGTGGTCGCCCTGTGCCGTCGTACTACAACTCTCAGAAGCTATGGACCAGGTTCCTATAGAACTGACTGCTGACCTCACGGACACCAGGTTGTGAGCATGAATAATAAACCAGGATGCACAACGGTTGGGGGGCGCTGGCAAGGGCAATAACTTACGCGTTATTTACGCACCACTGTCATACGAACCTGCCAACTCGCAAAAACCGTGTCAGCTTACCAGCGCGGAATTGCTCCATCGGTTGTAAAGGGAAACGAGAAGATATCGAACAGTTTCGCCGTCAGCTTTACCATGACGAATGGGTCTGGAGAGAATTTGGTATGAGAGAACGTTTCAGTAGCTTTCCAGGAGAGTGATCGTACTTTGTTAAGTGGTCATAACTTGTACCGGAAATTCCACTTGTGGTCATTGAACCTGCTATCTATTTGCCCCTAGAGACGGTACGCAGTCCAGGGCCGAATGGTGCTCTTTGATGTCTAATATACTTGTCTATGAATAAGTCATCTTCACGCAGTGGATCTGATTGATATGGTATCAGTAGAGACGGAGACTTAATTTGGCAAAGCGATTTTTAGCATCATTGTGTAGTGTGTTTCATCAGTTTGTTATGTTATGCGTGTGTTTGTGAGCGAGGCAGTGACGTCACGACCAACTGCCATGTTGAACTGCTCATCGTCCTTTGGTGCTCAATGCACTAGCGCTGAAGCGCTGAACACACAGAGTTAATGTAACTCTTACGATGATAAGAAATCCCATCATTAATGCTCAAGCTTTATATCGTCCATAAGTGCTATATTTATTCTGATTTTCAGAATTTGATCGTGAAGAAAGAAAAAAAAACACGAAAACTAAGCATAGGTCGAACTAAGATCGAACGGTAGTGTTAGCCTTGCTAGGTACACAATTCGTAATATGACCGATAGAGTAAGGTGGTTGCGATATAAACAAGACATTGTCGTAGGTCTGGTAATTGGCTCAAGAATCTCACACATTGTACCATAGCTGAGATGTGGATGATTGTCTTTAAGTAGTAGTCGCAAAGCTATTTTCGACTGCATTTTTGATGGCGGGCTAAGGGTTAGGGATAGATGGGGATAGAGATCAATGTGTAAAGATCCGGTGGGGGCGGAGTTGAGAAGTGAAATCTGTTTGATCATGAATTTCAAGAGATGAATTGCATGTTGCTTTCCTTCCAGCTAAATCTCCGGAGAAATATGTTTTTAAAATGTCACTGCAAATAAATTTTCTACAATCCGTTTCCAAAGATCAGCAGAGTGACTTTTTCAGTTTTCTAGTGTGAATTATACATGAACTTAACGAAAAATGCCTTATGAACTCTTTATACTCTTTAACAGCTATCTCGTAAATGTTGGCTTAGCCAACTGATGTATGTAAACCAGTTCGCACATACCACTTTAAGGCAAGCCGTTGTCTCTCCAAGGAGTGTGTGTGTGTGTGTGTGTGTGTGTGTGTGTGTGTGGGTGGTTGTGAACGAACAAACATGATTGGCTAGACCTACATGTTATACAAAGTGCTTTTTCATCATGCGAATTAAGTCGGTCTTATCAGTCAATAAATATCAGTATTTGTCTAAGCTTGCTGCAGTAGGAGTGATATGACATCCATACTTAAGCGTCAAGGTCAGAGACGAAGACTTTGCGGGATGACTGATGTTAACTTGCATTCCATTTGATATTTATTTATATTCACAGATTACACATCAGAACATGACATGGGTCTTTGAACAGAAGCGCGTCAGAAGTTTCGCTTTCAAAGCCCCAGGTTGATGATTTTGATATTGTTGGCAAATCGTTGTTTTAGTTTTATGTTTGGTCCAGTCACGGAATAGCTTTCTTCGGAGATGATAAATTTTAATTCCAAAACAGCGGAACTTCTTTGCAGAACAAAACGTGATTATGAAATCTCAATTCACAGTGGGTTCAAAGGCGCATGATTCAAACAAAGCTATTATCTCGTGGGAATGCTTTACAACCCGACTACCTGTGACCTGGCTTAAAAATGACATGTATTTGTATTAGATCTCATGCTTTATCTTTCAGATGACAGGCAAGGTAGGCAACTCTAATGTGAAAGTATTAACCTTTGCCATAAATTACCATTCTTATCGCGCGACGCCTATCTCAGTTGTGGTGGAAAAGTGCATCCTGTCTGAAATTATGATAGAGAGAGAGAGAGAGATATACAGTATTTGTGAAGGAGAAAATTACCTCTGTCGATGACCTAAAGTAGCTACTTTGCATCGAAGAAGTAATTTTAAGTTTACAAATTTTATCTTGTTTACTGCTCTTTCCACAACTTGTAAGAGCTAAGATCAAGGCTTCTTTTATATCTTTTGTTCAACATCTCCAAAATAAGCTTATAGACGTTTAACTCCAGTTCTATTAAAAATTAATCAGAGCTGTAAGCTACCATTATTACATCGGGTAGTTGTTTGGTGGTTTGTTTTTTTTCCAAGGTGTGAAAAACAAAACTCATCAACGGCGTAATATTGTATAAGCCATTTCATGATTGCATCTCAGAGTCTACTTAGCAGTCGTGCATCTAGTCAAGGGGTGGTGAAGTCGATTATTTTTTTATAATCAGCACAGAGGATTTCCCGATTTTTTTTTCATTTTTATTATTTGATTTTGTTTATTGGCTACACCTCGGTTCTGATTGCTTCATTCTTTTGATTTGAGTTGAGAGCTTGGAGAGTGGACATTTCTTAACAAATTACCTGTCCTCCTCCAAGATCAACATTCGCGCCTGAAGGTACTGAAGAGGATTACCGCTCATTTCAAGTACTTCTTCCTGTGACGTGCCCTTTACCGAGTGTAGCGGTGTAGCGTTCATGACAGCCTCTCTGAAAGCTTCCGTGTTCAATAATGTACAGCGCCAGTGGTTTTGTAACCATAACGACGCTCCATAATGTTCTTGCACTTTCAGATATCCTTTCTTTTTTTTTTGGCCATTCTTCTCTCGGGCAAATCTTCATCTGTCTTTCCGTTTTTCGCAGGCACTGGACTTTCCGGTATAGTCCTTTCCATAAAGTCCTGTCTTTGTATGTGACCTATATACTTTAACCTTCTCTTTATGATATTCAACAAGCTGTATTTGTTGATTCTGAGTTCCTCTTAGAGTACAAGATTAAAAAGTAATAAGACGGTAGTCTTCACCGTATACGCACATCACCAGTGTACTATTACTGAAGCCATGGTTCTAGTGATTGCTCTGAGGACAACCGGGCATTGACATGACTCAGAAGACAAATCTGTAATCTTCTCCAAGACTTTCATCTCACTTTATCCTCTTTCTTTGACGGATTGGTCATTAAATATTGAGCGGCCTTGCCCGATCCAACACCAGCGGTGGGCGCTAGTGGATACAAGATACGGACTGAGAGACATAGGGAGATATTAAAAGATAGGAAGAGACAGGCTCTGTAATTACTTATCTGACAGATAGAAGTAAAGAGCAGGGAGAGAGAGCAAGAGGGAAAGAGCAAAACCTTGAGAACCTTCACGCAGAGGCCCTTTCCCTTATTTTCCTCTGTTTCATTCCTCAGTTTTTTTTGTTTTTTTTTAGTTGTTGTTGTTGTTGTTTTTATTTTTGGCATGATCAGTGTGGTTTAGTTTTGACTGTTTCAGCGAATTTTATACCGAGACACCACTGTTCCGCCAAACATCGGTTTGCTCTATATTATATTTTATGCAAAAATATCTGTAAGTCCTTTGGCTTCCAAAGGGTCACTTACATTTCTGTACGGTCAGAGCAGATGGTGATACATCTGCCCACATCTTAATAACTGTAATTCACGTGAATAATACATAAGGTATCTCTTACACAGTGACCTACTTCTCTGGACCATTTCCGCAAGATGTCCCAGTTATTTAGCTTCGTCGCCTTACTCGTAAGGTTAGAACGGAACCAGACTGGCGTATGCTGTTTTGCTACTAGACATCAGCTTTGGACTGAGCTAGTTTGGATGGGTAGAGTTTTTTTTTATCGATTTTATAAAAGGCCAGATTGGCCATGGGTGATTCTTGCGTGAACAAGGATAGAAAATCCCCAGATTTGGGTAGAGTTATGAGTTGTTGGTGCGGGTTAGTTTTAGACTTTGAATTCATCCTGTGTTATAACAGTATGGATTTACCATGCACATCTGGGCCTCTGATTTGTCTTAAATGTATTTTAGGCACTCGGTATGCTCCTCTCGTCTTAGTTTTATACCACATGCTTCCCGTTCGAAGCTGAAGCTACTAATCACACACCCACGCACGCACGCCCGTACACACATACGCACGCGCCGCGTGCNGTCTTAAATGTATTTTAGGCACTCGGTATGCTCCTCTCGTCTTAGTTTTATACCACATGCTTCCCGTTCGAAGCTTAAGCTACTAATCACACACCCTTGCACGCCCGCCCGTACACACATACGCTTTAACATTGTTAAAGACCAGATCCTGTTTTGTCTCGTTTTGCCAAAAGCTTGATTGACACTAATTGACAATTCATTTAATTTTAAATTCGGTGTTTAGGGACCATATAACTCTTGCACGGTGTCAATTCTCCGGTCATCTATATACAGTCACCATTCCTAAGCATCCTGTTCTATTCCCTCAAGACGAGTTATTCACTTCACGTAGCAAATTCCTGTAAATGACAGGCGAGCAGGATAAGGGGACAGAAGTGTCACCTCCGTTTCATTTCTCTTCCGTGTGCCTTTCCCGCGCATCTCAGCCATCCATCCTTCACTCACTTTTGTTTCCCTCTTTCTTTAGTTCTTCTTCATTCTTGCCCATCATAATGCGACCAATAAAATTTTCCAGTCTCCAAACCCACGAAGCCCAGTCGTGTCCCATAACCCATCCCTCCCTCGGTCCACGCCTTGCTTGCAAATCCCCTGTGGTCTCTCGAAGTGCCGCTATGGCATGTCCCAGCAATTTACTTCCTAGACTGCTCCAAGCTGTTGTGAGTGACCTCGAGGTAACCCCGACCATCGTCTACCATCAGACAAGGCATCTGTGGCCTATCGAACCACGCGATGCCATCCAGCAAATTGCCAACAATGTTCGGTCTGGCATTCGAAATGAGCCTAAGTCGTGTTTCTGACATTTAAAGCTTCTTATTCTCTCTCCTTCCAAGTGTCTCCGCGGAAGCCTGATCCAAAGTGCCAAGATGTCTGCCTCTATTGTGTATTTCTTTTCATTTTTCGTGCTTTTGATGGGTTTTTCTTCGTGGTTTCTCAAACAGTTACAGTCAAATCCGCGAAATGGCAGTTGTCACCCAATCTACATTGTCATCATCTCCAACTATCCTGTTTTCATTGCTCGTTCTGAGTTCTTCACTTCTTTCGTAGTGAATTCCTGTAAGTTACAGGCGAACAGGATGAGGGGACAAATTGTTTCATTGTTTTGTGTTTTGTGTTTTTGTAACCATTTTGTTTTTAGTCCTGCAGGCTGTTGCTAATAATGGTGACATCTCAGGATTATTCGTGTTAGGTTTGTCAGTTCTCTAAGTCTACATTTGAAATTTTAAGCCGTATCTGCTCTACGCATCTTATCTACGGAGCCGGAACTAGCGTCTTGGGACCAGCGTGTTGTGGCTTCTCGTATCAGTGATCAAACTATGGCCTGAGGAGCCGTTGTTTCTGGTATCACTAGTGCACAATTGTCTATTCCTGGCCACGATGGCGGTTGTCGTGGGTTAATAGACCATCTTATCGATGGCTTGGTGGTCGCCGGAAGAATCGATGTCTGTAGTTAATGAAGTTTGTATCGATGGAATATTATACACCAGCGGCCATCGGGGCGGAAGGCCCGTTGGCGTATCGAAGACGATGATAGTGCTTCTGCGACAAGAGTATCCAGTGTTTGTAGGTCACTAGTACTGAACCAATGGTTAGTTAATAAAGTATGTCCCGATAGGATGTCTTTATGTTGCCTACAAGAACGCCATCTTCGCAAAGAACTTTAGCATATGGAAGACTTGTGTTGGTGAATCTGCGTCATGAGTATTCACTGTTTGTCATGAGTTTATATTGACTCCAAATAGTCGCACCGCTTAGGTTAACTGGGCGGACAGGGATAGCAACCTACAAGATGTAAAGGCAGAGTGAGGGAGCTTTGCCTTCCACTTTAAAAGCCACATTACGATTATTGAGTTATGCAAGGAAGCTAGCCCTGCGATCGATCAGTTACGAACGTGTTTGGAATAGACTAATGATGTTTCGCCTTTTGTAGCGACTGCAGTAGTCGAGTTTTCACGTCCATCTCAATAGATATCGATGGAGGGGAAAATTATTGAGTCGCAAATCATCCCTTCACCTCATCACGTTTCTGTTCTTTTATTTTCTCATTTTCACTTGACATTATCAATGGTTTAATCAGTTATAACTCAAACACTGCCGTGTGAATCCACGAGCCAGCTGTTTCGTGGCTTCAATAGGAACTAATGGGCTAGTCATATCTCAGAAAATAGTATCTTCCATGTAAAACATCGAATCGCCATGAACCTGACAAGCAAGTGAATTGGATTTGGGTACAACTGTCAATAATTCCGCGGTCACTTAGGATATGCAGATGACTGTGGAGATAAACTGCCATGTTGCATATTTGTCAAAGAGGGAGGAAGCAGGGAAGAGAGAAGCTAGTAAACTTGGTGTGCAGTCTCTGATTATAGTGCAAAGAATCAAGGTGTTCTAAGCATCAGTCCTGAAATTAAATCTTTAATATGAATTCGGATGGACTGGACTTGGGATAGAGAATGGACACTAAATCCATGCCGCATAAAGGAGCAGCGAAGAGGAGAAAGAGAGAAGAGAAGGGCGTCCCTAAAGGCAGCAGTTAACAACAGTAACAATAAAATCTAGAGTGAAACAAAGAAAAAGCAAGAAGGTATCACACACAAAGGCGAAGCAAAGAGATAAGGGCATTCCTCAGGGAACAAAACAAAGTCATCGGTAACGTATTCATCACTATAAGACTATTGGATGGTTCCCAACCCATCCAACGCCCAAAACGCCTTGACATTTTGCGCTTATCATATAACGACCAGAGCAGTGTCGATGGAGGAGGCCCAAGGTACGATAGAGATGGCAAAGTCAATACAAGTCTGGTATTTCCATATTATTATAATAGTCTTACATAACAACCTGTAGATTGCTCGAACGATTATATTTATTTCTCTGTCTGTTGAGTTAACAACTTTTTGTTTATGCCAAGAACAAAGGTGTGTTGATTCATTCCGACAATAAAACTACAATAATAAGGTTTATTACGTTCTCTTATGGCCTGTTCTTCTTTTTTCCTCTTGGGTTTTCTCGTTTCATCTCCTCTCTTCTTTGTTCTGCCCACTCCGTTTCCACCCGTCTCATATTCATAACAGAAATTGCTTTTTTCTAATTTTGATTAGCTGCCCACGCTTTCTTTATAATTTCCTCACATCAGGATAATTGCTTTGGTGTGATGCGTTTTACAGAACAACACTGTGGTGCAGACAGAATTCTGCACATACATAATTAGAAAATCAGATCTGGAAGGCGTTCAGAGGGTTAAAGGGCTTTTGGCTGCTGTTGCTACCGCTGATGATGTACCGTTGGGCCTAAAACCCTTGTAAAGAGTAAGCTGAGAGATTCTGTACAACATAGTCATGGCATCATTTGGAGATGGGTCCAGTACCTATGCCACTCTGCCCCCTACCCACTGGACATTAGCTGTTGACGAAGACCTACTTACCGACAAAAATTTCCAAGGCTGTATTTTTGCTTCCAATATGGCCGTGGTTCGAAATGTCACTTTGTGTTGGATTGTGGTAAAAATGAAGGAAATAAAAAGAACAAATGAATGAATTTGGCCTGATTCACTGACGAAATCAATACCGCTTTGTCAGTTATAATCTACAGCAGCAGCAGCAGCAGCAGAACCGAGCTAACTGGGGCCTTTTACGTCAGCTGC
Source organism: Ellobium chinense (assembly GCA_033807755.1). NCBI lineage: Eukaryota > Metazoa > Mollusca > Gastropoda > Ellobiida > Ellobiidae > Ellobium > Ellobium chinense. The sequence continues at coordinate 92,996 of JAWQUT010000014.1, read as the reverse complement.
TGCACTGTGTTCGTAAATACTCATTGAATGCACGCGCGTTCCCGGGATCGATAGTAAGCGTGTAGAGGTCAGGTGAATGATCTTTATGAATGGGGAAATGCCAGTGAATAAAACGCGCATTGTTTTGTATTAAGGGTGCTGGCTGATGGTGAGGCTCACGTGATGTTATTAACTCGTAGCTGGTCTGGAAGCCAGCTGTGTGTAACAGGAATCATGCCATACTGAAAAGCGGAGTTTTCTGAAGAGGAAGCTGTGAGAAGTACAGAGCTAAGTTTGACATTAGCCGTAACTTAAAAGGAGTAGTACGGATATTTGTAAGGTGAAAATATGACAGCATTATTGTATGAAACAGGATGTCATTTCGAAGATGAAAAACAACATTCCCTCAGTAGATGTGCCACAGCGAGGAACTGCCGAGAGACGGGATTCAACTCTTTGTCTGCCATGACGCAGAATCAAATAATCTGGTTCCATAGTTCACAAAGAATCCCATTTCAAACTGCTCTGACATTGTGCTTAATCATTTCCTTTTTGAGGGCTTCTTTCTCTCTGTTTACTTTGTACGGCTCCTTATACTGCATTTTATTTGTCATCCACTGTCCACTTTTGGTATTCTCTTGACTCAGTGTCTTAATCCTTTATGTATCTTTCTGTCAGCCCTCACCGCTTTTGGTCTCTTTCTTGTTCCTTTACTGGATCTTGACCCCCCAGTAGTTTCTTGTACGTAAAGCGTGGTGTGCAGGGGTGGGTATAGGTGCAGGGATGTGTGTGTACGAGTGAACATTATTAATGTGTTTGTATATTTTTACTGTATTGTCATAAATGCTGTGAAAACACATTTCCAAATCTGGATAATAAAGGTTTATCTTATCTTATCTTATCTTATCTTATCTTATCTTATCTTATCTTATCTTATCTTACCTAATTCTCAGTAGACTCTTTCTATTCTTTTCTTCGCTTACCCAAATCTCGGTAGTCTTTTTCTCTTCTTTCCTTCGTTTACCCAATTCTCAGTAGTCTCTTTCTCTTCTTGTCTTCGCTTACCCAGTTCTCAGTAATCTCTTTCTCTTCTTTCCTTCGTTTACCCAATTCTCAGTAGTCTCTTTCTCTTCTTCTCTTCGTTTACCCAGTTCTCAATAGTCTCTTTCTCGTCTTGTCTTCGCTTACCCTGTTCTCAGACTTAGCTTCTGTTTCTCCCAACCCATTTTTCCTATGCATAATAATCCTACTGACCTCAGCCAAGGCGTCTTCGAGTCGGCTGTGCAAGCATCGTAAATCTCTGCCTAGCTTCGGAGATACTTACAAGGCTTTTATATAATATCCGATCAAGGCGCCCCAATCGATCAGCGCTGGCTGGCTGGTCGGCCATCTACGAGCGTACCAGATCTGTAACGGAGCATGAGAAATAAAAACGAAAAAAAAAAAGGAAGGATAAACTTTCGAATATATGTCAATCAATAAGAAAACCTTCATTTTTTTTCTGTTCTTTTGTAGATCTAGGCTTATTATTTGTTCCTCGTCGCTGGCGTCGTCAGGCGTTCGATATGTTTACTCAGAGAAATTCTTTGACAAAATCGTAATATGAATAACTGTAGACCGCGGCACGTCCAAGGAGAGAAGGAGATGATGAAGAAGAGAAAATAGAAAAAAAATTCCCTTGTAAGTAAATATTTTCCGTGCCAATTTTATGGAGAAACCGTCGATATACTAGATCTTTTCGTCACACACCCCCTCCCACCCCAAAACACCTCTCTATCAATTCTCTGTCGGTGACTATGCTGACGGTTATGTGTTGGATTTATTTGATAACGTTATTTTGAAGTTACGCCTGTATTGTGGAGCCAAACTGAAAAGACGAAACCGATGCATGCCATAAGACTAGCAAACAGTGGTTCCAATGCGCAGTACAGCAGTGTTTCAGTGATGGGATTTTCGTTAGAGGGTTGAATAAGTTAACCTTCAAGACACAAAGAAAAACATTATTAATCTTGACATATAATTTCTGACCGGGGTACTGCGAGGAGGGATACCAGAGAAGGGATGGCATTCTTTCAAATCAAATTTTGAACATTTTTATTGTATTTAGGGGAAGGGTGTGTAATCGAGACAGTGTTTATGTATACAATGTCTAACTTCAATCCGTCGGAGGCACATGTTCGAGATTCAGTATCCGTTACGTGTAAGAAAACTGAAGATGAAAAATCTAAAAGTGAAGATAAAACATCTGGAAGAAAAGAAGAGTCTAGCTAAACGAAGGAAGCATGTATTAAGGAGGAAAACTGGATTATACTAGACAGGATTTAATAGAATGGTAATGATCCTGTAACGTGCAATGAGTGGGCATTAATAATTTTTGGAGTGATTTTGTGTGTGTATGTCTGTGTGTATACAGCAGAAAGAAAATGGAAAAGAGGAGGAAGCTTGGAGCTTATCTCTGCGCTGCGAATAACGAAGAATATAAAGTAGAGCTAGGTTAGCTGCCAATTGTGTGCACCAAGAATTTCGGAATACAATGAACCGAAATCGCAGTATTGTATGGGGAATTGATTAATTACTGGCAGCAGCCTTGGCGTAATCTGTTTATAGAGTCTTTAAAGGCCCGCCCCGGGGGGTATAAAAGGAGCTGAGAGGGCTGGAGAGGCACTTCACTAATTTGAAATCAATCGCGCGCTTCACATTGGAGCACTATTTTTCCGAGTTCGATGAGTAAAACATTTCGAACTGTATGAAACTTTGTAGATCGCTAATTTAGTGTCCCTTCGAACTTTATGGTAAAGAAAATTGGTGTTAAAACGTCTGGTAGCTGGAATATGAACACAAATCCATCTTGAGTCGATGCAGTGTTCACGACTGGGCATGACTTCCGGAGATAACATTCAGGTCGCGCAGCTTTAAGAGAAATGCTCTGCAGGAGTAAACGAGACTATGATATGATTACAAGGGAAAGTAACTGATCCACCCGCCAGTGTTCATTAACTGATCTTCGCGTGTTTTATATTACTGCTTAAAAAGCCCCTTGTCTGATATGATGCTTGAAATCAATCCAAAATTGGAAAGCTTTGGCTGTTTCAGGAAATGATTATTAAGAGGAGTATGAAACATTCGAGGGAGACATCCTAGCGAGCCAAGTGCTTTGTCCAGTTCACTTGTTCCAGTGGTGATCTCTTCACTCCACGCATTCTCTGTAACATGCTCCTCTCAATTAAGCTTTGCGTGAATCAATTACTATTGATTTCTTTCTGTAACACTGTAACAGAGACGGATGCTGGAATGGGGGAATCTTTTTATAACGCTTTATTGGCAAATTGCACGTATCCAAAGGCTTGGGAGCTATTTGCTCAGTGCTTTGTTATCCACTTTTAGGGTCAAGCACCGAGTGGAGGAAGGGTAACTTCACTTTATCGCATTTGGACATTGGGTATTTTTTTTTAATCACTAGTAGTTCGACTGATCTCCCTATAAGAGATGGGGAAAATCTCTTTATAACTTTTTATTGCCAGATTGCAAGTATCCGAAGACTTAGGAGCTATACTGATTTGTTATCTTCTTTCATGGTTAAGCATTGGGTGGGGGAGTTAACTAACGTATATTGCGGTTGGACAGTGGGTTGTTCATTGTAGCAGATTTGTTTCCTCAGTTTCTGTCTGTCTGTCTGTCTGTCAGCTTGTCTGTCTGTTTGTCTGCCTTCCGCCTGTCTGTCTGTTTGCCTGCCTTCCGCCTGTCTGTCTGTTGGATTACATGGCATATGTTGTTCAAATCCAGCTCATTTATACCGTCTCCAGTGTCTGTATTCCTTCCTTTTCTCCCCTCTCTCTCCCTCTCCCCCCTCTCTCTCTCTCTCACTTACTCTCTCTCTCTCTCTCTCTCTCTCTCTCTCTCTCTCGCTCTCTCCCTCCCTCCCTCCCTCCCTCCTTGCACCTTACCTCTGTTCTTCATGTCTTTATGTTTGTGTAGCTCAGTTGAATACTTGCCAAAACTCGGCTGTTGCGTTTTGATGCAGTACTTCTCATAAAGGCAGATTCTCATCACGGTTAAGACAACAAAGTGTAGTTGCTCTATGAATACAGCAAAATCCAAACAGAAATAAAGTACAGTATTTGCTGTTAGAGGTCTTCCAATCTAACATTCACATGTATAGTCGACTTTCCATACCCACGGCCATCTGGAAACACAGAAAACTGTTGCGATTAAAAGCATTTGCTTTAATCCGGTGATTATTTTTGAAAGCTCAGGACAGGACTCTCTGATGTGTATTCTCTGACGTATATTCTTAAAATGGTGTGTTTAAACGGAGATTGCGTTTGAATGGAGTCAACTGTATATGTCATTATTGCGTTGCAGTCATAACAACAATGGCAAAGCGTCTTAGTTTCTCTCTTCGTAATCACCACAAGCATCTGTGGGACGTCTCAGCGTTGCATTCTGGCATGCTCGTACGCTACATTCTGCAGTAAGATAAACATAACGTATCTTCCAGCCAGACATTTTACGACAAAATAAAATGGAAGTCAACGTCGTGCGCATTGTGTCGTTGTTTTGGCATGGATACGAATTTGCCCTCTTTTGTTTTTTTCTCCGTCAGTCTTAAATGGGTGGTCACTGCAAAAAAATAAAAAAATGCCCGAAGCTTCTGAATGCAGTGAAGTAGACGTCACATGTTATTGTGCTCCATTGGTTTGTGAAATTCTTGAGCTGACGTACCGAACTGTGGGTCTCTCCTACTAGTGGGTAGTATCGTTTCTGAGTATCGATATTTTTATACTTAGGAATTTTGATTCAGTATCGAAAATCTCTAAAGTATAGCAATACCCCTTCTCGGCATCAAGTATCAGTATCGAAATATACTCGATATTTTCAATATTTAAAGGCTGAATATTGTGAAAATTCAGGTGTCAGCCCGCCACTAGTCTTCTCCAAAGTTTATTTTTTCTCTTCTTCCTACGATTTCTTCTTCTTCGAATTGTTTTCACGTGTGTTCTTAGCCCAGCAAAACACGACAAAATAGTAAGCTGCTGTTTTCGGAGAATGATCGGTTTAACCTTTAAACCATGGGTTCTGTTACGGTGTAAATATAACATTTAACCTTTAAGCTCTGGGCTTATGTGGCGTAGGTACAAGTAGCAGTTTGTAGTAATTGTTACCATCCTAATGGTACTTGTAATGTCACGGTGTCTGTCTTCAAACAGAGAGAGATGTTCTGCCAAGAACTTTGGTTGAGATGTCCGTACCGAGGAGGCAGAGGCAAATGAAAGATAAATAATGGATGAACAAGGCGAGAAGAGGAAGGAAAGATTGTAATATGAGACCTTAATATGGCACCAAAGTTTATTTGTACTTTAAAGCTTCATCATCACTGAGTAATAGAGAGTGGAAGAGGTCCTCTCATAGAAGACACGAGTGATTATGACGGGCCATGCAGAAAGAAAATAATTCAGCACAATATACACTGTTCAAGTAGTACATTTTTTTGGTCTCTCTGATTGTCCCTCAACGAGATTTGCAGGCTTATTTTGCGCTTTTCATGGCCTTTTTCTTCCTTTTATCCCTCAGATACATCCTCATCCTTGTCTTCTGCCTTTCCGTTCTCGTCCATGTCTCCTCTCTTTTCGCACAGCACCTCCCGTCAGACACCCCTTTCCCGCGTAGACAAGAGTGCGTCAACTTCTAACATATAGGGAAAAAAAAGCTAAGAAAAAAATAAGAGGAAGCGGACTATTTTCCATAGAGTATTGGGAATGTGATGTCTTGACGCAGTCTCTCTCGCTATCTGCGTAACTCCGGAGTCAGATCCTGACTTTGCTGGTAATTCATAAAGGTCATCCCTGAACTCGGTAGACGGCATAGGCTGTGCTCGATGCTAGCAGAATGATGCGTCCATTTCATGTTAACTTTGAAGAGGGTGGCATTCATTCATTCATTCATTCATCCATTCATTCATTCATTCATTCATTCATTCATTCATTCATTCATTCATTCATTCATTCATAATATGATAAGTGGATATAATTATAACAAAGACAAACAGTAGCACATGTCGTTGTGGGTGTGTTCCGACAAGGTTATATTCGTTCAACATCATTACGAACATATCCATTGTGTTGTTGTTGGGATTGTTGGCATTGCAGTTCTTGTTGTTTATTGTTGTTGTTTACCTTTAACCCACTTACATGCTCGTCTCTTCAATTAAAACTGTAATTGCGCCCCCCCATCAGTTTATTAACATAGCTAAACACGACCGAGACGGAAACTGTTCGTAGTCAATTACTGGAGGTTGAGCATTTCCCGGCAGCTCTGGAGAGATGGGCGTCACCCCTGAACCTACGCGTATGTTTATTTCTTACGTTCCTTCTTTATCTCATGAATATGTCTCTTGCGTCTTGTTTTTATTCCGCGCAGATCAGTGTAAGAACAACAAAAAAAAAAAACCGCCTTGGGGTGACTGTACTGTTGGTGGTGCAATATTTCCTTTATGATCTACCCAGCTCTACGCGTTAAAATGTGTTTTGGTGCGTGTGTTATTAAGACATATTGGAATGAAGAGAAAGAAAGAGAGAGAGAGAGAGAGAGAGAGAGAGAGAGAGAGAGGCACCATTAGATGATTAAATGAAGAGGACGAGGAAGGAAATGAGTGATGGTAGGTTAATCGATTACAGACTTAGGAGTAACAGAAAGAGAGAAAAGAGTATGAAAGAGAGACGTAGGTCCATGTGACATTTAAGACAACACGAAAGAGAGACCGGAGAAGTACGTAGAGAACTGAGTACAATAAAAGAAGCAAATGTTTAGTGTCCTTGAAGAACAGAGGAGATAAGTGGAAGGATTTATGGAAAAAGAGGGAAATACAATGAATGATAGAAAGAAGAAAGATCTCGAGAGAGAATTATATACACAGACTGATTCTATACTCGTACCCATTTGTTAAATGCAGTTTAACCCAGCACACGAAGATAAAGACTCCGATAAACTGCCTTCACGTCTGACGTTTCAACTTTCAGGGGTATTGTGTTGGCCCTTTGACTGGATCAATGGGCGGTCATTAAGGCTTAATAGCTCCTCCAATCAAAGTAAATTGTTGGAAGGTCACGTGGGAATTTCTGATGCGCGACGTTCCCGAGATCGGGTTGTGGATTTTCTTAGGACGAAGAAGTTACAGCATGAAAGTCGGACTTTTTCTTTTCCCTTCCTTTCCTCCCTCCTCTCTCTCTCTCTCTCTCTCTTCTCTCTCTCTCTCTATTACTCTTTATCTGTTGTTTCGTCCTGCACTTCATCCTGTCATTCTTTTCTTTCTCTCATTCATTAATATTCATGTATGGTGGAAGGATGATTTTTATCTATCTATCTATCTATCTATCTATCTATCTATCTATCTATCTATCTATCTATCTATCTATCTATCTATCT